>CM060314.1:35843804-36188804 GCA_030674185.1 Monoplex corrugatus | reverse complement strand
GAATGTTTATTTTTGCTTTGCTGCTAGACAGTACAACCTAGGTCATGAAAACCTATCATAAGTTACTTGAACAGTACCAGTAGTGATGGAAGTATTTAAGTTTGCATGTGGAGTGGGCCATGTGATTAAAGCACCCTCTTTGGATGCAAGAAAGCCAGGTTTGAATCAGGATTGGGAAAGGATTTTTCTTTCTCCTCCACAAGTTCTTGAGCGGTGATCTAGGTGCTAGTCTTTTGGATGCAACAATACATCGAGGTCCTATGTACTTCAAGCACTCAGCGCACATTATGTAGAAAAAAAAACAACGTTCATAGGTAGATATTAACACACACAGAGAACATAGAAAGATGGGCAAAAATGGATGGCATTGCACTGTGATAATGTGCACTCATAGGTAGAGCAGCCCAGATTTCACATGGTATGTCCATCGTGATAAAAAAAGAACTTGGTACAAATTGTAAAGAAAGAGATTTTGTGGAGGTGAATCTAACTTAACAGTCAATATTTCTGCAATGCTGAGCAGAACAGTAACTAGTTTTTGATGTACTGTACATGTACATTAGTTTTGTGGTACATATGGCATTAGGCCTGAAGATCATATGATTCTTCAGACGTTCTTTGTGTGGAAGGTTGATAGCTTGGTAAGGTCACTTTTTAGGTGCTTAGATATTGATAATGCTAAAATTTTGTCTTCTATTTTCATAGCTTAATAATAATTCTGTCAGGTTAATAAGTAGTTACTTGGATATTTTCTTCCAAGTCTCTTTCAAATAAAATAATCCGACCAGTGCTATAACGCTGTACCCTTAGTACATATACAAGATCACCTCCCTAATCTTTGTTCCATTCATCACAGACATTACTGTCTGCTGGGTTTTTTCCCTGTTTGAAAAGGAAACACAGACACAAATGTCCATCCTTCTTGTCAACAGCAGATCAAAAAAGTGTGAACCCAAGTCTTGGCAGCATGTGACATTTCCAGAAGTTTTATTTTAATGATAATTTTGTCCCTCAAAATTCAAATTGTGACAGTAAAATAAATGAAATATTCCCCGTATAAAGTAATTCTGAATAAATGTTAAAAACAATCCTCAGAACTCAAAATCCAAATCATGACAATAAAATAGATGCAATATTCCCCCTATTTATATAATAATTCCCAATTAATCTAGAAAAAAAAAAACAATCCTTAAAACTCCAATTGCCCAGTTTTGATTACCTCCCCTAGACTACATTAATTGCTATCATTATTTCCTTTTTAACCAGCTTGCTCTGTTTTTTTGTTTTCACCAAATGATGACAACTAAATATTTCAACATGAATTTAAGTGTAGGACTTGGGATGGGTTACAAAATCCTTACTTTTTGTTTGTTTGTTTGTTTTGTTTTGTTTTGTTTTGTTTTTTGTGTTTAGCACATTGAGCCATCTTCGGTCAGTTTCCCTTTCTGTTGGTGTTTGTCCATGGATTGTCTGTCATTCTTTTCCTCTGGCAAAGATGGAGGGCCATGTGGAAACTGATTGTCTGACCTGAGGAATGCCTGGTCCCATGTCAATGCCAGAAGTTGTATCTTCCATTTTGTCATCTTCTGATGGTGATTTGTTGTCGGAGGAGACATCAAGTCATCCTATTGTTTTACGTTGTTCATGAACAAAATTCCAAGTTTGTACCATGTGTGTTAGTTAAAAGCAAGCCTTTATCCATTGCAGAAAAAAATGCATAATTCCATTCAAGTCTCTTTTATCATTGATCAGTTTCCATTAAAACGTTTTGTTGAATAGACATACTGCCCCTATTGTATTTGTGTGGTGCAAATGTGCATTTATGTCCCATTCAGATTTTATATAATTTTCCTTTTTGGGAACAACACAGTATCTTGTTAATAATGTATCAAAAATGATTTTGTATCAGCTTGTGAAATATGTATACTTCTTTTGGTAACATCATCTGATTCCTGACAGTTCAATGATGTGATGATAAGACCATCCTTTGTTATCTAAAAACATAAAACAATTACAAGTTTGAACATATTGTTGGGTCTGCTCATAGAGTCCTATGCATCGGTAGCCCTTAGTTGCTTCCTCTGCATGTATCATTATTGTTGACGTGTTGTGTGATCGACTTTTGCAGGTGCAGATGGTGTCTTTTCAGTGCAGTCCCCTGTCAACAGCAGACAGCATCATGACCACATTCCGTCAATGTGCCAGCATCCAGCAGGACAAGGATAGGGCAGAGTTTGTGGCTGTGGTTGTACTGGATGAAGTGGGGCTGGCTGAAGACTCTCCACGCATGCCTCTTAAGGTGCCAATACTGTCAGCTGTTCCTTTTCCCACTGTTGCATTTTTTTCAGTGTAGGAGGGAGGAACAGATTGTGCTGTGGAGGGGATTAGTCTATATACAGAATATCCAAGATCAGAATTGTTTAGATAAATAAATGGTCATTTTTCTGAGTAAGCATTCAGGATCACCTTTTACTTAGTCATTTAAGAAAAATGACACAATCATTGACCTTGTTTAGGACCTTACTACAGTTAACTTAGCACACAATAAATTTCAGCTGTCTTGAACATGGAGTGGCAAACTCTGATCTCCTGGCAAGTGTTCTCTGCAGTTCTAACTACAATATCACAGTGGTAAGTAGGTTTATTACTTGTTGGGAATATTGCTTTGCCCTGATAAGGATTTTGAATTAAAATATTTTTTGTTGTGCACTTTGTACTTCGTTGTAACCTTCTACTCATTCTTTCAAGAGAAAGAAAGTGTCTGAACAATGCTTTAACTCTCTCGCTACGAGCGTTGGGATTTCCCGATCATGTCTCAACAATGCTTGTCTACGAGTGTTGGAGAAATCCGACTTGAGTTTTGAAAATTTGCGGGGCTTTCAGTAGTTCCGTCATCCAAAACTAATAGCCAGAAATAGATTGTCCGGTCATTTCTAGCCGCATTTCAGGCCACGAGGTCACTGTACTACGCAGTTGGTGAGTGGTCAGTGCAAAGTTCATGACCCGCTATCTCCGCAGCGAAGCAGACGACAGAAAAGCGACTGGCTGAACAATAACTCAACAACTCGGTGCTGTTCAACACAATGTGTGTGCGCGTTGGATTGTATCAAATTTAATTGAAAATGTGACTGTAGGAACTGATCTATTGACCTGACTGTGTATTTTGTAGGGCATTTTTCACATGAAAATGTCTATTTATTCAGCAGCCATGAGGGTTAGACAGTTGAAATTTCAGCATGTTGTACACCAATCTTTTGTTACATGACCCACCAAATTTCAAAACTCTCTGTTTTCATTTATTTTTATGAGAATTTTTCTCATGACCTATACAAATGGTGCATATCAGGGGAATGGGAAGGGGCATAATCGTACGTAGCGATGAGTTAAGGTACTTGTGTGCGTGGAATCATGAAAGGACAGATTGTGTAAGAGTGACAGATTGTTGAAGAGCCTTAATCCCATTTAAGCTTATACATTTGCAGAACATCAAGTATGCTCATTGAATATCCTGTAAGTTATGTCAGTGTCTGGTGGCTTATGGAAACATGAAAATCCCAGCATGCACGCGCACCGAAGACACAGTATGCAGTCTGTGTAACAATATACTACCTGTATATGTATGTGTATCCACAAAAAGTCAGCACACTTTGAAAAAAAGAGAGAGAGAGCGAAAGTCTTACAGAAAATAATGTGTATAAATCAGCCATTTCTATCAGAGGGTGTATTGTGAGTATGTCGAACTTCCATTTATGATTTTAGGATTTGATTTTCCAACTCAATTTCAATCCTTAGATGACTGTTTTGTTTTAATGTCAAATAATCATAATCCTTCAATTTGAATACTACTTTTGCCTGTAAATCTGCTTATATTGTTCTGTTTGTTATTCCAAACAAATTGAAATAAAGTGTTTTAAAAGTCACACATTATGTCATCAGGTGGATGAGGTAAGAGCATCTGTAATTGAACTATCTTTGATAAAATAAGTGATTTTGGTACTTTTATCCTTTCTAAAGTGGTTATTGATCTCTTGATCTGTATTCTGATTACGGTTTTCATTTAATGTGGTGGTGTGGTGGTAAGGGTGAGGGTGAAGACAGGAGGCAGAAGAGTGCAGATGGTAAGGCAGCCTGACAAAGAAGACCCAGAAAGGGCAGAGCTGGTGTTTCTCTCTTTATTCCAACCCAACTGTTCACAACCAGACCAGAGGAGAAAGGCATACATGGCACTCACACTCATCCGCTTATATTCTTGGCATGTGAACCACAATGAGGGCACCGCAAGCCCGCAGGCGAACCTACTCTCTGGGGCCCCTCAGGGGCCAGATTTGTGTTTCTTCATGCAAGCTCAGCGGTGTTTATCTTGCAGTCCACGTAACAAACATCATCATATTATACATCAGAAAAATCTACACAGCACACAGATTGTTGTAGTCTACATCATTTTGCATAGTATTCACTTAGATCGAAACTATGAGTGATTTAAGTCAGTGTTTACACTTTGCTGAAAGGGATTTTAGCCATAATATCAATATCAATATCAGTATCAAACAAATGAGTAAATAGACGATAACCAAGAAGTTTATGTGGACATATTTTGAATAGGTAAATCAACCTCTGAGTGCAGAAATTGATCAGTGAACAGGCAATAGAAAACGCAAATGATTTTAGTTTGGAAATGCGCTGTTCAACCGTAATACGGAATGGCAGAATCTCTTCTAATTCCTTACTACTTAGCAACGTTCTATTGCAGTATCAGTTCTATTTATAAAAGGAGCAAAATTGTAAATGAAATTGTATATTCTATGTCAGATTTTAAACATTAAGAATTCGATTCTACATCCCAGCAAGATGGCAGTCATTTTGGCGGTTTGTTGCACTTTGAAGGCCTGAACTTTCTTTAATGCAAGCTTAATATCTAATGATTAAAGATGTGATGTGGTTCAAATGAAAGGTTAGAATACCAACATTCTAATTGTGGTCTTAAAATTTCCACAATTTATTTCATTTTCTTACAAATTTCCGATTATCGTCACAGCTCACTGGTCGGAAATTTGAATAGTACCAAATGATCGAACAACAAAATTATTGATTTCAGGAAAACGAGGGGAAATTTCACCTTGAGAACATTTGTATTAAGAAATACATACTTTTTTGCTAAACTAGAATGCACAAATTACTCATTTCCTAACTTTTAACTGAATCGAGTCGCAGTCTTCAAGGTCATTCCGACCCCTCAAATTGTGCGATTTTTAGCACATTTTAAAAAGATATAGAAAAACAACCAAATAGCTTAGACAAACAAAGTAAAGTTATACAGAAAGACCAGGATTAGATCTTTACAAATAATCTTATCTTATTTATTGTAATCCATATACTTGTAAATGATGAGGTATCCAAATAGGTATCCAAAGGGGAGTAAATGTTGTTTTTTTTTGATGGATATGAACACTCACTTTTAGATGAAGTCCAGAACATAATTTCCATGCCATGGATGTTTTAAATCACCGATTTCACATGTTGGAAAACACAAGATTACTGGTAGTTGTCACTTTTTGCATTCAGTTGCTCCAGAGCACAAAAATATTCACAAAATTGTGTAGGTTCGACTTGCTTTCTTTGACATCATTTTGGATTTAGCGAAATTTGCATGTTGCGGGTAGCGCTGAAAAAAGGCTATTGTTGTCTTTGTTTCACATTGCCACAAACGGTCTAAGGGAAATCACTGCTGTAAACATACCTTAGTTTCGGTTCCCAGTGGGTTTTCCCTATAACTGACGCTTCTGACGTTAAAAAATAATACGAATGTCCACCGTCGATAAATCGACGTCACGTCTCCAAGCAGTAAAGGCAAGTGTCGGCCATTTTTTTACTGGCAAGACGTGATTGAATTAATGGTTTAAATAATAGAATTTCATAATATTTTTTAGACTCGCTGACCCAGGGGAGGTAACTGTACTCAAGATTGTTTGAGAAGAAAAGGCATACGCTACACGCCTTTGGGTGTGCACGGCTACATTAAAAATTATCTTTGTGGTTTTTCTCACAACTGGTTAAGTCTGACATTAGCCACTATTATGATTTTGAACTTGGGTAAATTCCAGTCTGTTTTTAAATATAGTACATATCTTACAAAGTAATATTTTGTAGTATTTAACCATAGTGTATATTTATGACAGGATCATCAAATTTCTTGGATAATCAGGTTTGAGTGGATGGATCTTTTGGGCTCAGACATAGGTGTATGAGTGTTGTTTGTGTGATTGCTGGGTGAGATAATATGTGGGTTGTCTGGTGTTGCAGGGTTCTCAGCTCCATCTTTAGTCAGTTCAGGAAGGGAGTCAGACTCAGTTTTAGTTACCAGAGGGTTGTTGTGGAGATTTTTTGTTGAAGCTGTTGTTTCTGGTAATGGTCTGTTGTCTTTGCTAGGCTGTAATCGTTGATAACCCCAAGAGGGACTGGCTGGTAAGGTGTATCAGCTTTTGAGGACTGGGGATTTTTCAGAAGTACAGTGTCACCCATGGTTATGGAGAAGGGTTTGATGTATGCCTTGCTGTCAAAGTAACTCTTCATGTTGGCTTTTTGCTTAGTGTCTCTGAGGTGCATAGTTTGGTCAGCATTATGGTGTCATGTTGGGAGTTGGGGCAGTTTTGTCTCTAATGCATAGCCAAAAAGGGTAGTAGTTGGGGAAACACTGGTGGTACATTGAGGGGTAGTGCGGTGGTTAAAGAGAAACTTGTTCATCTCCTGCCTGAAGTTGGGAAAGGTGGATGATTAGATGACAATTTTTATGGTGCACATCTGCTGGGGGAAGGGGGGGGGTGATCTTGCTATGTTTGATGCCCATGTGTTCACGATATTGAGCAAACTGGTCTTGGGAATTGAAGGGAGGTCTGTTGTCAGTTTTCAGGGTATCAGGGATTCCATACTCGACAAAATTCTTGTCCAGTCATGAGCTGACGTTATTTGCTGATTTAGAGTCTAGTATGTTAAATACTTGTCTGTGATGTCCAGAGTCACAGGAAAGCTCGGTCCATGGTACATTCAACAGACGGACATCTGGAGTGGTTCATTGGTTGTTTTGAGTGTTGCCATGTGTATGTGTGTGTTGTGTGTGTGTAACTCAGCCATTTTTGTCAGATTTAAAACTGGTTTGCACACTGACAAAGAGCAGGAAAAATACCTCCATAAATAGTTAAAAAAAAAAACTTAGATAAAAATCTGAGCACATAAGATTCATTCTGTGCTGGTTGATAGCATTACACTTGAACATTGCATATATTTCATTATATTTTGTCTGACTGTTCAACTTCTTAACAAGTGCTTTTCTTAGTATGCTATCTTATGAGTGTTTCAACTGAGGATACAAGCATGTTGTCTTGGTCCAATGTCTTTTTTACAATCAGTTTTTGTGTTTATATTCTAGATTAGAAGTACCTCAATTATGCAAGTTTTGATTCTGAAATGTGGGCCATTTGCCCCAAGAAGAACATATTGCCTTAATATAGCAACAGATATTTTCTGTCTTTTCTTGTGTGTGTTGTGTTTTGTTGTTGTTGTTGTTGGTGGTGGTGGTGGTTTTGCCTACCTATCCAGGTGGATTTTTCTACAGAATTTTGCCAGGGGCGGCTTCCCTATTGCCAAGGTTTCTTATGTGCATTTAGCATATGCTTCACACAAGACCCTGGTATATCATCTCATATGAAAAACCAGCACCTAGACTTCCCTTGAAGGTTCAGTAGAAAGGATATACAAAGCCCTGTCTGATCCAGGAATTGAACCTGGGTCCTTTCTTGTCCTATGCAGGACCAGGACCACCACTCCACATATGACACTGTTGACTACTATTTGGTCATTTATTGTACCAATTGTGTATCAGAGTGAAACATTGAAGAAACAGCACATACAGTTTACATCATGCAGATTATTATAAACAAAATTATTTTTATGTTGTGTCTTTTTTTCCTTTCAGGCACTGCATCCTTTGCTGGAGGATGGTTTTGAAGTACAAGAGGTATGTACCATATAGTCCACTGTACACATACAGATTATGAAGCACAGATATCTGTCTATCTATCTATCTTATCTATTTGTCTATCTATCTATCTATCCATCTCTCTGTCTGTCTGTCTGTGTGTGTGTGTGTGTGTGTATGTATGAGACACACACACTCACACACACAAAAAGAGACACACACACATTCACAGACACACATACACACACACACACAGACACACAAACACATAGACACAGACACACATACACACACACACCACACACACACACACACACACACACACACACACACCCCTGTCTCTCTCTCTCTCATATATATACACACACACACACACACACAGAGGCACACACACACACACACACACACACACACACACACACACACACACACACACACACACACACGCACGCACAGATAGATACACACGCATACACACACACACTCTCTCTCTCTCTCTCTCTTTCTCTCATCTCTCTCACCCGTGCACTCACTCACTCACTCACTCACTGTGAACTATAGGTGCAGTTTTTGATGTAAGGGACTTGTTCAGATTTTGGGTGGATTGTTTATCATTTGTGAAAATGTTGATACAATTTAAGAGATTAAATTTTCAAGCAGCTGCTGAAATATCAGTTTGTCAAAAAGATTAAAATGATGAAAAATTTCATATTCTCACTCTTATCATTGTTATCATATACCTACTGTCAGATGTATTTCTAAGGTTAAACATTGGTTAGAAACTGAACAGCCAGATGTTTCAATCTGTGGTGGGACAGTCTTACAGACGTGTGTTCCTCTGAATGCCACTTACTAATTTCCATCATTAAGAATTGCAGGAAAAACATGTCACTAAGTGCAGTTGTACTGTGGATCTCTCATGCAGTGTTTCATATATGAAAGAACACTAGCATGTTAGAATTATATTGATAATAATTTCATTTGTGTAACGGAAAGGTTCATGTCAAAAGTATCAAGCATTGTTAAATTCATCAAGACTAGTGACAGATATAAGAAATTTAAAAAGCAGTTATCAAGATTAACAACAGATAATAACAACATAAATGCAAGTGCATATATTAGATCATGGCATCAGGCTCACCACAAAGCAAAGATTACTGTGTACTGTTACTAGAACTAATAATAATTCCATTCATATAGCACAAATGTTCATGTCAGAGAATGCTCATTGCATAAATTTTGCAATGTTAATAAATTAATGCAGTAAAACAGTCGGATACATGCACCAGTACATCAGTGCAGTATAAACATTACCATGTCGATACATTCTAATGCAGTACAAACATATGGGATACATAAACCAATTCATGAATGCAGCATAAACATAGTTCATCAAAAATAGCAGCAAACATATTTTGCAGTTTATTAGGGAAAATCACACGCATGAAAATATGCACACACATACAGCCCTCAAAGTTGGTGGTCTCCTCTGGTAGGTGGCCCTATTGCAGCATGATATCTTTGGCTCCTGTGGGCTTCCTGGCACAGGGACTTTAACTGAATGAACTTGGGGTTGGTGGTGTTTGAAGGTCTAGAATGAATAGTGTGAGATTGTTGCCACTGAGACGCCATAGAAGTTGAGACAGGGAAAAAAATCAACGTTTTTGTTCTTATTGTATACTTATTGAGCCAGCTAGTGGGGTTGCATTCTGGTCAGCTGACCAAACCACTGATGAATATTGTAGATGTGGGCTGGTGTTGTTCCCTTGATTTCACTTATGTTGGCGTTTTGGTTCACATGTCACGTCTGGTCTTTTGACTGTCCTTCTTAAACGGCACATCTCACAGGTGGTCATTTTGTACTTAAACATTTTGATGAAAATGTGGGTATGGCACTGACATGTCAGTTTGGGGATGAAAATGGAATTGATGAGCTTGATTTTTCTTTCAGTGGGAAAGTTGGCATGTTACCGGAGTGGGGCAAATTGATAACAGTTCTGATTTCAGTCATTCTGTGAAAAATACTGCCAACATATTTTGCTTCACTTATTTGTTTGGGTTAAGCGTAACTGATGCTGGTTTTAATTGCCAGGTGTTCTATTGACCTTCATCATCTCATTATTGCTTATTCTGATTTTCATTTTGTACTTTTCATATTTGGTGTTCATGTTCATTGTGTGTTCCTGTAGTCTGCCTTGTTCTCCTTATGCTAGGCTCTGATCATGTGCAGACATCTTATTCATAGATTCTGAATCTGGGTTTGCTTCACTTGTGATTTTGTTTATGTAAAAAAATAGTAGTGATTGGACACAGCCTTGTCTCATATAGTCTATTGCTTCAAGCCAATCTGTGAGTTTAGCTCATGTGCAGACTGCAGTCTTTCTGTTTGAATATATAGCTCTGATGTTGTCTAAAAGATGGCCTTTGATGTTGTACAGTTCATGGACTCTCGACAGCTTGTCTCTATTTACCCTGTCAAGTGCTTGTCCCTGGTCTGTGAAGACAAGATACAGTTTTTTATCATGTTCATTTGTCTCTTCACATAGTTATCCTAGACCAAAAAGAATGTTTGTGCATCCTCTTCCCGAACCCCATCCATGCCTCATACGAAAACGGTACCACATTTATCTAGTGCATTGTTATAAGATTCCACCATGCATTTTGCCATAATGGCTCAAAAGTGAAAGTCTTAGTCTCATGGCTTTGATGCTTATATAAACTTCTTTGGATGAATACTTACGTCAACACAGTTCTCCATATTTCTTCCGAAGTTGATTTCTTTGGCTTCTGTCATTACTCATTTGCTGTGGCATCTTGCATGTCTGTATTTGATGGGTCTTCATCCGTCTTTGATTTCACACTCAGCTCGCATAGTTTCCGCCTCTCTGATCACCTTTTTTACCATGTCATTCCACCAGTTCACTTAGTCTGTTTTGCTCTGGTTTTCCTTATGTCACACACTTTGATATGTACCTTTGTTAGTGTGTTTTTGAAAATTATCAGTGTTTCTTCTACTGGGATCTCTGTGCAGTCTGTGTCTCTTAATTTTTTTGTGATCTCCATTTTTACTTCTTCTTCTGGGGCTTTTTTACACTCATATGGTGTAAAGCTTTCTGTAATAATTTTGAGGGTTAAGGTTTATGTTGTTGTGTTATCAAAGGGTGACTAAAGACAAAATATATTGAATTATTTTAACAAAGAATGTACAACAAATACTGTTTCATTTAAAAAGCTAGTGGTCATCTGAATGATATCATCATTGGTGTGTTTGTGTATATATGTGTGTATTTCATATTTTCATGTGTTTGATGGTTTAAAATTTTTTTTGTTTCACTGCCTAAAGCAAGAAGACGAGGCCTGTGTGGAAGCCACGATGACACGATTTGAAAAGGTTGGTGCCTTCTGTCATATCTGTCTTTACTTTGTGTTAGTTGTGCCCATTCTTGGGAGATTGGTTTTAAAAAGGTGTGTGAAGATTTACTCTCTTTCAACAGTTTTAACGTCCACATAGTAATGCAACAAAAAAGACAAGACAAAAATGAAAATCAGTCAGATACTTTTCAAGGTAGGTCTGCAAGGAAATAACAGACAAAATTTGCAATTTTCTGATATTTTCCTCATATGTGAAGTGACTGCGAAAGCAAATGTCCAAGAGCGTGCTGGTAAATTTGCACTCTGTACTCATATGGTTACATACTGTTATAGCAAAAGTCTGCTTCTTTCATTCACCATCTACATGGTGAGGGTACATTTGATGATGAATGTAGCCTAACCCTGTCAAAGTAAATCTCTGCATCCTACCTTGCTGAAACATGTGCACTTTTGCATTGCTCTGTTGGCATCTCCATCTCCTTAAATGCATGGTTTTCACTAAACACTAAACAAAACTGCTTATGCTTTATCATTCCAATTTTGTATTAATAGTTTCAATTCATTGGTAATGTTTTCTGAAGGATGTGAATCTATATTGTGTATGTCTGTCTGTCTTGTGTGTGTGTGGTGTGTGTGTGTGTGTGTGTGTGGTGTGGTGTGGTGTGTGTGTGTGTGTGTGTGACATACAATATTATTACACTTAGACTAAGCCAACTACATAATTGGGCGAATCAGAACTTTCAATTCGTAGTGTATACTGTATTCCTCTTGGTTATGCTGTCATTGCATTTTAGTTTGTAGGTATGTGCCCCCTTTTAATCTCTCATTTTGAAGATTATATTGACTTTCATGTAGACTGGAGAGAGACCCAGACCATGTCTATTTTTACATTTATTTGCCATAAGGACCCAAGATGCAGCTTTAACACAGAGATTGGTTGTGATAAGGTAAGTGTTGTGTGTGTGTGTGTGTGTGTGTGTGTGTGTGTGTGTGTGTGTGTGTGTGTGTGTGTGTGTGTGTGTAAAAATGTGTGAACAAGATTTTCTCAGCACTTTATAGATGGATCTTTGCCAAATTCTGGTCAGACTTGTGGACTATAGAAAAGTCGCAGAAGCATTTTTTTTTTGAAGTCTTAACACCAAGATCGAGATAAAAAAAAATGCACTTAAAATTATTTGAGGAAGGTGTGCAAACAGCATTTTGTCAGGAATTTCTGACAGTATTTGAGATCTGTTTTGGTGTGACAGCCTATCATTGCCTCAGTGCATGTCAACTCTTATTTCAGTAGAAGGTTCTTCAAGGTCACAGTGACCTTAAGAAGTACAAAATCACAATTTTCTGTAATAAATTTCTGTAAAAATGAGATCATTAGAATTGTTTGACCACCTTGTCACTTTGAGTGGCTTTTCAAAGTATGTTGTTCATGATGTGCCTCTCAGTTTAACTGGGATTAATGCCATTAGCAAAAAGGAATGTAAACTGGTGTTAGGAAAATGTAGAGTTTTTCCTTCAGTGAAAGTGATGTGATGAGTTTTCTGTTGCAGATGGCATTTATTGGGATCTCTAACTGGGCGCTTGACCCAGCCAAGATGAACCGTGGTATTTTGGTGCAGAGAGATGTTCCTGACAAGCAGGAACTGGTCAAAACTGCCATGTACGTCAAACTGTTCTTCTTCCTTTCTTCTGTACAACATCTTGTCTCATAAAACCAGCAGTTGTATGAAAAAAATGAAAATCAAAGAGCACATTGAATCCATGTAAATACTGTCCATTTTTCATCCTTTTAGGCATTTTTGAATCATGGATTGAATAAGGATTTTGATGTCTGATATTGTACTATATCAAATGGTTGCAAACCCAGGTCAGTAGCTCTGCTCACTGGCCTAATATTTTCATGGCTAACGACAGTCTTATAACAACATTCTTAAGACAGACTTGGGATTTGGGTTACATCGTCTGCTCTTTTCTCCCATTAGCGTTTTGGTTTGATGCAATTCATAATTCCCTCTCTGTCCCCAGCCACCCTGTATGTCTGTCCAATATTTTCTCCCTGGGTCTACCTGGTGTTCTGTTTCCCTCCAGCATTTCTGTTGTGACCAGGTGCTCTAATTTCTCTTTCCTCATAAAATGTCCTAATAATGTGGCTTGTCTTTTCCTAATCTTCTTTTTTAAATTTTTTTTTATTAATGATCTTCCTGAGTCTGTCTCCTTCAAGATTGTCTTGTTTGTTATCTTTGCTGTCATGGCACTCTTAACATTCTTCTTAGAGACCACATTTCAGTTGCTTCAATTTTGTTCTGGCTTTGTGTGTTGACTGTCCACGCCTCACAGCCGTACAACAGTTTTCGTTCTATATAACACTCAAGAACTCTCTTCCTGATGTTAATTGATAGACATTTGCTGGTAAGAATGTTTTACATTTTCTTGAATGCTGTTTTTGCTTTACCAATTCTGCTGGCTATTTCAGTTTCCAGATAATTAAATTTATCAACTTGTCTCAGTGATGTGCCATTTGCTGTTGTTTTGCATGACGGGATTTCTTGTTTTTTGGCTGATTACCATGACTTCAGTCTGCTTGGTATTTAGTTCCAGCCCTTTATTTTTGCTTTCCATTTCTATTATATTCACAAGTTGTAGGTCTTTTTGTTTTCTGCAATTAGCATACAATCATCTGTGTAATGAATGCTGTTTATCATTTTTCCTCCAGTCTTTATCCCAGGGCATTCTTGTAGGTTTCGCATGATGGTTTTACTGTAAAGTGAAAACAAATCTGATGACAGAACACAACCCTGCCTGACCCCTCTTTTGATATTTTGGAAACAGATTATATCGTTTTCTGTTCTCATTGCTGCTGTTTGTTCCCAATACATATTTCTGATTATTCTTAGATATGATATGATACTGCCCAGAAATCAGGAATACTTATGGATCTACATGAACTGGGCTTTCAGTGTCACCTTCCCCTGTTTATCCAGATTTTTTTCGCTGAGTGACAGTTTCAAGTCCAGGTTGGTTCTACTCTGTACGACATGCATGAGCAAGAGTTGAGTGTATCACAAGGGAGCATTGTGTCTCCTGCACTGTTCAGTATTAAGATCAACGCTATAGTGATGTCTGTAAAGCAGGGCTCTGACTCTTCCCTATTTGTGAATAATTTTGCAGTATATGCAAGTGGAAGTATCTATGCAGGCGTTCAGCGGTGGCTGCAGCTGTGCGTAGATAGGATCCAACAGTAGGCAGAGACAAAATGGGTAGAGGCAAAGGACTTAAGTTTTTCCACAACCAAAACACAGTGTATCCACTTTCATAACATGCGACAGTTCTTTGCTGATCCATAAATTCATCTGGGAAAGTCCATCATTCCAGCTGTAAAAGAAGCTTTATTTCTGGGATTGATCTTTTTTCAAAAATTGAATTTTCTCAGTCACTTCCAACATCTTAAAATCTCCTGCTAAAAGCTCTGAATATTCTTCGAGTTGTAGCTCATACAGACTAGGGTGCCTACAAGAAAACACTACTTCACCTGAACAGAGCTTTAATTTGTTCTAAACTGAACCATGGCTGTGCAGTATATGGCTCTGCGAGACCCGCCTACCTCAAACTACTGGATCCCATTCACCAACAAGGGCTGCGCCTCTATCTTGATGAATTCAGAACAACTCCTGTCTATAGTTTATACGTGGAGGCAGGGAACCCTCCCTGACCAACTGTAGACTGAAATTAACCTGAAATCTACATTTGAAACTGTTCTCTGGACCGGAAAGCCCTCAAGTCTTCAACCCCAGATTTCAAAACAAATTTGAAAGACATCTGAAATTCATTCCTCCTTTAGGAATCCGTATCCATCCTCACATGAAAAAGGCAGATACAAATTTAGCAGTTGTTTTTGACTCCTCTAAATTTCCAGACAGCCCACCGTGGACCTTGAAAACACCAAAGGTCTGTTTTGATCTTGCTTGCTTCCATAAAGATGTACCAGTTTACTGGCATACAAGTCGTTTTATGCAGTACTGCGTCAGAAATTTCTGTCATCCCACATAATTTTCACTGATGAATCAAAGTCTGATAAAGGTGTTGCTGCTGCTGCCTTCTGTTCTGCTGTCCCCAATCGTTTATTTTCAAAACATATTCTGTTTGACAGTTCCGTTTGTACTGCTGAATTGACTGCTCTGGTTTCGGCACTAAAAATGGTGTCCCAATGCAAGCATAAAGATTTTCTCATTTTTCTGACTCCCTTTCTGCTTTGCAGGCAATTGCTGACCAAAACATTAGTCACCCAGTGCTTCTGAAGTTCTTTGAACTGTTCTTTACTCTTACGAGTGAAGGTTGTCAGATTGTTTTTGCCAGGATTCCTGGCCATGTTTGTATTGGAGGCAATGAAAAGGCTGCCTGCCTGGCCAAGAGCACCACAAGGGAAGAGATGTCTGAATCCTTCATTCCTTCTATGTGAAATCCAAAGTGCACAGTTATGTGAGAAATCTGTGGCAGAATGATTGGAATAAGCAGACAGATAACAGACTTTGCCAAATCCTCCCCAACCTGAGAGTCCCCCATCTGCTGCAGGGAACTGTAAGAAAGAGACAGTGTTATGTAGGTTATGCATAGGTCACACATCCTGCACTCATTCATGCGTTTTGAAAAATGCAGAAGCACCATGGTGTATACCATGTGATGAGCCATTGAGCATCAGATACCTTGATTGCTGGGACTTGTACAATGTGAGACATAAGCACTTCATGGCAGACTCCTTAAAGAACCTCTTCTGAGACGTCCTTTCTGATGCAGTTTTTGCAATAGATTTCACCTGACATGATTTTGTGTCTGTGTATGGTTTTCTTTAATTAACTTAAACTTGGGAGGTTAACAGTGAGCATGGTTTTTAACTATTTTAAGGGATCTCAGAATCACTAGGGCTGATGGTTCCAGGCAATTTCCTTTGTCACCTTGTAACGACAGACCACTATGTGAACCACTAGAGCAACGACCTCCTGGTAAATTGTAACTTCTTGTAACACCTCATTTGGCTAGTATACATACCTTGTCAGACTCTTAGGCCTGCGTGTCCATCCCCGCTTGTGATTGCTGTGGTTCCCATGGGGTTATTTTAGAACCATAGAAGTGAAAAATTGTGCCAAGACAGACTGCTAAATGGAGGGAAGAGCGCTGAATGGCTAACAGATGACAAGCCCCTTATTAATCTTAAAACTGCTGTTATCCACTAAAGTTCTAGGCCAGCAAGCAAATCTTAATGGCCAGGGTTTGCACAATTTTAACATTGTAAATGTACTAACCAAACACGGAGTTAGGTGAAATTCTCCATTTTTCTTTTCATCCACTGGACTTTAAGCGGTTGTCTACATGCTAGTCTTTCAGACAGAATATAAACCAGTGTCGCATTCAGCATACTAAAGAACCCATAGCAAGAGAGTCTCAGAAAAAATTATTTGGGACAATGCAGTTTCCTAAGTAGAAAAAAAAATAGACAGGAGAAAAAAAGGAAACACCCTCTGCAGGTAGCAGTTTAATTTTACTCAGTGAATCCATTTCCTTTCCTTCCTATATTACAGATGAACTGCTGTCACTGTTGGTATCATAGGCAGTATGTCACAGTTGGTATTGCATGAAAGGATTATGTCACTCTTTATGTCAGCTGAACTAGTAGTAGGCATCGGTTTATCTCGTGAGGCAGTGATAGTGCCTTGGTCAGTCAGGATTAGTCCTGTTAACAGTGTCTGGAGTGGCTCAGCAATCTGATCATTGCATGACAGTCTCTTCCTCAGGTATTGCAGACGAAATTGTAGTGTGAATCAAAGGCCTAAGTTTGCTGTCTCTGCTTCCAGTGTTGTCTACTGTTCTTTAGCTGTTGGTTAACCAGCTGCTGCGGTCATTTGCAAGCTGTTCCCAACTGTCTGGGTCAGTGCTGTGAGTTTCAGGTTGTGCTTTCAGATGTCCTTCAGGCAGAGTGTTGGGCGTCTTGCTGGGCAGTGTTCTGTGTCCAGCTTGCTGTACATGACATCCTTTGGTATGCGACCATCCTTCATCCGCTGCACATGTTCCAGCCATTGCATGTTGACAGAAAAAGCAACACATGTTCAGAGAACCACCTTGTTCCAGCATGATGGCATTGGTGATTTGTCTAACCATGTGATGCCAAAGATTCATTGTAGGTAGCGAAGGTGAAAGCTTTCCAACAGTTCTTCTGCCTGGTGTAAGTCTTCTAGGATTCACTGCAGTACAAAAGGGTACTGGGGACAAACGCTTGGTACACCTGAGTTTGGTGTTCAAGGTCAGCTTATTGTCCCACACTATGTTGCTCAATTTGGCCATCACACCAGCAGCTTTAGCAATGCACTTGTTTATTTCTCTGTTAGGCGACAGGTTGATGGTTATGGCAGAGCCCAAATAAATGAAGTGATCAGTGACTTCAAACAGTTCGTTGCCCATGGTGAATGATGGTGGTGCAGGAACATTCTGACTTATTAACATTTTTTCTTGATGCTGATAGTCATCCCAAACTCCCTGCAGGCATGGGCATACTGATTGATCAGCTGCTGGAGGCCGTCCTCGGAGTGCAAGGTCATGGCTGTGTCATCAAAGAACATTTCACTAGTGAGGACTGTGGGAGCTTTTGTCTTAGCCCTCAGCATCACTATTTGTTTGTAAGTGGGCACCTAAAGTAGAATGTCTAAACACGAAGTTCAGCAGAAGTGAAAAGAAAATGCCAAGGCTGTCAGGTTTTCCTATTGTACCCGAAAAACATGAACATAGAATCAGAACTCATATTTACTATAACCAGACAAGACAGTCTCAAATTTTTGGCCAAACAGCCTTTGTCAAGCATAAATGTAAGATTGCAAAAGAACAAACGACAAATACAAAAATTAGGAGACGAAGACCAGAACTTCCCTACTGCTTCTCCCATTTGATGAAGTTTTGATCTTTCCCCCTAATTTTTGTATTTGTTGTTTGTTCTTTCGCGATCTTATGTTTATGCTTGACAAAAGCCAGTTGCATGTCTTGTCTGGTCGTATTAAATGTGCATTCTGATTCTATGTTCATGTTTTTCTGGTCCCTGTTTGCTTAAACGCGGGTGAACACACTTGTTTTGGATTTCGCATTGTAGCTTACTACACCATACAAAAAGAAAGAGGTGGTTATGCTTAGCAGCTGTAGGGGACAATCAATCTTCTTCAGCTTCTGAAACAAATTTCTCCAGTTCGGGAGGTCAAACACCTTTGTTAGATCAATGGAGGTGATGTACATTGGCATCTGCTGTTCTCGACGTTTTTCCTGGAGCTGACATACAGAGAAAATCATATCAACCGTGGATGTCTGTCCTAAATCAGCACTGTGAACAGGAAACATGCAGTTCATAAGGACTTGAGATGGGGAACACTCAGTCAAAGACCTTGCGCACAGTGCTTGACAGGAAGATAGCCAGTAGTTGTTGTCACTGCAGCCATCCATATTTTTCATACAGACTAATGGTCTTGGCATTGTGCTTGACCTGATGCACCTTAGCCATCTCTCCAGCAGAGATACGAAAGTTTGTGAAGTGGTTATTGTAAGACTGGCTTTCCATATTTGATGACCTCAGCCGGTATTCCATCCTCACCCAATGCTTTTCCACATGTTGTTAGAGCATCAATGGCTTTACTGGCCTCTTCCACAGCAGGCTCAGACTCCAGTTCTTCCAGAACAATGAGGTCCTTGATATTGTCAAATGTTGCTTGGGTGAGAATGTTTTCTCTGGAGTAAAGGTCCAGGCAGTGTTCAGGCCATTGTCCTGTTTACTTATCCTTGTGTGAAATCATCTCCCCTGTATTTGATTTCAGGGATGCAGACTTCCTTGCTTGTTTGTCTGCTGCTTGTTTGATGCTCTTATACATTGCCAGTGCCCAGTGCATGCTTGATGTTGTCTAACAGTGGGAGCAAGCAGTCATTTGCATAGTGTCATACAGTTTGATGGGCCTTGCTTTGAGCAGATTTTAAGTACTTGCAGGTTTTACTGACTTGGGTCACGCTTGTAGCTTATCAGTACGCTACGCTTAGCACTGATGATCTGCTCCAGTGGAGAGATGCCTAGAATCAGTCTGCCTTCTTGGGCTCCTTCTTGCTGTAAATCAGTACTGCAGTACTGCAGATGGTGCTCTGAAGATAGTCGCTGCTCGAACTGCTCCATGAACTCCTGGTTTTTGTCTTGGTTGGCAGTCCTGCTGATCTTGATTCTTGACTGACATTTCTTTTTAGAATAATGGAGTTTCTTTGGTTGGCACGGAGTTTCTTTGGTTGGCACTGTAGTAAGCTCTGTTGTTGCAGATGTTGTTTTGGGAGTCATGTCCAGTGATGACCAGGTCCTCCTGATGTCAGTAATTTGACCTTGGATGTCTCTAGGATACTTTGTGGCATGCCTTGTTCAGGAAACAGATGTTATTCACATACAGATTATGTTAGCTGCACAGCTCTAGAAGCCTCTGGCCATTTTCATTCAATTTTCTTATGCTGTGATGACCTATCATGTTTGGCTAGGACTCTCAGTCTGCACGTACCCAAGCATTGCAGTCTCCCAGAAGGTAAATTCTGATTCTGAAATTGTGTTGACAAAGCTGTCTAATTGTTCATAGAACTGGTCTTTGACTTCAGATGTGACTTAAAGTGTTGGTGCTTAGATGGACACAAACCTTCCTTGGCCTTCTGGTGTAGGGAGGCATAGAGTAAGGATTTCTTTCTATGCTGCCTGTTGGAGGTTCGATCATGTTCCTGATGGCAGAACCAACTGTTTTCCCTGGTATCCTCAACGCCTTTTCCCTGCCAGAAGAAGGTACAGTCTTCCTCCTTCAGGGATCCACTTTCTGGAAATTGTTTCCTATAGGGCTGCTATATCAATATCTAGTCTGTACAGCTCACAATCAATCACTGCAGTCTTGCAGGAATTGTCTGTTTCATGACAGTCGTCAGATAATCCAGTGTGCATGGTTTGCACATTCCAGCTTGCAGTGCAAAGAGCTTGAGTCTTCAGGGTTTTTTTCTTTTGTTGTTGCCTGATGCGTGGTTAACAATCTGCTTGTTAAGCGAGAAGCTCTAGGCTCCAGGCACCGCTGAAGCAGGCAGATTGTTGTATATCAGCACCTTATTGACTGAAGGTATCTTGCTTGAGGCAGGTGACAGTTGACCAGTCGGATGCAAAGATCCCTTCCACTGTTAAGGACAACTCATGGTGTCTGACTCTTTGCCAGTCAAGCAGGGACTTATAATCAGTATCTGTTCTCTTCCATGTTGTGCTGTCACAAGATGGTGAAACTGGAGTGATCTCTCCAGGGCTCAGGCCAGGGCAATGGTATATGGAATCCTTGTGCTGCCTTGACAGTAGGCTTCTCTCTTGCACTGATGAGATCCAAGGGAATGCTGGGCATTACATTTGGGGCTGGCTTGGCTGCAGAAGTAGCTGTAAGGAGGTCAGAGTTGACAACCAATTATCTTTGGAGCTCCTTTCTGGGTTTTCTGTATGGATTTACTGCCATAGCATTTTCCATGGTTTGGATATGATTGCAAGGTAGCTTTGGTTTAAAACTAGGATTTTCCTTCCCCTAGACAAACTGCCTTTCCAGGCTGACGAGCTCCATGTACCTGAAGCAACTAGTTTTAAGTCACCAGTGACCCACCTTACACCCCAACTCATTGTCAGCAGAAACTAGTGTTCCCATTTTCACCCATGGCTATGACAACCTTCAGCTGATCTGAATGAGTCAATGCAGCATCATGTGAAATGCCTCAGGTGGTTCACTGTATCTACATTGATTGGATTTCTTTTTTCGGGTTCAATAGAATTTTTCCATATGAAACATATGAAATATGGACTGTTCTCTCCAGAGTAAGCATATCACCACAATGCAGCACTGCGCATTTTGTTCTTTTTTGTTGTTGTTCTATCTATCTATCTATCTATCTATCTGTCTATCTATCTATTTATTTATCTATTACCCATCTATCTATATATGTGTGTATATATGTATACACACACACACACACACACACACACATTATATATATATATATATATATATATATATATATATATTTCTGTAAATTTTGAAACTTCTACAGAATGTTGCTAGAGACAGTGAGGGGTTTTTTCCTTCTTTTTTGTTGTTGTTGTTGTTTTTTTGTTTTTTGTTTTGTTTCCTTGGGATCTTTTGCCGTACGGTAAGTGCGTACTACTCCTGGGACCTTGTTATCATCCTAAAGACTAGCTCCCAGATCACCACTGAAAGTGCAGAGGGGATGACAAAAATACTTGTTCAAGGCAATGAGTTTAATCATCCATCAGTCAAAAACATTGCAGAATTTTAGTGGCCCCTGCCGAGTGTTGGGCTTGTTGGGAAGACTGGGACCACACAGTTGAGTCTTGTCCACTTTACGGATTAAGGATGTGGGTGCCAGTTCTTCTTGGGCCAGGTTAATGCCAGGATGTATTAATGAAAGTAAGCATAGAGTACAGCCCTGTCACACAATCTTAATCTGCAATTGAGTAGATACTGTCGTCAGGACAGAGAGTAGCAGGCAATGTCTGTAGTACGTTGGATCACAGCAGGCGCTGCTGAATTCCACCAAAATGATGCAGCAAGAGAGCAGAGTCTCCTGTGATGGGTGACGGCATGATGGCTTGACTTGGCTGGTTCCCAGGGTCATTCTGGCACTGAGATCAACATTACTGAAACAGTACAGAAGATGGGACAACTACAACAATGAAAAGCCCAGACCTGGGTATTGGGCATTCTGGTGGGTGCTTTATCCACTAGGCCACATACACATTTGAAATGATTGTCTATGTCATTGTGAATACATCACTGATAGTGTCAGATGAAATGGGTTGCTGTTAGTGTCATACGTCACAGTTTATGTCATATCATATGAAACTTATCTCACTGTTATTATATGACATATGAAATACGTCATTGTATGTCAGACAGGTCCCCCCCCCCCCCCCCCCCCTTCTTCCCCTGTTGGGATGCCAGAGGTATTTCAGTATAAATAGTATCAACGTTCTGGAAAATCTGTGCTAGAAATTCATTCTAGCTTTTCTGTCACTCTCTTTGTTTCTTTCTTCCTCCATTGCTTTCTGTCATTTCTTCCTATCATTTTCTGCCTTGCTAGTCCATTCACCTGTATGTGTTTGGTAAAGTCTTACATACTTTATCTTATGATTGATAATTGTGTGCTTGTATTAAGTGCAATTTTGACTGTAGGGAAATGAGACATGCGGAAGCAGTTTTAGGTTTTAGGCAAGTTTTTATATATGTTTTAGTGTCCTTAGTTATGTTTAAATTTGTATTTAGGTATGTGTTTTAACTCCCCTGTGTGATTAAGTTGGACGGAGTAGTCAACGCCAGATCATCTCCTTAGATTCATCATCATCATCATGTGCCCTGCCGCATGGCATTGGCGATCATGGCCCTCCATATGTATCTCTCCCTTGTTGCCACAAGCACATCTTCCACCCTCTCTGTCTTCAGCCACCCCCTGCAAGTCCATCCTATGTTTTCTTCCTGGGTCTACATGGTGCTCTCTTTCCCTCCAGCTTTCCTGTTGTGACCAGGTGTTCTAATTTCCCTTTCCTTATAAAATGGCCTATAAATGTTGCTTGTCTTTTCCTATTCTTTCTTATGAATGATCTTCTTGGATCTGCCTCCATCAAGACTGTCTCGTTTGTTTTCTCTGCTGTCCATGGAACTCTTCAACATTCTTCTTAGAAACCACATCTCAGCTGCCTCAATCTTGTTCTGGCTTTGCGTGTTGACTGTTGTTCTGGCTTTGCATGTTGATTGTCCACACCTCACAACTGTATAACATTTGTTGATAAGAATGCTTTTCATCATCTTGAATACTGTTTTGGCTAGGCTGATTCTGCTGTCTATTTCTGATGTGCACCTGTTGTCTGGTGAGATGACCATTCCCAGATATTTAAACTTATCAACCTGTTTGCTGTTATTTTGTATGAAGGGATTTCATGTTTTTTACTGATAACCTTGACTCCCATCTTCTTGCTATTTAGCTCCAACCCTTTATTTGTGCTTTCTGTTTCTTTTATATTCACAAGGTTTTGTAGGTCCCTTTCATTTTCTGCAATAAGCACGGTGTCGTCTCCCTAGATTATGTGCGTAAATGCATTGATGTGTGTACTTAATTTTCTTTTCCATTTTTCCCTGTTGAAGTATTGTGTGATTTGAAACATAGAGCTGATATGGCTCTATGCAGTCGGCTGGGCTTTAAACAAATATAACAGTAAATAACAGTCAGACAGCTCACTTTTTGTGTCAGAGGAAAGGTCTTTTGAATACCGAAAAACTGTGTTGTATGTATTGCAGAAGCATCTGTCAGAGCGGCAAAAACAGCTTAAAACATGTCGAAAGCCTGCTGCACAAACTGGCCTCAGCTTATCTGGAAGTGTTTGCAAGAGCTGTTGACCTGCGAGAATTCTTTGGCTTGAGGGATTTCTACAGGTAACAATAGTCCTTACTGCATCATATAACTCCGGACACAAGAAATAGCAATAATATCTTAACAACTTGAAAAAAAGTGACTGTCGTGCATGCTTCCATAATGTAATTATGAAATTAAGTTAAATATTGTGATGTCATTTGTTATGATATGTTGAGTAAGACATCTCAACCATCATGGCCACGTTTAGAATTGGAGAAAAGCACTCCTACATTAAAATTGAATTTGATAAGGAAGTTGGCAGGGGTATGCTAAAAATACTGAAAAGTAGTATGTGGGACACAAGCTCTCTTGCAGGCTGTACTGTATAGGTGGGTGATTCTTTAAAGATGAAGGAAATGATGTTAGAGGCAAGAATAGGCTGGGTAGGCCAATTGGAAACTACTGATGAGAAAAATGTTAAACAGATGGAGAAATTTTAATGAAGACGGGTAGATAAGTATGAGGAGATCACTCATGGCAGTAATATGAGTAGTTCATGCACTCTTGTAAACTTGGAATGGAATGGGTTGCAGCTAGGTGGGTCCCACACTACCTTACTGAAGATCAAAAGCAAGCGCAGGTCATTGTCACAGAGACTTTACAGGTATGAATATGAGGATGACAGCTTTTAAAGTGAATAATTGCTGTGGACGAAACCTGGGTTAGAAGTTATAAACCAGAATTAAAGAGACAATTGTCAGAGTGGCATGCTCACGCCTCTCCAAGGCTCATCAGGTTCAGAAGAAAGCAAGATGATATGTGCTTATGACAACAAGGGTGAATTGATGGCACATCACATTCTAGTGGGATAACCTGGTAATCAAGATTACCACAGGATGTTCCTGATGTAAATCTCAAGCTCTGCAATTTGAAAGAAATGAAAAACATGTTAAATGACTCTGTATTAATATTACATAATGGTGCATCATGCCATAAAGCAGACAAGGTAACATTGCTCATGATGGCATATCAGTAGGAAACTCTATCGCATCCCACCTATTCTCCAGACAGGAATCCCCGATTTGATGCATTCCCCAAGTTGAAAAAATGCCTCTGCTGTGTATGTTTCTACAACTTGTATGACTAGGAAGTGGAGAGAGCCAAGTAGGTGCAATATATCAACTCATGTTGCCTAACAGTGGCCATTTTGGACCTTCCCAACAGAATGAAATTATTCATCATTCAGGAAAAGGGATGTTAAATCAAGGAGTGTAGACAGGTACTGATCAATATGTTAATTTTAACATTTTTGTAAACATGTTCTCACTATTTATTGGATGACCTTCAGAATGTCATATGTTGATTAAGATTGAACCTAAGGCATCATGAATTGTTTATTCTCTCTTGCTGAAACAGATAGCTTCCATTTATGTATGACATGTACACATTTATGTATGACGTATACACAACACATACATAGCATAACAACACAATTGACATGTACGCAGCACAGCTCACAACACTACATGTACACAGCACAGCACACAACATGATGTGTACACAGCACAACGCACAACATTACATGTACACAGCATAACACACATGTACACAGCACAACACACAACATGTACACAGCATGACATGTTCACAGCCCAAAGCACATGTACACAGCACAGCACAGCACATGTGCACAGCGCAACACATGTACACAGCAGAACACATGACGTGTACACAGCACAACACACAACATGACATGTGCACAGCACAACACACATGAACGTGCACAGCATAACATACAGTATGTACACAGCACAACATAAACACAACACACAGCACAACATGTACACAGCACAACACACAATATGACGTGCACACAACACACAACCTGACATTACACAGCACTACACACAACATGTACACAGCATAACACACTACATGACATATACACATCACAACACACAGTATAACATGTACACAGCACAGCACACACCATGACATTACCACAGCACAACACACAACATGACATGTACACAGCACAACACACATGACATGTACACAGCATAACATACAGCATGTACACAGCATAACACAAACCATGTACACACAGCCCAACATATACAGTACAACACACTACATGTGCACAGGACAAAGTGACATGTACAAAACACAACACACATTACATGTATACAGCATAACACACAACATGACAAGTACACAGCACAACACACAACATGTACACAGCACAACACATGACATGACATGTACACAGCCCGACATACATCAAGACATGTACACAGCACAACACAATATGTACACAGCACAACACAAAACATCACCTTCCACAACACAACACACAGCATGCACACAGCACAACACATAACATAACATATAACAGCACAACACACAGCATGTACCCATCACACCACACAACATGTACACAACACAACATATACACAGCACAAGACACACAACATATACACAGCACAGCATACAACATGCACACACAAAACAATGTACAACATGGACACAGCACAACAACAGCATGACATATACACAGCACAACACACAAAGTGACATGTACACAGCCCACAGACAAGACATGTACTCAGCACAACACACAACATATATACAGCACAACACACAATATGTACACAGCGCAACACAAAACATCACCTTCCACAACAGAACATACAGCACAACACACAACATAACATTACACAGCACAACACAGCATGTACCCATCACAACATACAACATGTACACACCACAACACAATGTATACACAGCACAAGACACACAGCATATACACAGCACAACACAACATGTACACAGCACAGCACACAGCATGTACACAGCACAACACACAGCATGTACACAGCACAACACAAACACACAGCGCAACACAAAACATGACCTGTCCACAGCACAACACACATGTACACAGCACAACACACAACATGACATTACACAATGGCATACAACATGTATACAGCACAACACACAACATGCACACAGCACAACACAACATAACATGTACACAGCACAACACACATGTACATAGCAAAATAGACAACATGTAAACAGCATAGCACACACCATGACATGTACATGGCACAACACACAACATGACATGCACACAGCACAACACACAACAGGTGCACAACACACACAACAGGTGCACATCACAACATACAATATATACATAGTACAACAAACAACATGTACACAGCACAATACACAACATATACACTTCACAGAACACAACATATCCACAGCACAACACACTTAATGACATGTACATGGCACAACATACATGTACACAGCACAACACATGTACACAGCACAACACATACACAGTACAACACACAACATGTATACAACATGACATGTACACAGCACAACACACAACATGACATGTACACAGCACAACACACAACATGTACATAGCACAACACGCATGTATACAGCACAACACACATGTACACAGCACAACACAACATATTACCTGTACACAGCATAACACACAACATGTACACAGCGCATGCACAACATGACATATGCAGCTTAACGCATAACATGTATACAGCACAACACACAGTATGTATACAGCGCAACACAAAACATGATCTGTCCACAGCACAACACACATCATGTACACAGCACAACAAACAGCATAACATGCACACAACACACAAACTTGCACAAAGTACAACACAAACATAACATTACACAGCACAACACATAGCATGTACACAGCACAACAAACAAATAACATGCACACAGCACAACACACAAAATGCCATGTACACAGCACAACATGCAACATGTACACAGTGCAACACACAACATGCATAAAGTACAACACAAACGTAACATTACACAGCACAACACACAGCATGTACTCATCACAACACACAACATGCACACACCATAACACAATGTATACACAGCACAAGACACACACCATATACACAGCACAGCATACAGCATGCACACACACAACAATGCACAACATGAAAGCACAACAACACAGCATGGCATGTACACAGCACAACATACAAAATGACATGTGCACAGCACAACCCACATCATGTACACAGCATAACACACATGTACACAGCACAACACACACAACATATACACAGCATAACACATGTACACAGTGCAACACAAAATATGACTTTCCACAGCACAACACACAACAAGACATGCACACAGCACATCTCACAACATGTACACAGCAAAATAGACATGTGTAACCAGCATAACACACAACATGACATGTACACAGCACAACACACAAAATGTACACAACACACACATGTACACAGCACAACATACAGCATGGCATGTACACTACACACAACATGTACACAGCAAAATAGACATGTAAACGGCACAACACACACAACATGACATTACACAGCACAACACACAACAACACAAACATGTACACAGCACAACATAAAACATGTGAACAACACAACACACATGTACACAGCACAACACAAACATATACACTGCACAGAACACAACATATCCACAGCACAACACACAACATGACATACATGGCATAACGCACAACATTACACAACACAACATGCACACAACACAACATGCACACAGCAAAATAGACGTCATGTAACCAGCACAACACACAACATGACATGTACACAGCACAACACACAAAATGTACGCAACACACTTGTACACAGCACAACATACCGCATGACATGTACACAACACAACACACATGTACACAGCAAAATAGACAACATGTAAACAGCACAACACACACAATGTGACATGTATACATAACACACACAACACGTACACAGCACAAACATAAAACATGTAAAACACAACACACAGCATGTGCACAACACACAACATATACACTGCACAGAACACAACATATCCACAGCACAGCACACAACATGACATGTACATGGCATAACACACAGCATGTACACAACATAACGTGTACACAGCTCTACATGACATGTATACAGCACAACACACATTGTGGCATGTACACAGCATAACACACAACATGACATGTACACAACACAGCAAACAGCGTGGTATGTATAAAGCACAACACATAACACGGTATTACACTGCACAACACACAACATGTCCACAGCACAACAGTAGCATGTCATTACACAGCAGAACCTACAACATATACACAGCACAACACACAACATGCACAAAGTACAACACACAATGTAACATGTACACAGCACAAGGCACAACATGTACACATCACAACACAACATGTATACAGCACACCACAGTGTATACACAGCACAACACACACAACATATACACAGCACAGCATACATTCACACACAACAATGCACAACATGTACACACCACAACAACAGAGCATGACGTGCACAGCTCAACACACAACATGACATGTAAACAGCACTACACATCATGTACACAGTATAACACACAATATGTACACAGCACAAGACACAATATTCTGTGCTCACACCACGACACACAACATGCACATAGCACAACACACAGCATATACACAGCACAACACAACATGCACACAGCACAACACACAACATAAGCAGCACAACACACAACATGATATTACACGGCACAACATGTAATCAACACAACACACACCATGTACACACAAAGCAACACAAAAAAATACCTTTACACAACATGTACACAGTCCAACACACAGCATGCACACAGCACAACAAACAGCATGTACACAGCACAACACACATGTACACAGCACAACATGCATGTACACAACAAACAGGTACACAGCACAACACAACAGGTACGCAGCACAACACAGTGACATGTTCACAACAGAATACACATGATATGTACACAGCACAACACAGCATGCACACAGAGCAATGACACACAACATGTACACTGGACAACACACATGTACACAGCACAACTCACAACATGTACACAGCACAACATTGCTCAACATGTACACAGTATAACACACAACTTCTGCACAGCACAATGCACAACATGTACAGAGCACAACATGCACACAGCACAAAGCACATGTGCACAGCACAACACAAACAAGACATGTGCACAGGATAAAGCATACACACAACACAACACACATGTACATAACACAACACACCACATGTACATAGCACAACACACATGTACACATCAAAACATACAACATATGCACAGCACAACACACAATATGTACCGCACAGCACACAATGACATGGCACAGCCAACACAACTGACATGTACACAGCCCAACACACAACATGTAAACAGCACAAGACACAACATGTAGACAGAACAACACAAAATATAAACAGCACAACATACAGCACCACACATTACATGTACCTACACAACGATACACAACATGTACACAGCCCAACAACACACAGCATATGCACAGCACAAAAACACAAGATGTACATGTAGGGCGCAGGGAAGAGAGGAAGAGATGGAGTAATGGAAAGAAAGAGAGTTCCTGTAGAATTTTTTGCCATCAAAAATACTATTTTTGAATATGTATTTTAAATGTTGGTTGTATGTTGTATTTCTTTTAGTCTGGTGAAAATGGTGCACAACACTGCAATGCAGAAGAACAGAAAGTTGACAAAAGCAGAACTGCAGGCAGCAGTCAGACGGAACTTTGGAGGACTGATTGATTTTGATCCTGTGGACATTTTTGAGAGACATCTGGACCATGATGACGTAAGAACATCTATATCTTTTGACAATGTCTTTAAACTGCATTGTTGACCAATGTTGACCAGATGCAAATACAAAAGACCTGACAAACACATGACCACTAAAAGATGATCTTGGCACTTGATGGATTGATTTGTGAACTATCTTGAAATGCCCTTTATAAGTGGCACTCATAAAGGTGACCCAGGGAATCAAGGGAGATGTGGTGAGGCCCAGGAATGAGACCAGAAGCCGATTTCTCTATCCCCATCTAACTCCAGTATCACCATAATAATAAGAATCCAATAAGAAAGTAATTGAAATGGTACACACTTCATAATGATAATAATACAAAAAATAACATCTGATCATACCACAATAATGCTAATAATGTGTACCCTCTACAATAAATGTACTACCACAGTACATCATGTGCTTCATATGATCAATTACTGCAAGGAAGACATTCAGTTTATACTTTTCAGTAGTTTTCACTGTACTACCAACATGTACCTCTCAATGACTTTGCTACCAAAACTGATACTCACAGCCATAAAGTAAAACAAAAACCATGGACTAGAAATAATGAAAAACTAACAGCAAATTAATAGTAATCAATATGCAATAACTAATTACAAATTTCCTCCAATCAGCTTTTAACATTGGCACTGTTAAAAAGAAGTAAATTCTTATCTTGAGAATTTTATCATTCTTATTACTAGAAATCATTCTTGAATAGCTCTGTTCTCCAAATTCACTGGACTCACTGTGCATAACTCATAATCAGACTTGTTAGTGGAGCACAGAGCACATTCTACTGTGTTGTTGCATAGTCTACATCTTTAGTTGGCTTGCATGCTGAGTGTTGTCATGTTTCCATAGGCCAGCTGCTGACATGACTTGCAGGATCTTTAATGTACTTATTTGCATACGTATGCACATGAAGAGGGTTTAGGCACTGACAGGTCTGCACACATGTTTACCCGGGAGATTAGAAAAATCTTTTCCCTTTACCAACCAGGTGAAAGATCTGGGTGGATCGAGCCCAGGACTCATCACCTGGAAATATGTGATAATCCACTTTGACTGCTGCATCCGTCAGAAAATGAAGACTTTGGATTATTCAGATAGGCACTAAGATTTAAAAGAAGGGTATCATGGTCACTAAGTCAAATGCTTTCTTAAAAAATTGCTGATAATTATCTCTTATTCATAGCTAATAGCCCCAGCCACAAGTTGCCATATTAGAAAAAGCAGTGTTGCATGAATGATGAGGATGGAAAGTTGGTTAAAATGGATGAAAGTGTGAATGATCTTTCACAAATTTCATCATATATTTGTAAACATGTCTTTTAAATAGCTTTAGAGCATCATGTCTGGCAATTTTGTGGCCATTCGCATACACCCTGTGTGGTTGTGGCAAAGCAACACAGGGACCTTTCCAACTATCTATAGTAAGGGGTGAAGAACTGGCAGCTGTACAGGCTGGCAGCTGGCCTGGCTGCCCAGTAGGTCTGGTTGGTGTGCGTTGTGTGGCTATGTCTGGGATTTGTCCCCACCTTGCCATTCAATTTGTAAACAAGGTAACTGATGACTGGGTCTGAAGGGGTCATTCAACGCATGGACAGTCCCCCTTATTGCTTGGTGAAATGGCTACCATATTGTGTTAGAGGTTGGAAGGTGATGGTTAGGAGAGAGTTGAGGCTTTGGTATTCCAGGAGCCATCCAGCACTCTCAGGTGCATATGCATACATACATACGTGCACACACACACACACACACACACACACACACACACACACACACACACACACACACACACACACACACACACACAACACACACACATGTGTATATCATGCTTTGTTATGTGTTTTTGTTTTTACAGAATGTTTCCCTGTTCTTTCAATTGTTGCCTCATCTTTTGAGCACAATGTGTTGCAGACATACAAAGGCAAGACGACAGATGACATTGACAGCTCTTATGCTGCATTGCTTCGCACGGCATTGCTGGGGGAAGGTATCACTGGGTGAGTTGATATTTGCAGCACTATTGGTTGATTAAGATATCCCCTTGTTTAAAGGTAAAGGCATTAATCTAAAGCTGACCATAAACATAACACACAGCATGCAAGATCTTTGGTGAAGTGGAAACCAAGTAATAAAGAGAAACTGAACAGAAGCTGGGTCTTAACCCATGACTTTCTTTTGAACTGTATTCCATACGCTAGGACAGATCAGGTTGTTAATGATCATCACTTGGCTCAAGCCCCCATATGGTAAGAAATACCAGGTAACTAATGATAATCACAGGGTTTAAGACTTTGACGACAGGCTACTTCGATCAAAGTAACAGCTGAGCTCTCACTGAGGACGGGCTACTTCAATCATAGTAACAGACGGTCTAGGGTTTATAACTCCCTCTACTTTCGTTATGCTACCGATTTAGTAGTTGGCAGTTGCTTCCCTTGTGGAGGGAACTTCCGTTGAATGCTTCAGCTATGTTTTGCCAGTTTCTTTGTCTAAAATCAATGGAAAATGGCTCAAAGGCGACATCTTACCCATGAAGACATTCTACGAGAGCTTGACCTTGATGAAGGTGAAGATGCTGGCGGCCGTGAAGAAGATTCTACCGATGAAAGCGACGAATCAGAGGATGAAATCGTTTTTTCAGTGTCCAGTACGAGTGGTTTGAATACTTCTGTGTACATTCATTTGGATTATCTGGACATAAGGTAGGTGCAGACCTTTCTTCAACAGTCTGCATGGGCATGCCCATTACATAACTGTTACTACTGTCTTGTTGATGGCCAGACTAACAAACTAACACAGTACTTTAAAATTGATGTTTTCTCCGCTTTTATTTTCTACTTAATTTGATTCATGAATAACAATATTTAGCCTGCATAGGGGACTGTAAACAAACCACTAAAACACACCCATTGATTCAGCTCTTTGAGTCTGTAGCAAAGAAACCATGTAGCTGACAATTTTAAAATTAATGTATTTAGAAAGAGCACCCTTTTTTCATTAAGTGTACCAAATTTTAGAACAATTGGTACCCATTTAGGCCAACGTGAGTGATAAGTTCACTTGCACCCGGTTCTCAGTGATTTCACGGTGGCAGCCCTAGGCCAGCAGGAGAGCTCAGCTGTGGCAAGTGCAGTCACAATAGAGTTAAGCCCCATGCACCAGGAAATACCAGGTAGCTAATGATAACCACAGGGTTTAAGCCCCATACACTATGAAATACCAGGTAGCTAATGATAATCACATGGTTTAAGCCCCATACACTAGAAAATACCAGGTAGCTGATGATAATCACATGGTTCAAGCCCCCACACAGTAAGAAATACCAGGTAACTAAGGATAATCACAGGGTTTAAGCCCCATATGCTAGGAAATACCAGGCAGCTAGCGATCATCACTGGGTTTAAGCCCCATATGCTAGGAAATACCAGGTAGCTAACAATCATCACTGGGTGTAAGCCCCATATGCTAGGAAATATACCAGGTAGCTAATGACAACCACATGGTTTGAGCCTTGCACAGTAGGAAGTACCATGTAACTAATGATGACCACAGGGTTTAAGCCCCATATGCTAGGAAATACCAGGTAGCTAACAATCATCACTGGGTTTAAGCCCCATATGCTAGGAAATAAACCAGGTAACTAATGATAACCACAGGGTTTGAGCCTTGCACAATAGGAAGTACCAGGTAACTAATGATAACCACAGGGTTTAAGCCCCATATGCCAGAAAATACCAGGCAGCTAACGATCATCACTGGGTTTAAGCCCCATATGCTAGGAAATACCAGGTAGCTAACAATCATCACTGGGTTTAAGCCCCATATGCTAGGAAATATACTAGGTAGTTAATGACAACCACAGGGTTTGAGCCTTGCACAGTAGGAAGTACCAGGTAACTAATGATGACCACAGGGTTTAAGCCCCATATGCTAGGAAATACCAGGTAGCTAACAATCATCACTGGGTTTAAGCCCCATATGCTAGGAAATACCAGGTAGCTAACAATCATCACTGGGTTTAAGCCCCATGTGCTAGGAAATATACCAGGTAACTAATGATAACCACAGGGTTTGAGCCTTGCACAGTAGGAAGTACCAGGTAACTAATGATAACCACAGGGTTTAAGCCCCATATGCCAGAAAATATCAGGTAGCTAATGATAATAACAGGATTTATGTCCCATACGCTATGAAATACTAGATAACTAATGATAATCACAGGGGTGAAGTCCCACATAGGTATGGCCTGTTGAAACTTTTGCATTAGCGTCCACACAGTGAAAGGTCTCAGTGAAAGGTACATTTTATCCAAGTCAGCATGAAAATGAAGTCTGTTCTCAGGCCAATGAAAAGTCCATACTGACACATTTTCTTTACACATGTGCATGCACACACACACACACACACACACACACACACACACACACACGCGCGCGCGCGTGCGCGCACGAATGCATGCATGCACACACACAAACACACACACACACATACACACACACACACATGCACAAGCACATACACACGCATGCACACACACACTCACTCACCCGCTTGCTCTCTCCCTCCCTCCCTGTCTATCTCTCGCTCTCTTTCTCTCTGTCATATCCCTTTTGTCAATACACCCTTACAGTCAATATTAAATAGCCACCTGTTTTAGAGGAGATGTAAAAGGAGGAGAGAACAAAACGTTTTTAAGATGGTGAACACCTGCATTGTCAGGGTGATGGTGGCCTAGTTGTTAAAAGCACCTGCCTGGATACAAAAAAAAATCATCAGCTGAATCATGGACATGGATTTTTCTCCTCTCCCCATCCATAAAACATTGAGTTTAATTACACATACTCTGCCATGTCAGCAATGATTAGCTAGGCATGTACAAAATGATTCCCCTTTCTCATCCCATCTCTCTCCCTCGTGGGGATCGGCAGTAGGAGCCACGCTTGATGTCACAAGTTTTCTCCAGGTAGCATGGTTAAGACATCTGTGGGCGACCTTCTGGATCTCCAGTCCACAGACTTCAGCAATGTTGAAATAGGAGGTGTGCGGTCGTCTCTTTCTTCTCCTCACCTCAACTTTCCCCTGCAGAACCATTGACATCAGATCTGTTTTGGTGTTTCTGATCACATGGCCTACATATTTCAGCTTTCTTTTGTTGATCTCTGTCAGCAGCTGGTGCCTGACATTCAGTTCCTTTAATAGGCCTGCGTTATCGTTTGTTCTTCTGTCTGTCCATTTGACTCTGAGAAGTCTATAGAGCCACATTTCTGCTGCATTGATTTTATTGTCTTTGTCTTTTCTTAGTGTCCAGGCTTCGCAACCATATATTAAAACAGGCCAAATCAAAATTTTCAGGATTCTTAGTTTTAAATCTTTGGGAAGCCCTCTATCTTTCCATATGTTGTTTAATTGGACCAGTTTTTTTGTTTTTCCATGACAATTCTTGTTTTTACATCTTTGGTGCAGGAGCTGTCATTTGCTTTTACAGATCGTAGATACTTGAAATGTTGGACATTTTCTACATCTGTTTTATTTATTTGAATGTTTGGATGTTCCTGGCCTTCTTTTCTCACTATGTGCACAGCAAAAGTAAAAGTAGAATATTGTAGGGGGCCTACTGCTCCCACTGTAATCACATGATATCCAGTTTTGCCACTGCTGGTCGTCTACCCATCCTTTTGGCACCATTGATCAGACCAGACATGCCTTGTGAAGCACACATTTTTGTATTTTTGTTTTGATAATTTGTTTCTACTTTTCAAAAATGTTCTGGTAAGATCTACCCATGCTGAATCTTTATTTGGCCTCGCTTTAAGCTTCAGTGTACCCTGCTAGACTGAAAGTGTTGGGGTGGATCTGAAAAATCCCCTTTAATTGAATAACAGGTGTGAATTCAAATTTGTTCTCTGTGTTGCTCTTCTGCTTCTTCAGTAAATCCTGGACTGGACTCTCTATAATTCGGGTAACTACCACCCTCCTCATCAACATCTGATTACCCAGACTTGGGCAAAGTTAATTTGACCACAGATTCCACCTCCATGCCATTTATTTACAGTAACAAAACAGGCTTCTTATTCTCAGCCTGTTTGTGTCATGGACCCCATGCCTTCAACTTAATTCTTGTCAGCTCCAGTGTTATCCAGTCATGGTCACCGTGGTCCAGACACTACTGTGCAAGGTCATCTGAACAATATGATATGTTTTAGATCCTATAGACCAAACCCATTAACCCTTTGACTCCCAACTCTGTCCACCAGCATCTTGTAAAGTCAACCATGCTAACAAAACAAAAACTTAACCCTTTGATTCCCTCACCCTATCCACTAGCTTCCTGCAGTAAGCTGGTGGATATGGTAAGGAAATCAAAGAGTTAAGTTTTTGCAGTTGATGGATAGGGTGTGGGAGTCAAAGAGTTAAATTTCATCCAGCCGGACTGAGCTTCTGTGTGTCACTGATCCATAAGGTAGACTCAGGTTTAGAGCGACAGAGAGAGGAGGCAAGACTCAGAATTTTGAATATCTCCATTATGATGATTGTGAGCAATTCCCTAGTCCCTCACCTCACCAGTTTCTCATCTCACTTATGAGGTAACTGGAGGAAACTTTACTGAGCAACAGAATTCTCTAATTCTCTGTCTTTGTCCATGCATGGTACAAGTTTTGGCTACAACATTGGGTATCCCTTGCCTTGCACAGCTGCTCAGCCTGCAAAGTTTCCTGCACAGTCGCTAAATTCCTACCATATCCAAAGACCAATGGGCTCTTTTACAGCCCCAGAAGTCTGCCAACTATAGAATGTTCTAGCATGTGTCATTCTCTACCAGACAGCTCACTCAACAGGAGACAAGATCATTCTCACAACTTTGTCTTATGTTCATTCCACGGAATATGATTATTCTGCAGTCTACTACAATGCCACAACTCCTCACATTCTCTAAATTTTGCTCTGTCTCTCTCTTACCAAGAGGTCATGATAGCAGCATACTGGTACTCTTTATACGGCCAAAATTATTGATTTCAGGAAAACAAGGGAAATTTCGCCTCGAGGACATTTCCTACAAGAAATACATACTTTTCTGCTAAATTAGAATGCACAAGTGACTTATTTCTTAGCTTTTAAGGGTTTAAATAATAGAATTTCCTAATATTTTTGAGAATCGCTGAACCAGGGGAGTTAACTGTACTCAAAATCGTTTGAGAAGAAAAGACGTCTGCTACACGCCGTTGGGTGTGCACAGCTACATCAATAAGAAATGGAAAAATATTGCAAAAAATTGCAGAGCATTCAACTTGTTTGTCAGTGTTGCATCAAACCACCGCATCGTTTCTGCTCAACTTCGACTGAGCCTTCGAGCAAATAAAAAGAAACCTTGCAACACTACTCCATATGACTGGTCAAATCTAAACAACAACCCTGAAATTTGTAACATCTTCATAACAAGGGTGAGAAATAGATTTGCTGCTCTACAAGATACAGCCTCAGCAAAGACTGCTAACATGACACAGAACCACTTTGAAATGGCATGTAAAGAAACAGCTGCAGACACTATCCCGCTGAAACCCTAAGTAAAAAAACAAACTCCCTTGGTGAATGAGGAAATCTGTCAAAAACGCAAGCAACTACAAGAAGCTGCACAACTAAAAGACTCTCAACCATCCCCTGAGAACATCTCTTCAGTAATGCTCTTGATGCTCTCATAGAGACCTATGAAGAAGAGCAAACGAACTACCTACAGAGCAAGATCGACCAGATCACAAATGCTGTCAGCAACAAAAAGTCTGCTGTTGCCTAGAAAACTGAACAAAATTAGTGGTAGAAAAAGCTGTAACAGAGCTAAGCTAAAGGCATCAAGCCAAGAAGAGCGAGTAAAACTGTGACAACAACACTTCCAAGACCTACTTTGGAAACCTCCAGAAATCTCTGAAGAAGAAATAACTCCAGTCCTCATGAAGGAGCTGAATATCAAGAAAGGATCATTTACGTTGGACGAACTACTGATAGCAATGAAAAGCATTCAGTGTGGAAAAGGATGCGGACTTGATGAGATACCAGCGGAAGTATAGAAAATAGAGGAATTTCACCAGATACTGCTGGAATGCTGCAACAACGTCTATAACCAAGACCCAAGAGACAAATGGACTAAAGGATGCCTGCTTCCTTTCCCCAAGAAAGGTGACCTCGGAGTCACAAAGAACTACCGCGGAATCACATTAACTGCAATTTCTGCAAAGATCTACAACCTAATGCTCCTAAATAGGATAAGGCCAGAAATGGAACCAGTTCTGAGGAAAAACCAAAATGGGTTTTGCCAAAACAGATGGACATCTGGACAAATACTCACCATCAGACGCATATTGGAAGGCATAAAAACCAAAAACCTCCCAGCTGTTCTCCTATTTATCGACTTTCCAAAGCTTTTCATTTGAACCACCGAGGAAAGATGAAGGAAGAATCTAACTGCATATGGACTACCCAAGGAAACAGTAGACGCCATCATGATGCTGTATCAGAATACCCGCTCTATGGTTCGCTCCCCCGATGGAGACACAGACTTCTTCAACATCACTGCTGGAGTCCTTCAAGGAGATACGCTTGCCCCCTACATTTTCATCATCTGTCTCGACTGTGTGGTGAGGAAAGCAGTGGATCAGAACAAAAAACTCGGCTTTACCCTCACAAAACAGAAGAGCAGATGCTACCCTGCAGTAAAGATAACAGATGCAGATTATGCTGTTGACCTGGTAGTTCTCGCAGACCTCCTAAAGGATGCAACATCTCTCCTTCACAATATCGGAAAAACAGCAATGGAAATCGGGCTCCACCTCAATGCAAACAAAACAGTTCATTTGTCTGAATCAAGATGCATCAGAAGGTTTGAGAAGTCTCAATGGAGATGCGATCAAAGAAGTTCATGACTTTCAATACCTGGGCAGCTACGTTGACTCCACAGAACAAGACATCAATACCAGACTCGGAAATGCCTGGGGTGCTCTAAATCAACTGGACAAAATCTGGAAATCCAATCTACCAGACAACCTGAAAAGAAACTTCTTCCGAGCAGCAGTAGAGTCCGTTCTTACAAATGGCTCAATCTCTTGGACCCTAACAACGACATTGGAGAAGAAGATTGATGGAGCATACACATGAATGCTGCGTGCAGCCCTGAACAAATCCTGGAGAGAACATCCAACTAACAAAGAGTTATATGGTAAGATCCCAACAATCAGTAAATCAATACGTCAACAAAGACGGTGCTTCATAGGGTGCTGCTAGCATAGCAAAGAAGAACTGGTGGGAGATGTTGTACTATGGAAACCCAGTCATGGCAAACAAAAACCAGGACGTCCAAAGAAGACCTTCATCAACCAACTGATCGATGATACAGGCTGTAAGTATGATGAACTACCTACTGCAATGTCTGACAGAGAAGGATGGAGGAAACATGTCATGGATAGCTGAGCAAGCTCGACATGATTTATTGATTGATTGAGGAATGTAGCCAGCCATACAGCAGACCATTGTCTTCTGAAGAAGACCTCATGAAGAAGTTGAAAATTGGAGCACCTACCACAGATTCCGTGCAGTTTTTTTTGTTCTCTTCAGAGACTAGAGCAAATAATCAGGTATTGACCTATATTCTGAAGCAAGGCAGTTTATGTGAAATCATCAACCTTGTCAGTAAGACCCTAACTGACTGGCTTGTTGTGATTGTTACTGTGACTGTATTTTTGTGCTGTTTGCTAGTTATTGTAACTGTTGCTATGATGTGTCTGTATGTCACTAACTCACTGGTGTGACTATTACAGTGATAGTCGCTACCTGCTGCTTCTGACAGAGAACTACAGTGGTCTTCAAATCCTGACAGACAACCTGTTGGCTACGCACAGTGTGGAGCCCATTTTTGGTAGCAGCTTCCCCAAAGACCAGGGATACACACAGGTGTGGTTCAAATCATGACATTGTTGCATGTAGATTGTGCTTGCTGTGATAATGTAGATTATGTTTGCTTAGATATTCTGTGAACCTAGTGCACATGTCTGATAGTTTAGTCTGTCTGGTATGACTGTGACAATAACAAAATTTGCTGCATGTTGCTTCTGACAGAGAGCTATGGTCTGTGGCAGGAGCTTCCTTGCTTACCATATTGTTCTCAGATGAATGTGTTTCCATACTTTCCATTTGTTGTTATGTATAGTGATTTCTCTTGTTCGTTTTAAAGGGACCTGGGTACTGAAAAGTGCTTTGACTAGAAGGGAGAGATTGTTTAACTTTCATGAGAGATTGACAGTACTACAGATGTATTGATCATCTACAACACATATCCCTGCTTCAAAATTCAAAATTCTGTGCCATGAATTAGGTAATCAGTGCACACTGCAGCAAGTGTCAGGTAGGCAGCATATCAGAGCCAATCAGATTTAACAGACAGTTTTCTCTCTTTCTTTTTCCATTTCTTGATCTCAAACAGGGAGCCTTGAAATTTGGCAGTTTCTGTATTAAACGATTGTTGTACAACATGCTGAAATTTCAACTGTCTAACCCTCGTGGTTGCTGAGTAATGGTACAAGTAAAATTACAGAAATTTTCAGGTGAAAAATGTCTTACAAAATACGCAGTCGGGTCAATATATCTGTTCAAACTGTCACATTTTGAATGAAATTTCATAAAATCCAACTTGCACACACTCTAAGTACTCTTACAATAATTATACGCAGTCAGGTCAATATATCTGTCCCTACTGTCACATTCTGAATGAAATTTCATAAAATCCAACTTGCACACACTCTAAATACTTTGAAGAAAGAAATCATGTTCAAAATAATTCCAAATGTTGTGACTTTGATCATCTTCAGAGGATCAGTCTTAGTGGTGAGGACATGAACAGGCTTCTTGTCGACCCACTTCAGGACTGCAACAAATCAAATTAGTGGCATTCAGTTGCACATCAATTTGATTTATTTATCATTATATTTATGTATGAATGCTAAGCTTTTATTGACACAACTATAGTCTTTCCCATGCATCATACTCATTTCTTTTATTGAAGGAGTTATTTATTTCGAAGTTCAGTTGTTGCTGTTCTTTTCTCTCACCATTATCTAACAAATTTCCACCACATGCATGTATACACAAGACATATGCACACATATCTGCACACACACACACACACACACACACACACACACACACACACACACACACACACACACACACACACACACTTCACACACACTTCACACACACACACTTTACAGTCACACACACACTTTTTACACACACACATATACACACACATCTATATCAATGATTGTGTGTGTGTGCTTGTGCGTGTGTGATTGCGTGCACGCGCGTGTGTGTATGTGTGTGTGCGTGCGCACAGTATTGTGAACAAAGTAGTTACTTACCTTTTGTGTAGAGGAAGCACTTCACCACGATCTGGCTTCGGAGCTAGCAGCTGAGGTGGCATTTCCTTGCAGAACAAAAAATAATGTGAAGAAATCCAAGGGGGCATTGCTCGTCATTTGCACACGTCTAGGTCCAGTGACAAACGTTACCCTTACAATACGAGTACATAAAAAAATCCTGCAGCCTTGATCCCATCCCCACTTCTCTTCTTTATGACCATGTCAAAGAAATTTCTCTAACTGCACTAACTGTAATTAAAATTGGAATATTTATTTAAACATAGGTGTTGTGTAAACACAGTCTTGTGCCATGGAGCTTTAAGTCTTTCACGACAGCCAGTGCGCACCACGGCAAGTTCCCAGCTGCCGGGCTGTCTGAGTTTGTTTTCTTCCCTGCTGATGCACCATTTTTACTACTTTGCTATTTTATTTTACAGCTACTAAAGAATGATTGATGGCAAAGTATTTGATATTACCAGAAAGTTCAAAATGTAGTCTTTGCGAGCATACTGTTTTCAAATAAGAACTTACAACACTTGCATGCTCCGCTACGACAAGAACAATGTAGGTCACATAGTATAAACCAAAGGCATGCTCACATCCCAGTAGTAACTGTACTGTGCTGTATTAAAGTCTAAAGGAACCTTTGAAACCTCTCTCTCTCTATCTATCTCTTTCTCTCTCTCTCTCTCTCTCTCTCTCTCTTACACCACACACACACACACACACACACACACAGCGAGTGAGCAAGGAGAGAGAGTGAGTGAGTGAGAGTGGGAGAGAGAGAGAGAGAGAGCAGTCAGCTTAGATGGTAAAGGTTATAATAACTCATGAATTCCCACGCCTGGTACCTAGCAGACAGTTTATCAAGGAAGATAGTGCAGACCTAACACATGGCATTGGAATTTCCTGGTCATGGGGGTCACTTCAGTGAGAGCATCAAGTGTAAAGTACACCAACTAAGCAGATTCTGTCCCTTAGCTAAAACCTTCTGCTAAATGGTACTGGTAGTTGTTCTTTACAGTGAAAGCTGCCAGAATTTTTCAGAACTTGACCGGCACTATATGGCCGGTGCATCTGTGGGGAACAGAGACTGTGACATGTGTTAACAGTAATCAGCATGATAACTGATTGCTGTTCACTGTGAAATGTATATATAGTCATTTGAGAATCAGACAGCGGGGAGTAAAGATGAAGAAGCGTTGCTCTGTCTTCTGAGTTGACTGTTGAAAGAACAAAAGATGGTGTCAGAATTGTAAATACGAACTCCAACAAAAATCCAGAATATTGAAGACCAAAGTTCAACCATGGAAGATGAACAAGAAGAGAGAAGAGCCAGTCGACGACATGCCAAGATTCCCTTGCCTCCTAAACTTGATGTGAATGGAGGAAACCTGCAGAGACAGCTGGAGGAAATTCAAGAGGCTTTGGGACAGCTATGAAATTGTGACAAAACAGACAGAAGAAGACTCAACATACAGAACAGCAGTTTTTCTTTTTTGCATCGGGCTGGATGTTATGGACATCTATGAAGGATTGGCATTTGCTAATGAAGCTGAAAGAAATAACATTGACACTGTTCTCCAGAAATTCAAAGAATACTGTGTGGGTTCAACCAATGAAACTTACGAAGCATTCAGGTTCAACTGCAGACATCGAACAGTTTGTAGCGAACTGCGGAGACTGATTAAGACATGTAACTATGGTACACTGGAAGACAGACTGTTGAGAGATCAAATCGTACTGGGTGTACATGATGAGACTCTGTGATCAGAATTACTGGAAGTGCGACAGCTGACATTGACTGCATGTATTGATATGTGCAGAGCGCATGAATCAAGTCAACATCAAACCGTCCAAATGATGAGAAAAACGCAGGACACACAGGAAGTCCAAGTTTTCAAAGAAAAGAAGACAGCAAAGCAGTATAGCAAAGGAAACAAACCAGAGTACAGAGAGAAATGCGGATATTGTGGTGGAAAGCACCCAAGACCAAAGAGAAATGTCCAGCATTTGGAAGAAAATGCAAAGCTTGTGGAGGAAATAATCACTTTGCTTCATGCTGCAGAACACCCAAGAAAAATCAAAAGAAAACAAGAGTTCGGTACTTCGAAGAAGAAGAGACTGACACTGAAAGTGATAATGAAATCCTCAAGATCGAAGACAAAACCAGAAAAAAGGAGAGAAACATACGAGCAAAAATGCTGATAAATGAGATGCTGGTAAGATTTCTTCTTGACACCGGTGCAACAACAAACGTGATGTCTGAGAGCCTGTACAGAGAAGTCACAGGAGATGAAAGAAAGTCTGACCTGCAAGAGACGAAGAAGCTGGTGATGTTCAACAGAACAGAAATGAAGCCTGTGGGGGGAGATAATGCTGCGAGTGAAAAACCCCAAGAACAGAAAGAAATACAAAGTCAACTTCGTGATCACCAAAACGGACTGTAAGCCAGTACTGGGACTGAAAGCTGTACAGCACATGCGATTGACGACAATCAATGAAGAGAACATTGCAATGATAGCGGCGAATCAGAAAGAGGAGGAAAATGCAAAAGACATGTTCACAAGATACAACGAAGTCTTTAAAGGGGAAGGAAAACTAGAAGGGAAATTACACCTAGAAACAGACCCCAGTATTGCTCCAGTGAAGATGCCTTGCAGAAAGTGGTCGATAGCAGTGCAAGAGAAAGTGAAGGACACGCTGAAGAAGTTGAAAAAAACTGAACGTGGTCACTAAAGTAGACATGCCAACGGAGTGGATAAACAGTTTAGTCGTAGCAACAAAGAGCAATGGGAAAGGCAGACTGTGCATCGACCCTAAGCCACTGGACAAAGCCCTCAGGAGAAACGAGTACCCCATGCCAACCATTGATGACGTACTGTCTCTCCTCCAAGACGCAAAATACTTCACGCACCTGGACGCAAGAAACGGGTTTTGGCACGTTGAACTGGACGAAGATAGCAGCTACCTGACAACATTTGAGATGCCTGTTGGCAAATACCGATGGAAACGAATGCCTTTTGGAATTTCACCAGCCCAGAGGAGGATTGACATCGCTCTGGCAGGAGTGCCAGGCGTGGTGGCAGTTCATGATGACATCTTTGTTTTTGGCAAAGGACCAACCGACGAAGCAGGAGCACAAGTTCATGATACCAACCTGAACCGTTTGCTACAACAATGCCGAAAGACTGGAATCAAACTCAACAAGGAGAAGGTTGAGATGAAACAAACAGAGATATCATATTTGGGGCACATCTTCTCAAGAGAAGGCTTGAAAGCCGACCCAAAGAAATTGGACGCTGTCCAACAACTCCCAGTGCCAGAAGACAAAGCAGCAGTACAGAGACTACTTGGTGTAGTCGGATACCTTCAGAAATTTGCACCAAACCAATCTGAGGCAGCAGCACCACTCAGAGAACTGGTCAAAAAAGACGTCCACTTCAGATGGGATGAAGATGTCCACAGAGAAGCCCTGAAGAAAGTGAAGAAGATACTCTATGAGCCACCGGTGCTTTGCTACTTTGGCTCTTCAGGAAAGCTTACAACCAACCTTCAGTGTGATGCTTCACAGTTTGGACTTGGAGCTTGTCTCATGCAGGATGGTCAACCGATTCAGTACGCATCATGAGCCTTGACCGAGACAGAAAAAAGCTATGCTCAAATAGAAAAGGAGATGTTGGCAATACTCTTCAGTCTGGAAAGGTTTGAGAGATACGTCTATGGAAGAGACATCCTGGTGGAGACCGACCACAAACCACTGGAGACCACTCACAAGAAGAGCCTGCTGTCAGCACCAAAGAGGATTCAGAGGATGCTACTCAGAACTCAGAACTTCAGGTATACAGTAGTGTACAAGCATGGATCTGAGATGTACCTGGCTGACACCCTCAGCAGAGCAGTCTGTGGAAAAGCAGAACAGCAAGTCACCCACAAGGAAGCCATTTTCCTCACAGACCTGGAGAAAACAGACTCATTGCAAGAACTGGCCATCAGCCAAGAGAGACTAAACAGTTTGCAGCAAGCAACTCGGGAAGATGCAACCATGAAAACTGTCATTCTACAAGGCTGGCCAGAGGAGAAACAACAACTTTCATTGCATTTACAAGATTACATTCCTTTCAGGGAGGAACTGTCAGTCCACAACGGACTTGTCTTCAAAAGCCACAGAGTAATTGTACCTGAAAACGAAAGAGCAGACATCCTTGAGAAACTTCATGCAAGCCACTCAGGAATTCAGAACTTCATGCAAGCCTCTCAGGAATTCAGAGCTGCATAAGAAGAGCACATGAGGTAGTCTACTGGCCCAGAATGAACGTGGACATTGAAGATTTTGTCAAGACATGCAGCGCCTGTACCACATACCAACATGGTCAGCAGAAAGAACACTCATCAGCACAGAGATCCCTGACCTGCCCTGGCAACACATCGCCTGTGACATCTTCGAACATAATGGCAATGAATACCAGGTCACGGTCGATCACTACTCGGATTTCTGTGAGATTGATCGGTTACAAACAAGAGAATCCTAAGAGAGGTCATCATCTGTCTGAAGAGACACTTAGCAAGACACGGAATACCAGAACGCCTGACAACAGACTGTGGAACTCAATTCACATCAAACCAATTTGGAAAGTTCAGAAAAACATACGGGTTTGAACACGTAGCAAGCTCACCACACTACCTTCAGTCCAATGGAAAAGCAGAGAGCGCGATGAAGGCTGCAAAGACGTGCATGAAGAAAGCAGAACACAACAATCAAGATCCCTTCCTCTCTCTACTTGAGCTGATAAACATCCTTACAGAGACTGTAAACAGTTTGCCTGCTCAGAGATTGTTCGGCAGAAGAACACGAACACAAGTGCCAACGTCAAAGACATTACTTAAACCTACAGTTGTACCAATCAAGAAAGAACTTGAGAAAAGGAAACTGAAGCAAGCGCACTACTACAACAGAAGCGCAGTAGAGCTGACAGAACTGAGTCTGGGACAGATTGTGAAATTCCAATCTCCAGGATCCAAAAAGTGGATCAGCGCCAAAGTAGACCAACAGGTGAACATCTGGTCATACAACATTCGCACAGAGGATGGACGTCAGTACAGAAGGAATCGTCGACAGCTACGTGACACAACAGAATTCGTAACCTCACTCAACCCCCCCCCCCCCTCTCTGCAGCCTGTCTCCACTCGGAGGGGAATCACATGGTTATAATATATAATTGTATATGCTATGCTCTCTATAATTTTCCATTGCTTTTATTCTTGCTTTTATTGCTTTTATTCTTTCTCCCCATTTATAGCCATGCGTGTGTGTGTGTGTGTGTGTGTGTGTGTGTGTGTGTGTGTGCGTGCGTGCGTGCGTGCGTGCGTGTGTGTCTGCTTCAGCGCTTAGATTTGATTTTATCAAGATTTTGCGCTATATAAATATTGTAATTATTATTATTATTATAGCTTCAGCAAACAGTCAATCCTCCACGACTGGGGTGGAAGATTTCTGGAAGGCATCAGAAAAGCGACACATCGGGCAAGCAACAGCAAATCATCATTCCATCTAAACAGATGCTGGAAGATAACAAGAAAATTGGAACTGGAACAGATGTCAGGATGCCAGCATCGTCTGTTCGTGAGAACTCATCAGATCAGTCACCAGTCATCAAAATGTCTGACACAACCAGCATCAAGGAGCCAGATGAAGTTATCAAACAAACAAGGACAGGACAACCCGAACCAGTTAGTTCTCCTTACAGAACAAGATCTGGCAGACAAAGCAAAAGGCTAGATTTCCTGAAATATGAATGAAACTGAAGACTCTACCATAATCAGATAAACCAAAAGCATTGCGAAACATGGACATGATAATGATGGATAGTACCATAATCAGATAAACCAAAAGCATTGCGAAACATGGACATGATAATGATGGATAGTATAATGATCAGGGATAAAATGAGGTGAATGAATGATTGGGTCCTGTGCGTGAGAGAAAGAATGAGTGTTCGTTGAGTTCATGTTGTGATAAAGATAGGAAACACATTTATTTCGTAAGGACTGAAAGATAGAATAAGAGGAAAAAAATGATTTATTGATTTTGTTTCCCTAAAGAAAGGGAGATGTGACGTGTGTTAACAGTAATCAGCCTGCTGATAGCAGCACGGGATGATATTCGTTTAAATGATAACTGATTGCTGTTCACTGTGAAATGTAAATATAGTCAATTGAGAATCAGACAGCGGGGAGTAAAGACGAAGAAGCATTGCTCTGAATTCTGAGTTGACTTGAAAAAACGAAAGAGAGGCCTTACCGGCACTGGGGGTACAGTGCGGCAAGAGGGAACTTCTTCGGCACTGGCTCCGGTGGCTGGTGTATCATGAAAAGGTTAAAGTGTAATCTAGAACCGAATAATAAAAATAATATCAGCATGTTTACATTCTATTTTTTCTAAAGTCCTTGATTGTATTGTCTTCTCACAGCTGATGAGTCACATGCAAGCCATTGATCTCCTTGAATCTTTTGAGTCAGCCTGATAAAGCCCATAGTATTAGTACAGAAACTGCTTTGTTAAAAGTGGTTAGTGATCTTCTGCAGACTTCAGATGATGGAAAAATGTCCATTCTTTCACATTTTGTGTACATGCATGCGGAACATCAAATTTGCTTGTTAAAGATCCTGTATATAGATCACATATTTATGTGTGATGGATTATGGAAAAAGTAAAACACCCAGCATGCACACCCACCAAAAATGGCATATGCAGACTGTGCAGTAACATACCCCCTGCACAATATGTGCAGAAAAAATGCATACACATCCGAGAAGACTGAAATGCTAAGAACATTTTTGCTTTCAATAACATTTTTACTCATTAAACAGATATACTGCCATTCTGACCTGTTGCCATGGTGAAGTGGTTTGTGCAACGGACTGTTGACTGGAAGGTTGTGCACTCGAATCCCCATCAATCACTTCAAAAATGATTGTGGGATTTTTGGGCTCTAATTGGCTCCTACCCAGAGCTGGGCATGCTATGGGCTCATTGTGAAGACTGGGACCACACAGTTCAGTCTCATCCACTTCACAGATGTGTCATTGAGGGTGTTGCTCAAATCTTCTGATCAGCACTGCAGGTGTCTGTATCTCCCAGGCCTGGCTGATGCCAGGATATATTATGATAGTAAACGTAGAGTACAGCCCTGTCACACAGTCTCAATCCTAATTAGAATTCCCTAGCATCATGATTATCATTCTCATCATTATCATCACATTGTAAAAAAGCTGTTCCAGCTTCTGTGGCCATTAAGGTGGCATAGAAAATGGGACAAAAAAAAAATACAGGTGAGCAAAAAGATAACCTCCCTGAGTGCAATGATCCTGAAAAGGTAAATGTGTACTGCCTTTCTGCAAAGTAATCTATTCAGTCTGTGATTGACTATCACTGATCACATGGTTTCAAATCTGCAGTGAACTTACTGTAAAAGTGCTATGAGTTTTTTTGTTTGAAACTGTGGACAGATCTGCCGCAACATCAACCGCATCAAGATATGCATGGAGACAGGAAAGACTGTGATTCTTCTCAACCTGGACAATCTGTATGAAAGTCTGTATGATGCTCTCAATCAGGTATAGTCCTCTCCCTATATGTGCAACTTCTGTCATCTGTATGTGTGTTGTTTGGCTGTTATGTGAGAAATGGTCAAAGCAGTTTGAGAAATGGAGGGAAATGGGGATCTGAGAGAGATTAAAGAATGGGAACTGTGTTGAGGAGGGGGGAGGTGCCACATATGATCTTACTCCTTGTTACATTTCAACAAAGAGAAGATTGCTAAACAGAAGTTCATGTTTTCATTATAATCCTAGCCATCTGCATAAAATTACTTCAGAACTTTAAAAAATGTTGCCTGATCAATTTTGTTCTGTTTTAAAACAGCATATGGCTATGTTATTGGGAAAAAGTTTTAAAACTCAAGAAAGAGAATATGTGACCCTTTCTGACAAAGAGGGAGGGGGATATAAATCACATTTTGGACATATCCAGTTTTGGTATATCAAAAAGGGCATGAAATTTTCATTCCAGTGATATATAAATGAATTTTGTATGACTAAAACTGCAGGAATTATAGCAAGTTTGAAATGCCACATGTGCGAATTCTTTGTTATGTGAAAATTGAAAATAACATTGAGAATATTTACTGTTGGATGTTTTGTTTTGCTACCACTGGTATGATTGTTCTGTTGTGAATGAATTCTGATTGGCTTAGTTTGAATTACTGTGTGCGGTGGTCAGAAGTTGACATAATAATCTTCAGAATGATTTATGAAATGTTGGGGTTCTGTAAGTAGTTGAGTTGTGGTGGCAGTGTGTAAAAAAACAATTTTAGGTTACTCAGCAAAGCATGGCTGAGGTATATCACTATGATTATTTACTTTTACAGCTTTTTTGGGTGGATTTTACACTGTAATTTGCCATATGCCTAAGAAAAGCCCAAACATCAAGTTGCAACTAATATTTCAGTTTCACTCACATAGACCCTCACTGCCTTTCTGAGGTTGTCTCCATTCATTTATGCCTGACATATCTCAGCATTTGTGAGAACGGATCATAATTTATACCATACACTAAACCAGTATGGATGATATAAAAATGCCAGATTTACCAGTCATCATCATCATCATCATCATCATCATCAGGTGAACTGCCGCATGGCGCTGGCGATCATGGACTTCCATCTGTCTCTATCTCTTGTTGCCTCAAGCATCTCTTCCACCCTCCTCGTCTTCAGCCACTCCGCAAGTCCGTCTAGTATTTTCTCCCTGGGTCTACCTGGTGCTCTCTTTCCCTCCAGCTTTCCCGTTGTGACCAGGTGCTCCAAATTCCTTTCCTCATAAAATGGTGTATGAATGTTGCCTGTCTTTTCCTAATCTTCCTTATGAATGATCTACTTGTGTCTGCCTCCATTAAGACTGTCTCGTTTGTTTTCTTTGCTGTCCATGGAACTGTCAACATTCTTCTTAGAAACCACATCTCGGCTGCCTCAATCTTGTTCTGGCTTTGCGTGTTGACTGTCCATGCCTCACAACCATACAACAGCATTGGTTTTATATAACGTTCAAGAACTCTCTTCCTGATGTTAATTGATAGACATTTGTTGGTAAGAATGCTTGTCATCTTCTTGAATGCTGTTTTGGCTTGGCCGATTCTGCTGGCTATTTCTGATGTGCATCTGCCGTCTGATGAAATGATCGTTCCCAGGTATTTAAACTTATCGTATTTTTACAGCAAAACTGCTTACCAGTAGACTGCAGAATAAACAGTGGTTGCCATTCCCATTTTTCAGTTTGTCTACCCTGATGTCAGTCATCTGACAAAGTTAAAAATTCATCTCATGGATTACTTAGGAGAGTTTTCTGGAAAAAGTCAGGCAAATGGATCAGTGGGCAGTAAGTGGATATAACAAAGATTGCAGAAAACAGGAAAACATGACAGCAAGTTGAGGGGGTGTTCGTAGTGTTTTGCACCGAAAAAAATGGGGTTACTATTTACTGTGCAGAGAAAATAAAAACCCTCTGACAGCTACTGGAAGTAGTAGACACTTGTATCCTAACAGCTGTCAAAAAATCATTCATTGCAGACATTAATATACTTCACCTGTATTGTCTGAAGTTGTCCATATTCACAGCAATGAAGAATATCACATTTTGAAAAATAGTAGTAGTTGTGAATTTGTGTGTGTGTGTGTGTGTGTGTGTGTGTGTGTGTGTGTGTGTGTGTGTGTGTGTGTGTGTGTGTGTGTGTGCGTGCGTGTGTGTGTGTGTGTGTGTGTGTGTGTGTGTGTGTGTGGTGTGTGTGTGTGTGTGTGTGTGTGTGTGTGTGTGTGTGTGTGTGTGTGTGTGTGTGTGTGTATGTGTATCCCTTTTTAATCAGATTTTGTTTTTATGTTTCTTAAGTGTACTGGATGACAATGTAACACATTATGACAAATGTCCCTTTGTGTGTTTTCAGTACTACTCCTACCTGAAAAAAGACCGTTATGTTGACCTGGGCCTGGGGACACACAGGGTGAAGTGTAAAGTGGACAGAAGTTTCAGGTGCATTTGAATCTTTGATTTTTGGTTGCTTTAAGCAACTCTGTTAATTCTTCAGTTTCTTGTTTATCAGCTGAAGATCAAAAGGTCTTGTGACTTTAAAATACTATATTATTTAGAAGACTATAGCATTAGGCCCCACATGTAGCATTAGGTCCCACATGTATTGTATACATATATAAACATTGATAGGGGATGGGGTGGGAGGGAATTCAGATCAAATGCAGATGATGGAGTTGGTTCTTCATCTTCTTCTGGTCTGAGATTTGTTTCCAAGGAGGTAAACAAACACATAGTACAGTACAAATTGAAAATACACTGCTTCTCTGCATAAACAAAAAATTGTGCAGGTCTGTAAAACTGCAGTGATATTGCTTTATTCTTGTTTTTATCATTATGTTAAAATGGTACTTTTGCAATCTGCCTTGACCATAAAAACTGATGGCTTCAATGGATAGCAGCAGTTGCATACTTTTACAGCTAAACTGCTGCCTTCAGCTATTGCTGGTCATATAACACATCCAAACTACGTGTAAGACTGTAATCACTTAATTCTACACACAGTGTTGACTCAACTACCAAACATGAACCAAGAGAACCCCACAAATGATTTGATTCAAAATTGGAGAAACTAAACATAGAGCTAACATCAGCACAAGGTAGGACATAATAGAAATAATGGTATCTGTAAGGTGTTAAATCTTGATATCAAGAGGAATGGGACGAAGGGGTGGGTGCGCAGAGGGAAAAATCACTGCGGAACAAAAGGCTATTGTCTTCAAGTTAGATTTGAAGGAAGACAGACTATGTGACTGTCGAAAGGGGAAACTCATTCCAGTTGTATGGCTCAGACACAGAAAATGTGCGGTTATTGAATGCAGAACATCTGTATCAAAGATTTTGTAAACAAGTATTGTCAGAAGGAGAATGTTGGGCAGGAGTGTATAATTGGAGATGGTCACAAGGAAAAATAGATGCAGTACCACTGATACACTTGTAGCATTTTGTATTGATTTTGTGTAAAATTCTTTAGAGAAATGGGTAACCAGTGGAGAAATTGAAGCAAGGGAGTGACATGATCATGCTTCTTTTTACAAAAGAAAAGATGGTCCGCAGAACCCTGAATATGTTGGAGGCTTGTGACAGAAGAAGCGGCAAGCCAGAGGACAGAGAATGATAATAATCAGCATGAGACAAGATAAGAAAAGTCTTGAGTTTGTTGCTAAAATTGACAGACAGTGGTGAATTGAACTGAAATAACTGAGTTACAGGATATCACACAGGAATAAGGGGTACATGTATGCCTGACCTTTACTACGCTAACATAGCAAACTGATAGAATGTAGATGTGAAAACAGTAATAGTGAGAGATTTTCATCCTCTCACGTGTGATGGTGATGGTGGTAAGGATTGAAGACAGAACAGCGCAGGTGGTAGGCCTAAGGCAGCTTGAAAAGGAAGATACAGGGAAGGCAGAGCTGATGTTTCTCTCTTCGTTCCATCCCAAGCAGGAGGAGGAAGGTGCACAGCTTTCATGCTGACTGGCATATATATACTCCACAAGTGAACCGCAATGACAACACCATGAGTGTGCAAGCGAATTGACTTTTCTGGAACCCCTGAGAGGCCAGATTTGTGTTTCTTTGTGCAAGCTCAGCGGTGTTTATCTTGCGGTCTGTACAACAAATATCAACATATTAGATATCAGAAAAATCTGCACAGCACACAGATTATTGCAGCCTACATCATTTTGCATAATAGTCACTTAGATCAAAACTGAGTGATTTAAGTCCATGAATAAACCTCTCTGAAAGGGGTTCTAGCTGTATTTTTTATATATTTTATCCATGAATTTTAATCCATGAAAAATGTCAAACAGATGAGTGAATAGACAGAACTCAGAAGTTTATGTGAACATATTTTCAACAGGTAATTCAATCATTCTGTGCAGAAATTGATCAGTGAACAGGCAATAGAAAAACACAAATGATTGTGATCTTGGCACGCGCGGCTTGACAACAGTGTTAAGTGTCAGAATCTCTTATAATACTAATACTATTTGGCAACAATTAATTGCAGTATCAGTTCTGTTTACTAAATTAGCAAGAATGTGATTAAAATCTTGTATTTTAAGTCAGACTTTGAACATTAAGAATTTGATTCTACATTCCCAACAAATGGTGGTCATTTTGGCAGTTTGCTGTGCTGTGACTTGGTCAGAACTTGTACACAGAAAGTGGCTTGCAAATCAGGTTACAAACATGCATGTATGCTTTTCTACTGAAGAGGCCAAAAAAACAAAAACAAAAAAGCAACCAAAAGGGATGATCATGAGATTATGAATCAGAATGCACAAAAATGAATCAGAACGTGTACCTGATATAACAAGACAAGACAAGACAAGAAGTTGTCTTGTTACATTATATACACTGAATGATTCATTTGTGTACATTTCTGGTTCCTGTCTGCTTGAGCACTGGCAATCATTTTGATTATGAGATTATGACTTTTAAAAGTGGTCATAAGGGTAGAAAAGGGAGTTTAAAGAGGGAAAGGGACTACACGTTTCAAAAGCAGAGGGTGTGTACAAGAACGGTTTCCTTTAGAATGATATATGTTATTTCAAGAAAACATTTATGAAAATTTTGCTTAAAGTTGGTAAGTGATGTGAATGACTTGAAGTTGGTGGGTCATGTATTCCAGAGGTATGCTCCAGAAAAGGAGATACTTGCTTTAAAAATGTCCATTCCTGGTCTTGGAAGATTGTTTCTTGAATTTGTTTGTGTGTTTGACATTGGATGAATTGTTCTGTCATGTGTTTGGGAGGTGGATCTGTTCTTCATGATTAAGCTGGTGGTGTCTAAAACTTATTAGTGGAAAGGGTGATGCACAGCAGGTTTAAACAGTTTACAATGATGCCACTTTCAACCGATGTAGTTGCAGTGCAGTAGGAGATATTTATATGCCACATCCAAAAGAAGCAGTGGCAGTGTAATAGCAATATTAATGTTGCTGCAAATATTTAGTGTATAGACTTGTCATGACAGTTAAACAGTTGGTGTATTGTGTTTTGACAATAAATATGCCTTAGACAGTGAACACGTCCATATGATGCACATACATGTTATCTTGGATGCGTATAGGCACATTGTTCTGATGAGTTGGCTGCACTGCCAAGCATCGTTTATTGATTCTCAGTCTGCATACTCATATTTTAACATGTACATGAAAGAAAAACAAATATATGCAAGAAGTGGGGGCTTGATGATACATACTAGCAGCCACTGGCTTGTGGCACAGAAATAAAGGCAACAATCTATGAAAAGCCAGTTTTCAGTAGCCGTTTTCTAGAAAGTATTTCACATTTTTTTGAAAAGTTATGAACAAAATGAACTTTTGTTCTTCGCTTTGACACTGTGTTGTTGCTTTTTCATTTATGAGCCAAAAATATTTGTGCTAGCGCACTTGCTGGACTAATATTACTGAATTGTTAGCCGATGTAGTTGTTTGACGAAGCTTTTATGGTCTGTTAGTATAGTTCTTACTTTCATCTTTTGATCATACTCATGCCCCAGACAGTGAGCATACAATACTTGAGGGAACTGTGGTATAATGGATAAGACACCAGTCCTGAAAAATTAGGTAATCAGAGTGTTCAGATTCAAATCCTGAATTGTCTTTGAAACATTTGGAAGTTCAGACGTAATTTTTCAGTGCTTAAAAAGGAGGTAGGCACCACCAAGTATGCGCTAAGCCTACAGAAATAACCAAGATCAAAACCAGGCAGATGGAGCTGGTTAGTCCTGTCGGGGTAATCCATCTAGAAGAGGGACACCTTTGACTTCAAATCCAAGAACAGTTCCAGCCTTGGGTAATTGTTCCTGTTCCTCCAAGGAAGATTCTTGAGCCAGTCACTAGGAAAAATACTCCAAGCAGCAAAGCTGCATCTGCCAAGACTGACTACATGGGACATGGGCAGTGTATCAGTGGTGATGGAGACAGGCAGAGGATCCTGCTTGAAGTCTCTAGGTGGTTGTAGGATGATGATTGTTGTTTTTAGACCTGGGGCAGACACAGTGTTAGTCATTTTCACAGCAACAGAGCAGCCTTTTCCAGGAACAGCATTGCTCTCCCCATATGTGGAAGGGAAGGGGGATGGATTAAAGGCACCCTTAAACAAAGCCTGAGTTAGTGGACAGGTAAAAAGAAAGAGATAGTAGGAAGAAAAGAAAGGCAGAAACAAAGAAAGTGACAGAAAAGCCCCTGAAGAGGAACTAAATTTCAAGCACAAAATTTGCACAAGATGAGATACTGTTTGTATTGGAAGAGCTCTCAGTGTCCCCACAGGGGACAGTCGGTGTACAACAAGCATGATAACACAAATTGTTTTGCTCGTCATCGCAGGCTGATGGTGGTGGCAGAAAAACAAAGAGTGTACGACAAGTTCCCTATCCCACTGATTAATCGTCTGGAAAAGCATTTTCTGTCAGTCAACAGTCTGCTCAGCGAAAAGCAGCATATGCTTGAGAGTCAGCTACATGACTGGATCAAGCCTATCATCCATACTGGGTGGAGGAAAGCCATATGTTGTGTTCCTAATGATTAGTATTTGTTATTTTGAGATGACCAAGTGCATTGAAAACATGTTTGTCGTTGATCTTAATTAAAATATTTTGTGTCAGCATCAACATTTTTAAAATGAAGTGACCAAGTGCATTGAAAACATGTTTGTCATTGATCTTAACATACTTTGTGTTAGCATCAATATTTCAAAATGATATGATTTAAATCTTGAAAATCTGAACACATGCTGGCTATAAAACAAGTCATTCTGTTGTTTAAATTTGATATGCAAATATATTTTTTCTTCAATATATCTTTTTTTCATAGAAAGAAAATGTTTTAAATCTTGAACGTATGTTTTTACTTTTTGTATATGTATATGTATGTATGTATATATTTCAGCTAGAAATTGTATATGTGGTATATGGTTTAGAATCTTTTTCAGTCTTATCATCTTCATAATCTGATGTGGGAGCATATAATATTTGCACTACAGTGATGTCACAAGCGGATGGTCATAATCCTGCTTGAAACATGGCAACATCCCAGTACAGCATTCCCAAAGTTTTTGTTGACTAAAACTCAGCTCCATTTGCATGCTTGATGCCTTTGCCACCCTTCTTCTGTGTGTTCTTATCCATTGTTCTTCATTGTCCTTTGTTATGTTTCCATTTGTATTGAGTTTTGTTTTTTAAACCCCATGATTATAAATTATGTGCACAAATACATTGCTTATCATCATCATCATGTGTCCTGCGGCATGGTATTGGTGATCATGGCCCTTCATACAAATCTATCCCTTGTCGCTGCAAGCACATCTCCCACCCTCCCTGTTCTCAGCCACCCTGAAAGTCCATTCAGTATTTTCTCCCTGGGTCTGCCTGGTGTTCTCTTTCCTTCCAGCCTTCCTGTTATGACCAGTTGCTGTAATTTGTCTTTCCTCATAACATGTTGCTTGTCTTTTCCTTATCTTCTTTATCAATGATCTTCTTGTTTCTGCCTCCTTCAAGGCTGTCTTATTTGTTTTCTTTGCTGTCCATGAAACTCTCAGCATTCTTCTTCGAAACCACATGTCATATGCCTCAATTTTGTTCCTACTTTGCATGTTTGACTGTCCACGTCTCGCAACCGTACAACAGGATTGGTTCTATTAACACTCAAGAATTTTCTTCCTGATGTTAATTGATAGGCATTTGTTGTGGAAGAGCATTGATGTTAATTGATAGGCATTTGTTGTGTAAGAATGCTCTTCATCTTCTTGAATGCTGTTTTGGATTGGCCAATTCTGCAGGCTATTTCTGATGTGCATCTGCCTCCTGGTGAGTTGACTGTTCCTAGATATTTAAACTTATTGTTTCTCAAAGTTGTGCTATTTGCTGTTATTTTGTATGAGGGGATTTCTTGTTTTGTACTGATTACTGTGACATCAGTCTCCTTGCTATTCAGCTCCAGCCCTTTATTTTTGCTATTTATTTCTATTATATTCACAAGGTTTTGTAGGTCGTTTTCAATTTCTGCAGTTAGCATGGTGTCATCTGCACAATGAATGTTTTTTTTTAATCATTTTTCCTCCAACCTTTATCCCAGGGCATTCTTCTAGGTTTGTCATGATGATTTCACTGTAAAAAAAATCTGGTGACAGAGAACAACCCTGCCTAACCTCTCTTTCAATATTTTGGGAAAAGCATATATCATTTTCTGTACATATTTCTGATTATTCTTAGATCTTTTCCATCAATATTGAGCCTTTCTAGATGGTTGATCAATTCATGTCTTACCCAATCGAAAGCCATGGTATAATCTATAAATCATAAATAAAAATCCTTATTCAACTCGACTGACCTCTGTATGATAGTTCTTAAGATGTATATGGCATTAATACTTCCTTTCCCTTGGAGAAATCCACACTGTTCTTCTGCTATTTCTCTTTTGATTGTTCCTTGTCCTCATCATGATTATTCTTAATAGGATTTTTGCTACATGAGTCATCAAGTTGAATTGTACGATGGAGTTCGCATTCTATAGCCCCTGCTTTCTTTGGAAGTCCAATGAAAATTGATTTTTCCGATGTCTTAAATTTCATTCAGGAGGACTGTTATTTTTTTCAATAGTAAGTTCTTCTAGGGCCTCAATCTTCTCTGTATTAATATAAATGGACAGATAGAAGAACTACTGAAAGTGTCCTGGAAGAACTTGATACCACCAGTAAATTACTTGCAGACATCAACAAAAGAAGACTAAAATATATTGGCCATGTGTCACTTAGCAAAAACACAAACTTCATGGCAACCATTTTTCAAGTAAAAACAGAGGCAAAAAGGAAGAAAAGCAGACCTCCAATCTCAAACATTGAGAACATAACCAACACCAGTTTTTTCCTACTATTTTTATACCCATGTCTTCTATTTCAGCATCTCTCATGACTTGTTCTGTATAGATGTTAAAGAGATGCAGTGAAAGGATACAGCCTTGTCTAACTCCCTGTGAATGGTGAAAAATTCACATTTCTGATTATTCCATCTAAGTGTAGCTTTTTGGTCTTTGTATAATCAGGCAATTAATGAAATAAGATGTTTAGGAAAGCCCCTTTTGACCATTGCATTGAATAGGTGGAGATGAATGACGCTGTCAAAATGCTTTACTGTAGTCTATAAAGGTGATAAAAGCTTTTTCATCAGTGCTTTTTGTTTTCTCTGTGAGTATTTGTAACAAAAATAACATGTCAGTTGTGCCTCTGTTGGATCTGTAACCTGCCTGGCAGTCAGATAGTTCTTCTATATCTTGGGTTTGAATGGTAAGTAACAATATATGCTTGTAAGTGCCAGAATGTCACACAGAATGCATATTCATAGCTTAGTATGCTACAACTTCATAATGATTATTCACAACATAGCATGTAATCATCATTTTCATCATCATCATGTGCCCTGTAGCATGGCATTGGCAATTATGGCCCTCCACATGAATCTATCTTTTGTCACTGCAGGTACATCTCCCACCCTTTCTCTCTTCATCTGTTCCACAAATCCGTCCAATATTTTTTCCCTGGGTCTACCTGATCCCCTTTTTCCCTCCAGCTTTCCTATTGTAACTAGATGCCCAAAGTTTCTCTTCCCTTGAAAAATGTCCTATAAATGTTACTTGTCTTTTCCTAATCTTCTTCATTAATGTTCTTTTCCCGTTTGCCTCTTTCAAGACTGTCTTGTTTGTTTTCTTTGCTGCCCATGAACTCTTAACATTCTTCTGAGAAACCACATTTCAGCTGCCTCAATTGTGTTTTGACTTTGCTCGTTGATTGTCCACACTTCACATCCATACAACAGTATTGGTTCCATATTTCCATATAACACTAAAGAACTCTCTTCCTAGTGTTAACTGATTGGCATTTGTTGGTAAGAACACTTTTCATTTACTTGAATGCTGTTTTAGTTTGGCCAGTTCTGCTGGAAATTTCTAATGTGCATCTGCCATCTGGTAAGAAGACTGTTCCCAGATATTTAAACTTATCGATTTGTCTCAATGCTGTGCCATTTGTTGTTAGTTAATATGAGGAGATTTTTCGTTTTTTACTGATTACCATTATTTCAGTTTTCTTGCTGTTTATTGATAGTTCCTTTCCCTTCATTAGATCCACATTGTTCTTCTGCTGTTTCTGTTTGATTCTATTCCTTGTTCTCATCATGATTATTCTTAATAGAGTCTTTATCACATAACTCATCAAGCTGATTGTATGATGTAGTTCACATGATTTCTTTGAAAGTGCAATGAAAATTGATTTTGACGTTATTATCTTTGGGGATTTTTCCAGTGTCAAATTTCATTTAGGAGGGCTGTTACTTTTTCAATATCAGATTCATTTAGAGCCTCAGTTATTTCCATAGTAATATTGTCTGGTCCAGGGGCTCTTCCCGGTTTCATCTTTTTGAAAGCTGCTCTAACTTCATTTTTTATTGTTGGTGGTCCTTATGATGTGTTCCTCCTTTCTGTCATCATCAAAAAGGTCTTTAAAATAATCTTTCCATCTGTCTAATATTTTTCTTTTCTTTGAAATAATCTTTCCATCTGTGTAATATTTTGTCTTTTTCCATAATAATCGTACCATCTTTATAAGCAACCAGTTGATGTGCACATCTTTTTCCTGTGGGCAATTTCTTCACTGTTTTCGTACATAAACTTAGGGTCTGTTTTGTGTCAGTCATCTATTCCTTTGCACTTTCTTTCCCACCTAGCTTCCTTAGCTTCATTGCACCTGTTCCTGATTTCCCTCTTTACCTTTTAAAATATGAAGAAGCGCCATGGTGTATACCATGTGACGAGCTGTTGAGCATCAGACACCTCCTTCTTGATTGCTGGAACTTGTATGATGTGAGCCGTTTCTAACATGTTGGCGTCAACCATTGAAAATTAAGAATTCTTCCTCAGCAAATACATTGGCACTATTTCAGAAACACAAATCCGTGAGAGAAAAGAGAGCCTGTAACTTCATCTCTAATAACACAGAAGAGTACGATCTTCCACTGACGTTAGGAGAATTAAAAGATGCTCTCGTGACTTTGCTACTCTTCTCCTGGCTTAGATGAAGTCCGGTACAAACTGATGAAGCATCTCCCGGAAAAGGGTTTCGAAATTCTGTTGAAAGTGTACAGTTACATATGGACAACAGGATTCTTTCCTCCCTCATGGCGGAAAGCCCTGATCGTCCCTATGCCTAAACCTGGAACAGGTCTCTCCAATCCATCCAATTATCGGCCAGTTGCTCTGACCAGCTGTCTTTGCAAAGTGATGGAGAAAGTGGTCAATAACAGAATGATGTGGAAACTGGAGAATGACGGCATCTTGGCTAAAGAGGAACAATGCGGTTTTCACAAGCACCATCCCACAGTAGATCATTTTATTCACCTTGAAATGACCATCCATAATATCTTTCTAAAGAAACAGCATGTAGTGGCTGTCTTCTTTGATTTGGAGAAAGCATATGATACCACCTGGAAATCAGGAATTCTTATGGATCTATATGAATTGGGTTTTCGGGGTCACCTACCTGTGTTCATCCAAAACTTTTTGGCTGATTGACAGTTTCAAGTGCGGGTTGGTACTACTCTGTCCGACATCCATGAGCAAGAGCTGGGTGTACCACAAGGGAGCATTCTCTCTCCTGCGCTGTTCAGTATCAAGATCAACAACATAGTCAAGTCAGTACAGCAGGGCTCGGATTGTTCCCTGTTTGTGGATGATTTTGCAGTTTACGCAAGTGGAAGCTTCTATGCAGTTATTCACCGGCAGCTATAGCTGTGCATAGATAGGATCCAGCAGTGGGCAGAGACATATGGATTTACTTTTTCCGCAACCAAAACACAGTGTATCCACTTTCATAACTTGCGACAATTCTTTGCCGCTCCAGAAATTCATCTGGGAAAGTCCATCATTCCAGCTGTAAAAGAAGCTGAATTTCTGGGCTTGATCTTTGATGAAAAGTTGGACTTTCTCAGTCATATCCAACATCTGTAAACGTCATGCCAGAAAGCTCTGAATATTCTTCAAGTTGTAGCTCATACAGACTAGGGTGCTGACAGGAAAAGGCTACTACACCTGTACAGAGCTTTAATTCACTCTAAACTGGACTATGGCTGCGTAGTATATGGGTTTGCGAGACCATCGCACCTAAAGACACTGGATCCCATTCACCATCAAGGGCTGCACCTATGTCTTAGTGCATTCGGAACAACTCCTGTGTATAGTTTGTATGCGGAGGTAGAGAAGCCCTTCCTGATCGACCGTAGACTGAAACTAAGCTTAAATTTCTGTTTGATACTGTTCTCTGAACCGGAAAACACAGCTTACCACTTTGTCTTCAACCCCAGATTTCAAAGTGAAGTTGAAAAACATCGGAAAGTAACTCCCTCCTTTAGGACTCCATATCCGTCCCCATATGGAAAAGTCAGATATAAATTTAGCAGTTGTTAACGACTTCTCAAAGTTTCCAGATAGTCCACCATGGACCTTGAAAACACCGAAGGTTTGTTTTGATATTGCTTCCTTCCATAAATACAATACCAGTGCGCTGGCGTACAAATCGTTTTATGCAGAACTGTGTGAGAAATCTCTGTCATCCCGCAGAATCTTCAATGGTGGATCCAAGTCTGATGAAGGTATTGCTGCCACTGCCTTCTGCTCCAAGATTCCCAATCGAGCATTTTCAAAACACATTCCATCTCAAAGTTCCGTTTATACTGCTGAACTGACTGCTCTGCCAAACACTTAAAATTGTGTCCAGATCCAAACTCAAGGATTTTCTCATTTTTTCTGACTCCCTTTCCGCTTTGCAGGCAATTGCTGGCCGAAACATTAGTCACCCTGAACTTGTGAAGTTTTTTTTTAACTGTATTCTACTCTTACAAATGAAGGTTACAAGATTGTTTTTGCCTGGATTCCTGGCCATGTTGGTATTGGAGGCAGTGAAAATGCTGACTACCTGGCCAAGAAGGCCACATTGGAAAAGATGTCTATGTCCTTGATCCCTTACACAGATGTCAAATCGAAAGTACACAGTTACATGAGAAATGTGTGGCAAGAGGATTGGAATGAACACACAGATAACAAACTTTTCCAAATCCGTGCTAGCCTGAAAGAAATTCTCCCATCTGCTGCAGGAAACCGTAAGAAAGAGACAGTGTTATGTAGGTTACACACGGGTCACACATCCTACACTCACTCATACCTTTTGAAAAATGAAGAAGCACCATGGTGTATACCGTGTGATGAGCCGTTGAGCATCAGACGCCTCCTCCTCGATTGTTGCGACTTGTACGATGTGAGACAAAAGCACTGCATGGCGGACTCCTTAAAGAACCTCTTCCGAGACGTCTTTCCTGATGGAATTTTCCAGTTTTTACAAGAGATCAATAGATTTCACCTGATGGGATTTTACGTCTGTTTTTCTTTTATCGCATTTTAGATTTGCAAGGTTAGCAGTGAGCATAGTTTTTAACTGTTGTCTTTTATTTTAACAGGTTGTTCTTTTCTTTTTGACGTGGTGTTAGCCCTGATATGGCTCTAGTAGTCGGCTGGGCTATAAGCAGTATGAACTGAACAGACACAAGCACTACATGGCGGACTCCTTAAAGAACCTCTTCTGAGACGTTCCTCCTGATGCAATTTTCCAGTTTTTACAAGAGATCAATAGATTTCACCTGATGTGATTTTACGTCCAAGTATGGTTTTCTTTAATTGCATTTTATACATGCAAGGTTAATGGTGAGCATGGTTTTTAAGTGTTGCCTTTTATCTTAAACTCATTGTCATTTTTGACGTAGTGTTAGCGCTAATGTGGCTCTAGTAGTCAGCTGGACTATTAGCAATATGAACTTGAACTTGTGTACCTCTTAGTAGTCTTCCTCTTTTCCCTTTACTCTCTTCTATTCATAATAATAATAATTAATAATTACAATATAATGATAATTACAATATTTATATAGTGCAAAATCTTGATAAAATCAAATCTAAGCGCTGAAACAGACACACACGCACGCACACGCACCACACACCACACACACACACACACACACACACACACACACACACACACACACACACACACACACACACACACGCATGGCTATAAATGGGGAGAAAGAATAAAAGCAATAAAAGCAAAAATAAAAGCAATGGAAAATTATTCATCCATCAAATCTAAAATTTCTACAGTATATTGTAAAAACAGAAGAATCCTCGTCAGAAAGAACTTTGAAATCCAGTATGTTTGGTGTTTCTCTGAAACAAACAATTCACTGTTGGTTGTTGTGTGGGTTGTTACACCATCACAGAAGACAGTTCTTGCACATCACAGAACAGACATTCATGCAACTGTTACATGTCCATGCATTTCAGACAGTATGATCAGACTAAAAAAAACAATAATTGCAATTTGGAATGTTAGAACATAATCCAGTATGTTTGGTGTTTCTCTGAGACAAACAGTTCACTGTTGATTGTTGTGTGGGTTGTTACACCATCACAGAAGACAGTTCTTGCACATCACAGAACAGACATTCATGCAACTGTTACATGTCCATTCATTTCAGACAGTATGATCAGACTAAAAAAAGTAATAATTGCAACTTGGAATGTTAGAACAATACTCCAGAAAGGAAAATTAGAAAATGTCAGGATAGAAATGGAAAGACTAAACCTCAATATTTTAGGACTATGGGAGCTGAGATGGAATGGAGCAGGCATGATAACACTGGCAAGCATAAAATTGTATATTCTGGTAGGGACACACATGAAGAAGGGTAGGTAACATAATGGACAATGATGAGTCAAAGTCTATCAGAGGATACTGGGCTGTATCAGATCGAGTTTTATTAGTTAGATATCAAAGTCTATCAAAGGATACTGGGCTGTATCAGATTGAGTTTTATTAGTTAGATTGGAGGGCAAACCGTTTGATCAGAACATCATCCAGATGTATGTACTAACAATCAAAAGTACTGAGGAAGAAATTTAAAACTTCTCTGAAGAATTAGAGATAGCCAAGGCTCAGTGTAAATCACAGGACATTACAATAATAATAATCATCATCATCATTTGCCCTGCCACATGGCGTTGGCAATCATGGCCCTCAATACAAGTCAATCCTGTGTCTCTGCAAGTACTTCTCTCACCCCATCTATCCTCATCCACTATTTTCTCCCTGGGTCTGCCTGGTGCTCTTTTTTCCCTCCAACTTTTCTATTCTGAATAGGTGCTCAAATTTCTCTTGCCTCATAAAGTGTCCTAGAAATATTGCTTGTCTTTTCCTAATCTTCTTCATGAATGTTATTTTTGTATCTGCCTGCTTCAAGACTGTCTCGTTTGCTTTCTTTGCTGTCCATGGAACTCACCAATCTTCTTAGAAACCACACTTCAGCTGCCTCAGTCTTGTTCTGACTTTGCGTGTTGACTGTCCATGCTTCACATCCATACAACAATATCGGTTCTAGATAACGCTGAAGAACTCTGTCCCTGATGCTAATTGATAGGCAAGAAAATGAAAAGTGTTCTTACCAAAAAATACCAACCAACCAACCAACCAATCAACCAACAAATACCAACTATAATAATGGGAGATTTTAATGCTAAAGTGGAACAGGAAAAAGTAATGACATAGTTGGACCTCATGGCCTTGGCATGCAAACTGAAAGGGAAGAGAAACTTGTTGAGTGGACACAATAAATTCACAATAGGAAACACTTGGTTTGAGCAACTTAACTGAATAAAATAGACATGGGTGAATCCAGGAGACAACTCAAGAAATCAAATTGATTCATCATCGTCATCATCAGTCCCGTAGTCTGGTTGACCGTTGGGGCACCACTGAAGATTTTGCAACCAACTTCCTCCACTCCTCACGGTCCTCAGCTTTCCGCAGAATGATATTCCATTCAAGGCCAGTCCACTCTCTGATATTGTCTTCCCATCTTTTTCTCTGTCTGCCTCTTCGTCTCCCTCCCTGAACTGTTCCCTGCAAGATGGTCTTGGCCAGTCCAGATGATCGTGTGACGTGCCCGTACCACCTCAGTTTGCGTCTTTTCACTGAGGTCAGGAGGTCTTCGATTTGGGTTTTCACTTCCTTATTGGTTATATGATTGATTACTTCATGATAAATAAAAGATTCAGACATTCTTCACTGATAGCAAAATCATTACCAGGCATAGACTGCAACAGTGACCACTATCCTGTAATGGGAAAATTTAGGCTGAAACTAAAGATAATAAAACAGACCAAAAAATAACTTCAAACTAAATCTTAGACTTTTAAAGATGGATGAATCAACTTGTGCAAGATGTAACATATATGTTCAAAAGAAAATCAGTGCTCTGGAAAATGTTGATGACTGATGAACTGTGGACAAATTTGCAAAACTTGATAAATGAAGCTTTTGAAGAAATCCTAGAGATGAAGGAAAAGCAAAAAAAGAACTGGATGACAAAAAAAAATGGTAGGCTTGATGGAAAAAGAGAGGAAGAATAAAAAAAATATATAAGGAAATCAGGAATAGGTGCAGTGAAGCTAAGGAAGCTTGCCTAGAAACAAAGTACAAAGAAATATATCATTAGACACAAAACAGACCCTAGGCTTTTGTACAGAAACACTCAGGAAATTGCTCACAGGAAAAAATGTGCACATCAATTGATTGCTTAAAATCCAAAGTTGGACAATTATTGTGGAAAAGACAAAATATTAGATAGATGGGGAGAGTACATTAACTCACTCTGCCCTGGGCGATTGTGTCAGTCAACAACCTTTCTGCCCTGGCTGTTTGGAAGGGTTACTAATAAAATTGTAAAAAAAAACGCTTTGGAGTTAAAGACTTGAAACTTTCTGGTATTGCTAACATAAGAACAAACTAACTTTTGTGCAAGTATAAAGGTGATCTTTTGTTGAATTTTGTTTTAATTGAATTTTGAAAAAAATGACACTTTTTCAAAAGTTTGCATGGGGGGGTACCAATACATGCTAAGAATAAAAAAAACCCCACAAATTTAGACTTTTGATATCAAAAACACTTCTAGACAGTTGCAATATGGGCATTATGTTTACCAAGTATCATGAACTAGCTGCAAGTCTTTCTTTGTCAACAAACAATTTGAAGTATGCAAATTTTAAATTGTACACACACACGCACAGACAACAATGGCCATTCATACTAAATATACAAAATAAATCTTAAAAAATCAGAGGATAGATAGACAGATTTGAAAGTTTCTGATGATACTAACATGGTTACAAACCAGCTTTTGTGTAAGTATGAAAGAGTTGACTTGTTTGGTACTATTTTTTTTAAATTTTGAGATGAATTATTTTTATAATGCTACCAATTTTGAAGAACAAGGTCTCCCAACAGTGTAAAAATCGCTACTCACAGTTCCGTAGCTTTCGATGGCGTTCTCGCCATCTTCGTCAGCGCTCTAATGCTGTCTGCGTGAATCTCTACTCAGATCTCGCGAACATGGGATGAACCCAGTTCACGAGATCGAATCAGAGAATGGTACACCGGGGGCAGGGTGTAACGGCCCGGTCCCTGTTGAGCGGGGGGTTGGTGGCTGCGATGTAGATGGCCTCCTTGACTCCTCGCTGGAACCACTTATTTTCTCTGTCCAGGATGTTGACATTGTCCGCACTGAATTGATGTTTTTCGGCGTGTAGGTGAGCTCCTACTGGAGAAGAGTCCCTCTTGTGTTCTGTTAGTCTCTTCTGAAGGGGGCGTTCAGTTTCACCGACATAATGTTGGTTACAGTCCTGGCAGTCTATTCTGTATATAATGCCAGCTTTGTCGAGTTTGCTGGTTTTGTCCTTGGGGGTGACCAGCTGGCTGCGTATGGTGTTGGAAGGTTTGGAATGTACAGCCACCCCCAGTTTTCTGATCTTTCTGGACAGAGCGTCACTCACACCTCCTACGTATGGGATGGTGATGTGTCCCTTGCGCTGGTGTTGTTTCACTGGCTGTTGGGATGCGGTGTTGGATTTCCTGCCTCCCGGGCTGTTCCAGGCCCACTTTTTGTAGCCCGAGATGGTGAGCACTTCTTTCAGGTGGTTTGTCTCCTTGTCTTTTGCCTCTTGGGTACTGCATATGGTGTTAGCTCTGTGGGTAAGGGTTCGAATCACTCCCAGTTTGTGTTCAAGGGGCTGGTGGCTGTCGAACTGTAAATATTGGTCCGTATGAGTTGGTTTACGGTAGACCGAGAAGGATAGAATGCCATCAGTTCTGGTGATGAGGGTGTCCAGCATGGCTATGGAATTGTTCTGTTCCACTTCCCTAGTGAATTTGATGGCTGGGTGTTGGTTGTTCAGATGTTCTGTGAACTGTTCGACCAGTTGCTGGGGGAGGATAGTCATGGTGTCGTCTACGTAGCGCCCCCAGTATCGTGGTGGGGAGTGGAAAGAAGCCAATGCTTTCTCTTCAAAATCCTCCATGAACAGGTTGGCTACTATTGGGCTTACTGGGGAGCCCATGGCTGCTCCTTCTTTTTGTTGGTAGAATTCACCTTGGAAGGTGAAGTAGGTGGTGGTGAGGCAGCAGGACAAGAGTTCACATACGTCGTCCACTGTGAGAGATGTACGTTGGTGGAGGGTTTGGTCGTTTTGTAACCTTCGGCGTATGATCTCTATGCTTTCTTTCACTGGTACGTTGGTAAATAGGGCAGAGACATCATATGACACAAGGAGTTCATCATGAGCGAGGGTGTAGTTACTCAGTTTTTCCACTAGGTCAGCACTGTTGTGGATGTGATGATCTGTGTGTCCTACGAGAGGTGATAGGATGTCCGCCACAAATCTAGCCGTCTCATACATGATGGAACCTCTGGATGCGACTATGGGACGGAGGGGGACTTCTTTCTTGTGGACTTTGGGTAGACCATAGAACTTGGGGACGTCGGACACAGTTGGGTATAATTTCCTGTACTGTTCTAATGACAGGCGGTCCGTCTCTTTCAGGCGTTTCAGTGTGTCTTTCAGTTTGTTGGAAAACTTGGAAGTAGGATCTTTCTTGAGGCGTTCATATGTTGTAGTATCTTCCAGAAGTTTGCTTGCCTTCTCATAGTACATGGGTCTAGACATGATGACTGTGGCACGACCTTTGTCAGCTGGTAGGATCATCGTGGCGTGTTCGTTCTTTAAATCCGCCAGAGCCCGTCTTTGGTCCGGTGTTAAGTTGGATTTCGGTAGTTTGGCCTGTTTCATGATTCTGACACAGTCTGATCTTAAGTGTGTGGCTTCTTCTGAATTAGGGCCAATATACCTGCAAGCTGTTTCAATGCTTGTGATGAGGTCTACCACTGGAAGCTTGTTAGGGGCTACGGCGAAATTTAGTCCTTTCTCTAGTACTTCCTGTTCTGGTTTAGTGAGTTGGCGATCTGATAGATTGATCACCCACCTCTCTTTGGTCTTTCTTTTTGTTTCTTCCGGTACAGGTGTAATCTCGCTTTTTTCATTCTGTTGTCTCCTGTTGTTTTTTGGTGCTAGAAGTTCGAATTTCTTCACTGTTGGGAGACCTTGTTCTTCAAAATTGGTAGCATTATGTCTACCCCCCAACTGTTGAAACTTCCCCTATGAATTATTTTGTTTTAAAAGTTTCCACGGGAGGGGGTACCAATATGCAAAGAATAAAAATCTCACAAATTCAGCTTTCTGATATCAAAAACACTTTTAGGCAGTTGCAATATGATCAGGTATTATGTGTACTAAGTATCAGAAACAAACACCAACTCTTTCTTTGTGATCAAGCAATGTTTATTATGTCAATATCATAATGTGCACACACGCACAGAGACAATAATAGCCATTCACATTACATAAACAAAAAAAATCATGAAAAATCATAGAAAAGATATATAAAGTTGAAAGTTTCTGGAGATACTAACATAATTACAAACCAATGTTTGTGCAAGTATGAAGGTGTTGAGTTGTCTCCTGCCATTTTTTTTTTTATTATTGATTTTTTTTTTATTGCGCGGCAGGGGGGTGGGGGATACCATATATGAAAAGAATAAAAAACCCACAATTTAAGATTATTGAAATCAAAAACACTTCTAGACAGTTGTAATATGATTGGATATTATGGGCACCAAGTTTCAGAAACCAGCTGTAAGTCTTTCTATGTAAACAAGCAATGTTCATTATATCAATATTATAATGTACACACACACACCCACAGACGACAATGGCAATTCAGACACATAAACAAAAAAAATAAAAAATCATAGGAAAAACAGACAGACTTGAAAGTTCCTGATGATACTAACATGGTTATAAACTGACTTCTGAGCAAGAATGAAACTGTTCACTTGTTTGGTACTATTTTATTTTAATTTTGAAGTAAATTATTTTGTTTTTAAAGTTTGCGCAGGGGGGTACCAATACATGCAAAGAATAAAAAAAAAAACCCTACATTTAGCTTTTTGATATCAAAAACACTTCAAGAGAGTTGTAATATGATTCAATATCATGTGAACAAAGTTTCAGAATCCAGCTGCAAGTCTTTCTATGTAAACAAGCAATGTTCATTATGTCAGTATTACAACATGTACACACGCACAGAGACAGCAATGGCCATTCACATTATATATACAAAAGAAATCATAAAAAAACACAGCAAAGGTATACAGATTTGAAAGTTTCTGGTGATACTGACATGTTACAAACTGACTTTTGTGCAAGTATGAAACGTGAAAGTGTTCGCTTGTTTGGTATTATTTGTTTTATAAATTTTGAAGTAAAATATTTTGTTTCAAAAGTGTGTGCAGGGGTTTACCAATACATGCAAAGAATAAAAAAAAAAAACACAAATTTAGCTTTATGAAATCAAAAACACTTCTAGATAGTTGTAATATGATTGAGTATTATGTGTAGTAAGTTTCAGAAACCAGCTGCAAATCTTTCTATGTAAACAAACAATGTTCCTTATGTCATTGTTATAATATACACACATGCACAGACACAGCTATGGCCATTCACACTTCATGAACAAACAAAAAAATCATAAAAAATCATAGTTGACATGTTTGATACAGTTTTTAGAAATTTTACTGTAAATTATTTTGTCAAATGTTTGCGCTGGGGGGGGTACCAATATATGCAAAGAAATAAACCCCCCACAATTTTAGCTCTATGATATCAAAACACTTCTAGACAGTTGCAATATGATTGGGCATAATGTGTACCAAGTTTCAGAAACCAGCTGTAAGTCTTTCAGTGAAAACAAGCAATGTTTATTAGGTCAATGTTGTAACGTACACACATGCCCAAAGACAACAACAGCAATTCAGACTACAACATAAAAAAAATCATAGGAAAGACAGATAGACTTGAAAGTTTCTGGTGATACTAACATGGTTATAAAGTTTTGAGCAAGTATGAAAGTGTTCATATGCCTTCTACTATTTTTTTAAAATTTTGAAGCAAATTATTTTGTTTCAAAAGTTTGCGCAGGGAGTACCAATATATCCAAAGAATAAATAAAAAAAAAAGTTAGCTTTTTGAAATCAAAAACACTTCTACACAGTTGATATATGACTGGGCATTATGTGTACCAAGTATAAGAGCCTAGCAGTAACTCTTTCTTTGTCAAGAGGCAATGTGTAGTATATGTTATACTTTACAAACACACACACACTGACAACAAATTACAATGGTCATTTGCATTAGGTAAAGAAAAAAAATCATACATGATCACAGGAAATATTGAGACTGGAAAGATTGCAATCATGTACACAATAAAAGTGTACAAGAGCAAATAAGCAAGCTTGAAATCATGTTTCAGTGATTCATTCTGAATTGAAAATAAGAAAACAAACGTTTTGGAGGGTAGTTTGAGCTTAAATCAAGTTATCAGACAGTCATCATATATTCTGGTCCATGCAGTATTCTCTGCACATGTTTTGTTACACAGATTTACTCACTGTTCCTGAATCCAACATCAGTCCTGAATACAACAAGGGAGGTGGGGGAGGGGGGGGGGGCGTGGTTCTGTACATGCTCGACATGCAGACCACACTCTTCGTCCTCAGTGAAATTGCTGATCACAGGGAAGAATGTGAAGTTCTCGTTCCATGGTTTTAGAAAAATGTCCAGAAACGCTTCAGTGTTCTCTTCACCACCCACTTCCATCTCACCAGCACTGTCGTCGTCAGGAGGCATCGCTTCATCCGACTCTGTGTCATACTCGGTACTGAGTCGAAAGACCGAGTCTTGGTCACTGAAAGTGTCACTGAGTTGAGGGCCGACATCCGAGTCTATCGCAACAAACTCACTACACATCGAGTCATCTTCGTCTTCAATGTCTGAGCCTTCAGTCTGAAGCTGTTCGATTCGTTCAAGCAATTCTGGTGCCGTGTAGCCACGAGTTTGTCTGCTTCGCTTTGTTGACATCGAAGGCGCCGCCATTTTGATATCATGCAGCAGGCTGACACGGAGCTACTACCCTTACACATTCGCATACAGCACAGACAATGAAGCCTTGTTGCTCGCAGGGATGGTGCAGATGCACTCATGAATGAACGAACTAGAGGCCTGTAGTGCTTAGTTTCGTACACAGTCGAGCTCCGGCGAATGAAAAATGCAGAAAGCGAAAGTACCGAACTCGGTACGTTCGGGCTGAAACGTTGTGTGAGCAGGGTACCAATATCGGTACGTTCGGGCTCTAAGAGTTAAAGACCTTCTTAACAATGGCAGAAAGAAGGAACATATCCTAAGAAAGAATACTGAAGAACCACCAATAATGAAAGATGAAGTTAGAGCAGTGTTGAGAAAGATGAAACTGGGAAAATCTCCAGGATCAGACAGTATTACTACAGAAATAATTGAGAATCTAGATAAATTTGGTATTGCGTAAGTAATAGATCTCATAAATGAAATTTTGTGACACTGGGAAACTCCCTAAAGATTGTCAAAATCAATTTTCACTGCGCTTCCAAAGAAAGCAAGGGCTATAGAATGCAAACTCCATCGTGCAATCAGTTTGATAAGTCATGTGACAAGGATTCTATTAAGAATGATCATGATGAGGATAAGGAACAGCATCAAAACAAACAACAACAAAAAACAGAAGAAGAGTGTGGATTTGTTGAAGGGAAAGGAACTTTTAATGCCTTGTACATCCTAAGAACTCTCATAGAAACCCCTGTGGGGATGTGGGGGCTCTTTCAGTATGAGTAGTATCCCCACCTTCTGGAGATTATGTGCTAGAAATTTCTTCTTTTCTGTCACTCTCTTTGTTTCTGCCTTGTTCCTTTGCTTTCTGTTGTTTCTTCCTATTGATTTCTCTTGCTGGTCCATTCAGTTCTATGTGTTCAATAAAATCTTACATACTTTCTCGTAGGATTGATAATTGGGTACATGTATTAAGTGCATTTTTGGCTCTAGGGAAATGAGACATGCGGAAGCAATTTTAGGTAATTTAGGCCCGTTTTTGTTTTAGTGTCCTCAGTTATGTTTAAATTTGTATTCAGGTTTGTTTTTTAAATCTCCTGTGCGCTAACTTGGACAGAGTGGTCAACGCCAAGGGCATCTCCTTAGATTATGTGCACAAAAGCAGTGATATGTGTTCTTAATTTTCTTTTCTTTTTTTCTCCCTGTTGAAGTATTGTGTAAGTTTATATATGTTTATAACCCTGATGTGGCTCTATGCGGACGGCTGGGCTTTGGACAGAAATGATAATAATGTTGAAGTATTGTACGTTTTGAGACGGTTATAGCCCTGATTTGGCTTAATGCAGTTGGCTGGGTTTTAAGCAGCAATAACATTTAACGGTTGGCTCTCATAGAAAGATGAATTGAGTTGACTAAGGATTTATATTTATAATTTATTGATTATACCAAGGCTTTTGATTGAGTAAGACTCAAGGAGTTGGTCAACTAACTGGAAAAGCTCAATATTGATGGAAAGGATCAAAGAATAATAAGGAATATGTATTGGGAACAAACAGCAGCAATGAGAGTAGAAAATGATTTATGCTATTTCCAAAATATCACTAGAGGGGTTAGGCAGGGATGTTTCTGTCACCAGATCTGTTTTCACTTTACAGTGAAATCATCACGAGAGAGACCTTGAAGAATGCCCTGGGATAAAGGTTGGCGAAAACATGATAAACAGTCTTCGTTATGCAGATGATACTATTCTGATTGCAGAAAATGAAAAGGACCTACTAATTCTTGTGAATTTAATTGCAGAAAATGAAAATTATTTACAAAAAAATCTTGTGAATATAATGAAAAGCAGAAATAAAGACTAAAACTAAATAGCAAGAAGACCGAAATCATGGTAAGCAATAGAAAACAAGGAATCCTCCCGTGTAAAATAAAAACAAATGGGACAACATTGAGACAAGTTGATAAGTTGAAATATCTGGGAACAGTTGTCTTACCAGACGGCAGATGCACATTAGAAAGATCCAACAGAAGCTAAAACAGCAATCAAGAAAATGAAAAGTGTTCTTACCAATGAATCCCTATCAACTGACATCAGGAAGACAGTTCTTCAAAGTTATATAGGATTAATATAGTTGTATAGATGTGAAACGTGAACAATCAATATGCAAAATCAGAACAAGATTGAGGCAGCTGAAATGTGTGTTTTTTTTAATAAGAATGTTAAGAGTTGCATGGACAGGAAAGAAAACAAGCGAGACAGTCTTGAAAGAGGCAAATAGAAAAAGAACATTAATGAAGAAGATTAAGAAAAGACAAGCAACATTTGTAGGACATTTTATGATGCAAGAGAAATTTGAGCAACTAGTCACAACAAGAAAGCTGGAGGAAAAAGAGGACCAGGTAGGCCCAGGGAAAAAAATATTGGACAGATTTGTGGAGTGAACGAGGACAGAGAGGGTGGGAGATACACTCGCAGCGATGAAAGATAGATTCATATGGAGAGCCATAATAGCCAGTGTCATGTTCAAGGGCACATGATGATGAGATGATATAGCATCAGTGCTCAGTATTAATGATATTATCTCTGAGAGAAGAAACAGGAATTCCTGAGATTTTTTTATGTATAGATCTAGGCCTTTGTAGAGATCTAAAAAAAATTGTTCTCAATGCATGGTAATGGTGGGTTAATATCGGGACAACTGCATAATCACTCTCTCTTCAAACACTGGTGCTGTGTTTAGTATGCATGAAACTGCCATCCACAGAGCCTCGGCCTTCCGCATTGTGGTAAAATCGGTGCACCCTTGCCCATTCATTGTTAATGTTGTAATGTCAGCAAAAAGATTTGAGTGTGTGGTCATGAAAATGTTGTTCACTTGCTCAGGGTGACTTGACTTGACACTGGTATTTAGGCACTCTATTGAGGTCAACTGAAGGCTGTATCTCCTGACAGGCTGTGTGCAGCAGGGGTCTCTGGTCAATCTGCATGTGTCAGTGTATTACCTATTTAATTTTGTATACGCCAAATAAAAAACTGTACCTAACCTGACCAGTGTATCCCTCAATCGTTGGCCAAAATTCACGTAGCTGTTCATCGCTCCATGTAATCTGCATGTCATCTGTCCTAACAAGTCGGTGATCCTTCAGCTCACTAGGTTCTAAACAGTTCACATGATTCTTCAGTCTCTTTGGCGACTTTCAACAAAATGGACTCATGCAAATTGACTCTGTCTTGTCTTTCATTTTCTCATCGTTTTATTGTGTCTGAATTTGTCTCTGCCCTCATCCTCAATAAACTTTTCATTGATCTTTGGTGTATCATGAATGGTTTGAGCTGACATTGCATTGATTTTACACCTGCTGATTACAAAAAGAAACAAGCACTCCTTGCCATGCCAAGTCAGACTGGTTGGGGAACTGATTACACCTTGCCATGCCAAATCAGACTGGTTGGGGAACTGATTCCACCTCACATAAACCAATTTGATCCCGTACTATGTTGACCTTAGTTAGTGACCACAGAGCCCCTTCGACCAAATCCCTTAAGCAAACTGCTCGTTTGTGCACTTTCTGCAGGTGTCAGCCAACTTTCTAAGTGCGGTTTTGACACAGCTAGTGGCATTTCAAGCTCTGCCCCTTGCTTGTCTCCATGTAGTCCTACCAACTACTCTGGATTCCAGCTGTGACTTTTTCCTATGTTTGTTCCCATGATGCCCCCTTCCAAACTCCTTTCCAAGGCTTTCCTCCCTGTGTTCACTGCAAAGATAGCTTTTTTGTTCACCCTAAGCAGGGGTGGCACGCAAGTGAAATGACAGACTCAGGAGAGTGACAGACTGTGTTTCCTTGCATCTGGATGGTTCTGTTAGCCTATCCTTCCTCTTGGGATTCAGGGCCAAAAACCAGTTTCCAGAAGACCTGGTCCCTTACTTGATTATTTGACCATTGCCTGATGTGTCAACAAGTCACTTCAGAGTTATTGGCCTTGCCCAGTTGTTTAATTAATTTCTACTAGGATCACTTTAAACACATGTGCATGGGCTGATGTAATCTCTTTATCAGTGAGAATCATCTTTCCTTGCTTGGTTATCTGACCATTAATTGACATTTTTGACAAGTCGTTTCATCGCTTCAAGTTCTACTAAGAGGCAGCCAATGGGCTGAGGAGGTCTTATCATCTCCATCAGTGAAAGTCATCAGAAGGTCACTTACACAACAGCAATATCCCAGTGGATAATCTGCACAATCTGCCAGGCTTATAAAGAGGCAGGAAGGGATGTGAGTAATCTTAAACTCCAGGGCTATGAAGTCCGGGCCCAGGCCATTTCCTCGGCCTTGCACATTCGGTCCCGCTTAAGGATGTCCTAGCAAGGGCATATGTAGACCATTCAGATAATCTCATCACTAATCAGTACCTCATGGACATCTCAAGACAACCAAATGCTCTTTTTGTCCATGGACCACAGCTCGAACCAAACAGGCAACATGCCTTTCATCCATTATTTAAATTCAGCTACAATTAAAATGAGCATATTTACCAAATCAAAAACCCAAATTCCCACATCCAGTTCCTGCCATATCATTATAGTTCTCGCTAAGGATCTGTATGAGGGCCAGAAGAATGAGGAATCATAAGAACTATTCATACTCATCGAATGGAAGGAACACTGATTGGTGAGGGTGGATCATATGATCATGGGCAGCTACATGGATTTTGGCCAGTGACAGAGAACTAAGCTGGTCTGGTTAGCTACAGTCTGTGATGTGGGAAGTACACTTGTTTAACAGCGATCTGAGGAAAAAGTTCTCACCATATTTGTAGCATGCAGACAATAAGCAGTCTTGAAGACAAGATAAGAGTTCAACCACTCATAATGTATTTTATAACAAACATATAGAAAATTATTTCCTTTAGTTCCTCACAACAACGGCTTACAACTTCTTCTGAAGTCTGCTGAAGGAGTTACAACTAATGAGACGTTGTGCACGTGAATAAGCATGTTCATGTACAAATGGAAACAAGTCAACAGAGAATTAATAGCAGGAGACAAGAAAAGGGATTTGGACAAACTGGAAGAAAATAACAAACGTACTGACACCAGACCCACACTCAAAAGATTTAGGCAAATCAGAAAACAACCAGAGAAACTCAAAGATTACATTGTAGAATGTAAAGTACAAAACTGCTTAACTGACATTTGTGTTACTGTCAAAACTTTCAGGAAGAAAGAAGAAACGAGAGAAGAAAAGAGAATTTTTTATTGTTTTATTAAAGTTGGACATTGAAAGGGAAGTAAACTGAAGAGATACTGAACTGTTCTGGAAGATGACATGAATGAATCCCTTGAATAATAGTGTTGCTGCTATATGTGTGATTGTCATGCGCGTGACTGGTCATACAGGTGCTGAAGTAAAGACCGATATTGACTCTAAGACTACAAGTTTATAATTCATTGTATTGAATGATTTGAGTTATAAACGTACACAATTAACATCTTTATCTACAAAAATCATTTATTCAGGTTTTCTTTTGAATACTTTTTTTATTGTCTTCAAAAACTTTCTAGTTTCTTTTTTGTGAAATTGGTTGATCTCCGCCTTTTTTCCCACTTAATCCAGTGTTTTCCTTTAGATAACCATGTTTTTGCAGGGATATTTTAAGGACTGAAATCCCACTTATATGGAGGTAATCTGACAGTGTATTCATATCCACTGATCATGACCTCTATAGCATCTTGCCCAATGGTCTTGCTGCAAGCTTCTTAGCTTTCAGATAAATTCAAGATGTGCAACCAGATGAAGTGACTGAAACTTGCAGTCATCTAGCTCACTTCAGCGTGGACATTTTGCTCCTGAACTGTCTTTAGTGTGGAGGTTTAGTCTATTTGTTATGCAACCCAGCCATGTAACTCATTGCCTTCTTTCGATGGTTTAGATGTTTTGGTATAGGAGGAAAACATTGTTTCAAAGCAGGCCAAATGGATGATCCCATTACTGCAACAGTGTATTACTGGTCACCTAACTGAATATACAAGGTAGGCTAGCTAGCACACCACTGGACTCTTTCAGTGGGATATGGAGACAATCGCCTTTTCTTTTGTCTGTTTGCTTTTTTTTTTTAATCAAAGAGCTACATAGATTTTAGCTTACCTGCACAGAATACTGCTCAGCAACTGCAGATTCTGTATGCTGACTCTATAGAAACTTGTATAGTCACTTTGGAACTCCACTGAACATTAATAAATTCATAAGGCACAAGGAAGCAGAAAAAAAGCACTCAAAAGAATCTTTAGCCTTATATTCAGGGTCTCTCAAATCACAACTGGTTCATTCCAAAGACAAATCAAATACTGAAAAAAGGTGTGCTGTTGTTAACCACAAAACGTGTGATGATTGTGGTTGCAAGTACATGGGAGGGACTGCCAGAATGCAAGGCATTAGGGTCACAGAAAATCGGATCACCACAGCACAGTATCCTCATTAACAGTAGGGGGACAGCGCTGTAAAAGAAAAGGACATCAATTTTCACAGAAAATGTAACAAATATTGACTTCAGAAAGTCACAAGAACTTAGAGAAGAAAATATAGCTTCCAACAAAACTAGTGGATAGGCTGAGGGAGTCAAGAGGTGAATGTTAATTTTTTGTTGAAGGTTACAATAATCATGGTAATTTGCAGTCTTGAGCTTTTTGACTTATTTATGATATAGTTTTAATGACAGAAAAAAATCATGTGTTGTACAGCTGTGAGTGTGGCCAACTGAACGTGAGTGATGTTTGCATTGGTTACCATCCGGACACTGCTGCCTCTGTGGTACTGACAGCATGGAAGAAACACGCCTTGCAGGATAAGTTTCTGAGGCCTGATCAGCTGGAAACAGTCAGTATATAATAAAATCTGTGTGTCTTTCACCATTCTTTGTTTTTGTTGATGTTTATGTTGTTTCCATTGGATTTTATTTCAGTGTCTTGCTTTGTTTGGCTGACTACTGCTCTGCTTCATTGTTTGATCGTGTTTCTGTTTTATGCTGTAAGAATTGGATCAGCTAGTGTCATTCACCAGTTTGTTTACATTCCATTGAGCAATCGGATGTGGTGTTTGTCCTTGACCCTACATGCATATTTGTAAAGGGGGCCATTTCAGGGATCCTTACACTACTGTTCTACAGTCTCATTCACTCACTTCCTTGGAAATCAGTTGTTTGTTAAAGTGAAAATGCACATGTGACAGAAACAAGGCATGATACACTGAAGACTACAAAGACTCCCAAGCATAACACAGGCATATGTTAAAATGTTACAGCAGATTAAAAGACTGGTATGGGAAGTAGCAGTATTCGTTGCAGATCTGATCACCATGAATAATGTTAAACATGTTCAAAGGGAACAAATAGCGGCATGCCTTCAAAAGACAGTGAAACAAATGGACTGATACCTTAAATGGTTTCATCAGTATGTCATGGTCAGAGCAAGATACCAGACTAGGTGAGACAGGGATTCCTTGGGTTCCATTATGAAGGCCACAAATGTAGTTACTGACCATTCCACAACAAATGCGACCACACTGATCAGTAAGTTTAGTACATATAAGCCCAGAAGCCTGCTTTATAATCAAATGGAAATTGACACAAAGAATTCAATATTTTCATGGTTTGGTTTCCATGTTGCAAAGTTTTTTTCTGTGGTATATCAGTTGCATTCTTCTTGTCAATTGTTTTATGTATCACCCTGTTCCGCAACCTCTGCTTCTTCTGAATGGGTGGTATGCCTAACAGAACACAGCAAACCATCTGTATTTATACTTTTTTTTTCAACACCCACTTTTCTTTGTGACTCCTCTTTTTTTATAATCTCCCTTTTTTCAAGAAGGAAACAGTTTCATATCACCTGAACAGGAGTCCATGTGTGTGTGTGTGTGTGTGTGTGTGTGTGTGTGTGTGTGTGTGTGTTCTAGCACTTAACATGTATTCATTCACTCATGGCCTTGACAGTCATGCTGGCTGCCATTTATGGTTTTGTTTTTTTAGAAAGACAGCAAGATTGATGATGAAAGTGCTCTTAATTATTTCACTGGAGGTCTTACCATCATCAGCGGAGACAATCAATACAGAAAGCAAATCGCTAACTACAGAAATTAAAGCCTAGAACATCTCAGAGAGCAAGTCTACAATATCCTCAGATGACAAGTCTCCCACAACATCGCAGAGGATAAGCCTCCCACAATATCATAAAAGACAAGTCTCAACAAAGAGTACAACCTGCCTATTGTCACAGAGTGTGAAACCAAAAGTGCAGAGGTTAGAATACAATTCCCTCATCATATGACCATCATCACTATGTGCTGTGCCACGTGACATTCGCGAACATGGCCCTTGATGTACAACCATATGATATGGAATATATATATATATATAAAAAAAAAGGTACCATCCATCATAGTTAGGTTCTAACAAAAACACATGCGAAAAGAAAAAGGGCGAGGGAATAAATGAATAGGGCCATTTTGTTGAAATGTGGTTTACACAGGCAGAGCAGATGCATGGTCTGATGTGATTACATTGCACAAAACTCAGAATATGTAGGACGAGCATAGTTGCAACTTGGTGAGAACATGTTTATAAAGAGCCAAGAATGCTCATGGATATAATGAGAATGGGGGTAGTGGTACCATGTATACGGCACAGGTGATCCATTACAGAGCATGGTTGTAGCACTTTGTAATAGCAAGGAAAGCAAAAACACAAAACAAAAAAGAGGGGATGAAGTGGTCAGACCATTCTATAACCTCCTTTTATATACACGTTTCAAAAAAAAGCAAAAGATCTATTTGTTTCTAACATGTCTGTTTCTCATTGCAAATCTCCATGCAACTAAGAAACAAAAATAGCACAGCTGTAAAAAACCAACAGTGTTTTACAATATTACTTAGACTCTGTAAAATGTGTTGTATTTATGCCTGTTGAAAGAACCTCTTATTCTTTAGGGCTCAGCCAGTCAGGAGAGCTGGACATGATGTTTTATAGCGTTGTTTAAAACAATTTATAACCAGTCCTTGTGTACACATTGTGCAGTAGAACTTAAAATGTTAATGAAACACCATGCTTGTGGAAAAAATGAAATGAATAAAATTTCACTTTATACTGAAAGAGTTAATTTTATACTACAATAATTTTTATAATAGATGATACGCTTCTGGAAATCTTGTTCTAAATGGTTTTTAAACCAGGGACAAATGTTCCATGGAAACAGTATTAATAAAAATTCATAAAATATAAGAGATTAAAATAAAATGGTTACAAATTCATATTGTACACAGACTTCTGGTAACTATTGTCACTGTAAAAGAAATGGAACTTGCAAATAATTTTTATTGTGATTTCTGTTTTTTCCATTTGGAATTGAAAAAATACTGTAATTATTGTACTGACTATATAATTTGGAAGTATTTGCACGTCAAAAGATAATGGGAGAGGGTTGAAGATTTGTTTAAGTCAAAGTGTGTTACCTGCACAAATGTCAGATTACTGTAAGTATTGTCGGGGGCTGATGAAAGCATGTACATGGATCCAGTATTTGAATTAATTCTATCCTGCTAGGGAAAATGTATAATTATAAATGCGGTTACATATAAAAATTGTACTTGCATTCATAATTATATATTTTCCCTAGATTTATATGTAATATCTTACCACAAAATAAACACATAAAAATGTAATACAAAACTGGCATAGAGCTTGCACACTTTTAGAGGAAATTGGCTGTCATGGCTACCATTGGTAGAAACAAACAGGCGATGTGATCTCTTATGCACTTGCAACATTAATATACTTGTTATTTGTGAAACTAACCTCTTTGTGTTTTTGTTATACGTACTTCCATTTGCAGAAAGTGCTGATCACCTTTCTTTTTGTTGAAGTTTAAATCCTGTGGTGTGAGTGTAACTATGCCTTTCTAATATTATATGTAGGCCTATATCTTTCTTTAAAATGAATAAAAACAAGTTTGAAAGGAAAAAAAATGTCATTGTCATTTTTTATTACCAAAATGTGTTAGCAACACTTTCTCAGCTATTCCTGGATGGATCTCTACCAATGTATGTTCAAAGTGTAAACTATTGAGGGACAGCAAATGGTATTGCTATATCCGTAAGTTTGGAAGTCAAGGTGCTGAGGTCAAAGTCACATAGATGTGAAAAATTGCTGAACAGCACTTTATCAAGTGTTTAAAATATGTACATTTTGTCTTCATAGTTGTAAGAGTGTATAATTTTTCTCAAGATTCCCAAAGTTTTATTTAAACAAAATATTTTTAAAGGTCACATTCAGTATCGAAATATAGGTTATTATGTCATTTGTATGAATTCTGCTTTCACATGTGTATGAACAGAAACATCACCACGCAGAGTGAAGTGAAGATAATCAATGTCATAGTTTTTAAATACTTTAAATGCTTTGAGTCATATGCAAGAATGCCAGTTAGCACAATTTAAAGGTCACAACTACAGGATTGTTGAAATTTACATATCATAACTCCTATTTTTATCTATGAATTTATATATGTTTGGGTTAGTTAGTTGATTAAGACAGCAGAATGACCAGAGAAGCCATTTGCAGAAATCTAGGCTTTGGCACACAACCACTAAAGCTGATGGAATCTGGTGAACAGTTCTTTAGTGCAGTGCTTCACTGACTCCTCGTGAGTTAAGGGAGAAGAAGAGGAAGAAGTTAAATAACATCTTCCTGTGAGAAAGTTTAGTTGACTTGGGATTGTGTCTTCAAGGTAATTGTTGGAGAATGGGGTGGGATTATCAGCATGACAGTGGAAGATTATCATATGAGTACGGCTTTTTTCCCTGATACCTGCATCAATCAAACAGACTCAGTTTATTACCTTTTGATTTTGTGTGTGTTCATATGTGTGTAGATGTTTATTCACCATTCCCAAAGCCATTGCATTGTTCCTAGTCATTGGTGGAGCTGCTCATTTTTTCTGAGCTGTTTTAGTTTCTCAGCCACAGTGGAAAAAAAACATGTTACAAATGAATAATCAGTTTAACTGTTTTGTGTATAAAAGAGCAATGGTTTGTGATAGCTGTGATTTTTTGTAGTTTCTTAGCTGCATGGAGTTATGTATTAGAAAAAGCAAGTTGTCTGTGTTTTGTTTGTTTGTTTGTTTTTTTATTGATTTTTGTATGAAAAGGGAGAATGTTAGAATGGCTTCACCATCGTATATGTTTTGTTCAGTATTGACCATTCTTTTACAGTTTTGTCTTTCTCACTATCTCTCTTTCTTGTTGGCCAAGTCCACATTTCTATGGTGTCATATTCCCTTTAGCTGATTGATGTTTTTATCATTCCTCAGATCTTGCAAGAATGCCGGGCTACACTGCTGTGGTGTTTCACTCCTGATGCTGTGATACGTCTGCAGGATGAGTGGTGTAGTCAGGTGTATTTTCAGCAGCAGCAGCATGAAAGTCTGGCACAGTTCCTCCAGTCTGCATTACTTGACATAGACACCTGCAATGACTGTCTGATGGCACAGGTAGGACTTTTACCACAACCACGCTATATTGATAACAAGAACAGCAATAATATTGGTAAGAAAGGAACCCTTCTCTGTTGGGAGATGTACCAGCAAATTGTATTGTGCCAGAAGAGTCCAGTGTCATCATAGTTATATTTTGGGTCATGTAGACGAATTTTTTCACTAGAGTAAATGTTCAGTAAAATTTAAGTTATGAGAAACTGGTCTGATCAGCGTTTTTGTTGTAAATGTTTGTAAATGTACACAGGTGTAGGGACTTCATTTACATTGTTTTCCTTCTGCACAGCAGAGCAAGTTCATCTGTGAAGGACCATCATTGTGTATTTTCCTTGAGACTGTAAACAGCAACCAACAGTCTGAATTACCCGTAACTTTCACACATATTCCTTTTGCAATAAAGAGATCCATTTTTCTGGGTTAAAGTGATGCTAAGAATGTGTGTGTTTTGCTGACAGGTGACAACCCATTCCAAGTTGCTGACAGAAGATGAGAGATATCAGCTGGAACAGAAGCTGGCTGATTATAGCTTCACTTTGTTGACCCTGCAGGCTTTCCACACCGAGCAACAATTCCGCCATCAGTTAAGGTGCAGAATATTCCACAGACATATGCTTACTGATTGCAGTATACCCAGTCCAGATTATTGAACATGCATTCGCACATACACACACACACACACACACACACACACAAACACACATGCACTGTCACATCTGAGTCCTCGTACCCAGCTGGAAACCCTCTGTTAAACCACTATCTAGATCAGTTCAAAGTGGCCTAACAAAATCAGAGAGTACATAGTTGATTTGACCAGAGTCCCATGATTTGTTATTACATATACATAGTGCGGTGTTATAGCACTCAAATCTTAAGTCGTTATCAGAATACATTTAAACTTGTGTGATTGACTTATATTGCCTAAACAAGCACATTGAAATTTAATTTTACAAAGCAAAAATCCTAAATTTTCATTCTCTTACAATTGAGGCTGATCTAAACTTGAACGCCAAGAAAAGAAAAGTACTATATATCAAAGGCAAAGACACTGAAAACAATCATGAAATCTTTTTAATCAACAAAAGTCCTTTAGAAAATGTTAAGGATTTCAAATATCTTGGCTCTGTAAAAACTGATGATGGAACCTGCTCCAAAGACATCAAAATAAGCATTGGAATGGCAAAGCAAAAAAAAAAAGGGTTTCTCTCAACAACATCTGGAAAGACATGATTTATGGCTGCAAAGCCAGGACTCTGAGGAAAACTGATTACAGAATAATTGGCGCAGCAGAGATGTGGCTTTATCGGAGACTCATCATTATCATCAAGTGCCTTGCCTTATGATGTTGGCGATCATGCCCTTCCATTTGTTTCTATCCCTTGCTGCCTCAAGCACCTCTTCCACCCTCTTTGTCTTCAGCCATTCTGCAAGTCCGTCCAATATCCTCTCAGTGGGTCCACCTGGTGCTCTCTTTCCCTCCAGCTTTCCTGCTGTGACCAGGTGCTCCAGTTCCCCCCTCCTCATAAAATGGCCTATAAATCTTGCCTGTCTTTTCCTAATCTTCCTTATGAATGATCTTCTTGTGTCTGCCTTCGTCAAGACTGTCTCGTTTGTTTTCTTTGCTGTCCATGGAACTCTCAACATTCTAATCTCAGTTTTCTTTGCTGTCCATGGAGCTCTCAACATTCTTCTTGGAAACCACATCTTGGCTCCCTCAATCTTGTTCTGGCTTTGTTTGTTGACTGTCCACACCTCATAACCGTATAACTTTATTGGATCTATATAACATTCAAGAACTCTCTTCCTGATGTTAATTGATAGGCATTTGTTGGTGAGAATGCTTTTCATCTTCTTGAATGCTGTTTTGGCTTGGCTGATGCTGCTGGCTATTTCTGATTTGCATCTGCCATCTGGTAAAATGATCATTCCCAGGTATTTAAACTTTTCAACCTGTCTCAAGGTTGTGCCGTTTGCTGTTATTTTGCATGACGGGATTTCATGTTTTTTGCTAATCACCATGACTTCAGTCTTCTTGCTGTTTCCAACCCCTTACCTTTGCTTTCTGTTTCTAGTATATTCACAATGTTTAGAAGGTCCCTTTCATTTTCTGCAATAAGCATGGTGTCATCTGCATATCGAATGTTATTTATTATTTTGCCTACAACCTTTAATCCAGGGTCTTCCTCTAGGTTTCTCATGACGTTTTCGCTGTAGAGTGAAAACAGATCTGGTGATGAAACATGACCTTGTCTGACTCCTCTTTTGATATTTTGGAAAGAGCTTATATCGTTTTCTATTCTCATTGCAGCTGTTTGTTCCCAGTACATATTTCTGATTATTCGTAGATCTTTTCCATCAATAATGAGTCTTTCTAGTTGGTTGATCTTCATGTCTTACCCGATCAAAAGCCTTGGTATAATCAACAAAGCATAAATATAAATCCTTATTCGTCTCGATTGACCTCTTTATGATAGTTCTTAGGATGTATATGGCATTAGTAGTTCCTTTCCCTTCGACAAATCCATACTGCTCTTCTGCTGTTTCTCTTTTGATTGTATTCCTTGTCCTCATCATGATTATTCTTAACAGGATTTTTGTTACATGACTCATCAAACTGATTGTGCAATGGAGTTCACATTCTAGAGCTCCTGTCTTCTTTGGAAGTGCGATGAAAATTGATTTTGACATATGTTTGGGGATTTTTCCAGTGTCATGAATTTCATTTAGGAGGACTGTTATTTTTTTCAATACCAATTTCCTCCAGGGCTTCAATCCTCTCTGTAGTAATGTTGTCTGGTCCTGGGGCTTTTCCTGCTTTCATCTTTTTCAGTGCTGCTCTAACTTCATCCTTCATTATGGGTGGTCATTCAATGTTTTTTCTTATAATGTGTTCTTCGTTTCTGTCATCTTCAAAAACGTATTTAATGTATTCTTCCCATTTGTCTAATATTTTGTCTTTTTCCATGATAAGCATACCATCTTTCGATTTTAAGCAACCAGTTGATGTGCATGTATTTTTCCTGTGGACAATTTCTTGAATTCGTCTGTACATACCCTGAGGATCTGTTTTGTGTCGGTCTTCTATTTCTTTGCATTTTGTTTTCAGCCAAGCTTCCTTAGCTTCATTGCACCAATTCTTGATTTCTTTGTTATCTTCCTGTTTATCTCCTCGTTTCTCTTTGCCTTCCTCTGTTCCTCCATCAAGCCTAAAATTTCTTTTGTCATCCAGTTCTTTTTTGCTTTTCTATTTGCCTTAGGGATTTCTTCACAAGCTTCATTTATCGAATTTCTCAGCTTTGTCGATTGTTCCTCAGTGTCACCAACGTCTTCCAGGGCACTGAATTTGTTTTGAACATGAACATTAAATTTTTTACATATCACATTTGTCTTTAAGAGTCCAAGATTTAGTTTGATGTTGCTTTTGGTCTGTTTTCTTTTCCATAATTTCAGCCTAAATCTTCCCACTACAGGATTGTGGTCACTGTTGTAGTCTGCGCCTGGAAGTGTTTTTTCTGACAGTGAACAATTTCTAAATCTGTTATTGATCAGGATGTAGTCAATCTGATTTTTGGTATTATCTCCTGGACTCATCCAAGTCCATTTTCTTCTATTAGGCTGCTCAAACCAGGTGTTTCCTATTATGAACTCATTCATCTGTGCCCATTCTACAAGTTTCCGTCCCCTTTCATTTTGTGTACCAAGGCCATGAGGTCCAACTATGTCCTACACCATCTCCTGTCCCACTTAAGCATTATAATCTCCCATTATTATGGTAACTTCTTGTGATTCACATTGGACCTTGGCCATCTCTAATACTTCGTAGAAGTTGTCGCTGTCTTCCTGAGTTCTTGCGGATGTTGGTGCATACACCTGAATGGTGTTGATATCAAATGGCCTGCCACCCAATTTATCCAGCAAAACGCTGTCGGACACAGCCCAGTATCCCCTAACTGCTTTTGATTTGTCCCTGTCCATTACGATGCCTACTCCTCTTTCATGTGAGTTTCCACCAGAATATATTACTGTATGCTGTCCTGATGTTATCATGCCTGCCCCCTTCCATCTGACTTCTCCTAGTCTTAAAATACTAATGTTGAGCCTTTCCATTTCCATTTTGATATTGTCTAATTTACCTTTTTGCAACAATGTTCTAACATTCCATGTTGCGATTTTTTACTGATAAGCAAGATATCTAGGACACCACTTGGTGTTTGCTTGGATATCATTTTATTTACCTTATTCGTATCAAATGGTGAGACAGAAGAATTAATGAAAGTGTCCTGGAAGAACTTGATACCACCAGAAAACTACTAGCAGACATCAGCAAGAGAAGAGTAAAATACATTGGTGATGTGGCAAGCAACAAGAACACGGAAATCATGGCAACCATCTTTCAAGGAAAAACAGTGGCAAAAAGGAAGAAAGGAATGCAGACCTCCAATCTCATACATCGAGAACATAACCAACATCAGTGGCCTAAATGTTCAAGAAATTGCCCACAAAAATCAAGACAGAATGGCCTGGAGGGAGATGGTGGTGTCTAGATGTGCAGTGGCCAACACCAACAGCATCAAATCCAGTGACTCCAACAGGTGAGACAATTGAGATTAACCACTTTGTCAGACCATGCTAAGGTCTGAAAAAAAATACAGAGAAACCCTCCCAAGATCTGATCCTATCACACAGACACAGCAACTAGCAACAAATTGATTCCCAAGAAGACGAGTTGACGAAATCAAGACAAGTTTCACTTATGGCATTGTCATAAACTCAGTAAACAGGCACAGACAAAACAACCTCAAAAAAGATGCGCGCACACACACAACACACACACACACACACACACACACACACACACACACACACACACACACCCACCCACACACGCACGCAAGAAGGTGCATCATACAGTGCCTCAACCACGTATTATCTATACTTATACCATACCTCAACCATGTATTGTCTATGCATATATTTTCACCAGGTTAGTCTGTCTCCCAACTTGTCTGTGTGCCCCTCGTATGCTGTTTTACTTGGGTACCTTTCTAGGTAAGATTACAAAAAAGGAAATAAATAAATTGAATAAGAATGAAACAATAAATGGAAATAAAATGATATACAAACAAACACCAAATGATGTCCTAGATATCTTGCTTATCAGTAAGTAGGAGTGGACGATATTCATGAGAATAAATCAATGATGCATGCCACACTAAAGGCAAATGTCATTTCTTGTTCACTTTAGTCCATTTATACTAATCTATCATTCATTATTTAATCCATCATTTACCTGAAAGCAAGCCCTAATCATAGCCCAAAATTAACAAAGGCATAGGTTTAATAAAATGATTAATCCATTCAGCACAAATTACTCCTATCTCTCCAGAATTATTTGCAATAAAATGTTTTCAAAGCGGCATTGAATAACATTTTTCCTCTCTAAAGTGATAACTATGCATAAGCAACATACAACCATGAAATACTTCAGAACATGCACATAATTCACAGAAAATTATTCTACTGAGACAACCATACAACTATATAAACAAAAACTGAAATCAAAGTCAGCAAGTACATAACAACATAATGCCTGCAAGCACATTGAATAATCTCAGTTACTAATTCCTCATGAATATTTATGTGATTCAAATAGCCCCATGCAAGTCTCGTGCATACTTCTGCATGTAGCTTTCACAATATATATACTCACGGAAGAAGCACATATCTACAAGACCGAAAATACGCCGGTCTTGCCAGCACCCTGAAGAAAGCAGGTCTGCGGGTCAAAATCTTCGCCATAGAGGTTGGGGCAAGAGGGTTTGTGGGCACCTCCGCTTATGATCTCATGAAACAACTCGCCATTTCTGGGAAGAAGAGGACTAGAGCCCTTAAAGCGATGGCAGAGGCAGCAGAAAGGAGCTCAAGCTGGATCTGGGCAAGGAGGAACCAAAAGTGAACTTCATAAGGATTAAATTCCCTACAGATGATGTGTGCCCCGTTAGCACATTGTAAAACCACGTACCGCAGTTCTGAAGCGCAGAATCGCCCAGGTTCGCTCCCCGGCATGGGAAAAAAAAAAAAATAGACAACAGCAGAAGGGCATCCAGGAGTCATGACCTGGATGTGGCCCGGCCCCCCGAGACTGTAAGGAATTCAGGGCCGAAACACTTGTCTAAAGGGGGTTACTTCTCTGAAGACCTTCTGTTGTCTAGCTCTCCCTAGAGTTTCTTTCTACCTGCACATGGTCAATCCATTGACTTCCGGGAATAGTTCGGAGGACATTCGGGAAAGACCGAAGGACACTGGGAAAGACTAGATCTGCGGGCTTTGTGGGTTGGCTTCCCACCTTGCCTTTGATAACATGCCACGAGTTCTTTAAATGAAAGATGCTCCCAGGATTCACCGAAAGGGGGAGAGAATGATGAATCCATCGGCACTGACTCCATCATGACTGGAAACGCACAACGGATCATGATTAATGACCAGATGGAATTTCCGTGTGCGTGTGGAAGGAGATTCACCACCAAACGCGGCATGAAGATCCACAGGACAAAAATGGGCTGTTTGAAGACACATACGAACCAGCAGCAGCGCACTGCGATAGCAGGTGAGACGTTGGATGACCAAGGCCAGGATTTAAACCATAGTGCCAAGGACATCCACGCTGACGGTTCTGATGCGGATTTTGCACAAGCTCTTAACGCCAAACGTGGAAAACTCAATTTGCCGCCTGCCGGTGCAAAAGAACAATGGGAGAAATTAGATGAGGAACTTGTCCTTAAGCTGAATGCGCTAATAGGGAACAGTACGCTGGAACACAAACTTGACACATACGGAGACATCATATACTCTATCTGCAGGGACACTTATGGAGTGAAGCAGCCAAAGACAAAAACGCCTCCCCAGAAATCCAGAAGACAGCAACAGATGGAGAGCATCCGGAGGGAGAAAAGGAAGCTTAAAAAGCGAATGAAAACTGCCTCAGAATTCGAGAAGCAAGGGCTCCTGGAACTCTGGAAAGATCTGAAAGCCAAACACAATGCTCTCAGCAAAGTGGAATCAGCAAGGTGAAGAAAGAGCAAAAAGAAGAAGACTCAAGATCGTTTCTTCAAAGATCCCTTTGACTTTGCAAGAAAGCTGTTTGAACAACCCAAATCAGGGACTCTCACAGTGGGCAAGGAAACCCTAGAGCAGCATCTCAGGGAAACATATTCCGATTCTCAGCGCGAGGCACCACTTGAAATCCAGAATCTGGTTTGGCCTGCAGCGCCAGAAGGAAAATTCAATAACAAACCACCAACACTGGATGAAGTGAAGAACGTAGTAAAGAAAGCCAGAGCCAAGTCAGCACCTGGACCAAACGGAATACCATACCTGCTCTACAAGAAATGCCCAAAAGTGCTCGAGTGGCTCCACAAGATGATTCGATCAGCATGGAGGAACCAGAAGATCAGCGACCAATGGATGAGAGCTGAAGGAGTGTACATTCCGAAGGAGCAGAACTCCAGCAGCATCAATCAGTTCAGGCCAATATCACTTCTGAACGTCGAGGGGAAAATCTTCTTCTCTGTTATGGCAGCAAGATTGACAAAATACCTGACTGAAAACAAGTATCTGGATATGTCAGTCCAAAAGGGAGGCATACCAGGAATGCCTGGATGCTTGGAACATGCCACGTTGATTTGGGATGCCATCCAAAAAGCAAGAACAGAGAAGAGAGACATTGACGTAGTTTGGCTTGATCTGGCGAATGCATATGGATCAGTTCCACACGATATGATCCAGCTGGCTCTTGAAATGTATCACATCCCAGAAAACATCCGAACAATGCTGAGGAAGTATTTCCAAGGGTTCTCAATGCGGTTCTCTACCAAAGAATACACCACGGACTGGATAGACCTAGAGGTGGGCATTGCAATGGGCTGTGCAATCTCTCCCATACTGTTCGTGTTGGCAATGGAAGTCATCTTGAAAGCTGCAATGAAGAGTTCAGGTCCAGTGAATCTGGGAGATGGATACCAGATGCCTCCTCTGAAAGCTTTCATGGATGACACAACAGTCTTGTCCACGGATGAGGAAGAGACACACCAAATCTTAAAGCAGCTGGATGAGCTGGTGGCCTCTTCAAGAATGAGGTTCAAACCTAAGAAATCCCGAAGTCTCTCACTGCGAAAAGGAAAAGTGGCAGATTCAGTCAAATTCATGGTAGCCAACCAAGCCATCCCCACTGTCACAGAAGAGCCAGTAAAAAGTCTCGGAAGATGGTATGATGACTCCCTGAAAGACACACAAAGGGGATGTGAAACCAAGCAAACAGCAGAAGAAGGCCTGAAGAAAATAGATAACTGCGGACTGCCAGGCAAATACAAAGTCTGGTGTCTACAGTTCATGCTGATACCAAAGCTGCTGTGGCCACTGCTAATCTATGACATTTGCACCAGCACAGTCGAAGCAATGGAAGCCAAAATCAACAAATACACAAGAAAATGGCTCGGTGTCCCACCTGGTCTCACTGATGTTGCATTCTACTGTCGTCAAGCAATGCTGAAGCTACCTCTCAAATCCATAGTGGAGGAATACAAAGTTGGAAAAGCAAGACTGTTGAGCATGCTGGAGGAATCGGAAGACAATATCGTGAGATCAGTTCATCCAAAGCTGAGAACTAGCAGAAAGTGGAAAGTCCAAGAGGCTGTAAACAATGCCAAGAGAAACCTCAGCATCAAAGAAATAATTGGACACACGCAAACCAACAGACAGGGACTGGGAGCAACAAAAATGCAGTGGTGGTCCAAAGCCAAAGGGAAGGAAAAAAGAGACATGATCATACAGGAGTTGAAGGAAGAAGAAGATTCAAAAGAGTGCAGAAGGCAGTCCAGCAAGGTCAACAGGGGCAATGGACAACATGGGACAGTGCACTCCAAAGAAGTCTCAGCTGGAACGATATGTGGCACATGGCTCCTCTAAGGATAAGCTTCCTCCTCAGATCTGTATATGACCTGCTCCCCTCGAATGCAAACTTAGTGAAATGGGGGAAATCAGACGACCCAGCATGTCCGCTCTGTCAGAAGAAACAAAGTGGAACATGTCCTAAGCTCTTGCAAAGTAGCGCTAGCCCAAGGAAGGTATACATGGAGGCACAACCAAGTTCTGAAAGTGATCACAGACGTGGTTAGCGAAAAAACCATGACCCCAAACGCACCAATTGCTATGACAACGTTCTACAAAGCAGGAGGGAAACAGGTCTGGCCCGAAAGTGCTATGACAACCAGCACATTGCCAAAGGGTCTTCTGGATGGAGCAGTCGACTGGGAGTGTACAGCAGACCTCCCAGAGTGGAGAAATTACCCAGATGTCATCAGCAAGACAGGCATGAGACCAGACATCGCTCTCCACTCTGACTCCTCGAAACAAGTGATTCTGATAGAACTCACTGTGCCATACGAAAGCAGAATGGAAGAAGCACATATCTACAAGACCGAAAAATACGCCGGTCTTGCCAGCACCCTGAAGAAAGCAGGTCTGCGGGTCAAAATCTTCGCCATAGAGGTCGGGGCAAGAGGGTTTGTGGGCACCTCCGCTTATGATCTCATGAAACAACTCGCCATTTCTGGGAAGAAGAGGACTAGAGCCCTTAAAGCGATGGCAGAGGCAGCAGAAAGGAGCTCAAGCTGGATCTGGGCAAGGAGGAACCAAAAGTGAACTTCATAAGGATTAAATTCCCTACAGATGATGTGTGCCCCGTTAGCACACTGGTAAAACCGCGTACCGCAGTTCTGAAGCGCAGAATCGCCCAGGTTCGCTCCCCGGCGTGGGAAAAAAAAAAATAGACAACAGCAGAAGGGCATCCAGGAGTCATGACCTGGATGTGGCCCGGCCCCCTGAGAGTGTAAGGAATTCAGGACCGAAACACTTGTCTAAAGGGGGTTACTTCTCTGAAGACCTTCTGTTGTCTAGCTCTCTCTAGAGTTTCTTTCTACCTTTCTACCTCATAGCAAATGCAAAAATTGGTGCCCACCCAACAGCACACAATTCATTTTCCAAGTTCTATGAACAAATACATTTCTATACACATGGCTTTAGATGAATATACCTTCCCAAGGTTCTAAGTATACAACACAATAACTGGCAACCATAAACACTCCGCTGTAGTTTCAGCTTCAGTTTCAGTTTCTCAAGATGACATCTCCACGCTCGGAATGAATTCCATATCAACTAACATCACAGGTGCCATGTGATGGAGAGGATCCAGAATAATCACAGCACAAGCCTTAAGTCTGCACATAAACCCAAGAGCTGGCCAGGTCCTCAGGTCTTACCTAGATAGTTCCATATCCCTGAGATCATAGGGGAGTTAGGTGGGAGAGACCTCAACTTTTCCCTGGGCCTACACCGCAAGGGTGGCGCCCATCCCCTCTCTCTTCATATTCACTTGTTTTTTAACCAATTCTTCAGAAAGGCAAGAAGGCTAATTGGTCTTCAAGGGGTGGGACCTGGGAAATCAACCTATCTCTCCAGTGTTTTATACCAAGGCAGCCGGACAATGCCTTGCTCTTCACGATTTTCAACTGTTGTAGGAAAGCACACGGATCCGACTTGTTTTTCATCCCCTTCCAAAGGACTAGACGTTCAGTTCAATTATCTGGTCAAACTTAGGAGAGAAGTTGAGGCCTCTATGGGAAGCGAACCCTGGGACCTTGCATTCAGTTACAGGCAGGCAAATGTCTAATCCTTTCTGCCATTCTTCTCCTCTCACTCCGCCGTAACAATGTGATATCAATGATTAACCAGTGCATGGGCATGACTATTCTTAGACATAATGCACAATATACGAAACACACATTACATTACCAACATTTTACGCACCCTAAACACCAATAGTAACACCTAAACAAACTTTTGGGTACCTCATAAAAATGTGAAGACAAAGATGAAACGGGACTTGAACCCCAGACCTAAGGACAGACTAGTACACCACTCCCTCCTTTCCTCAGACGTTGACAGCCGTTAGACAGTGTCACATTGCCAACATCAGTGTAACAAGACATCAGGGCATGTGTAATCATCCAGGCACTGATGACCATGGGACAGGATAACAACGGAATGGTGATTTCTTCCTTTCTTCAATATCCTAGGGTACCAGGCCCAACTGCGACACTGGTCTTCTTGTCAGACTAACTGACCTGGTGAACCCACTTGTTTCTCGACCACAAGCAAGTGGTCTGGTCTTAACTCAAACTGGAGCTAGAATATCTTTTATTTTATAGCCTATATCCTACCGGTGATAACCTCAAGTTCACAAAAGCTGAACAGAGAATATACAAGTTAGACATGGTACCTGAGGAACACACAGAACATGAACAAGCAAACTTTGGAAAACTTCTGTGTGGGTGTCACACATAGATATGCACTATTGCACACAAATATAAAGACACGAACACACATAGGAATACACATCTGCACACATATATACAGGGCAAAGGCGGTATCTGCACGTGGATGTTGGAGGCAAGTAAAACGTGAACAGGCTGGCAAGACTAATGTGCAGCAAGAGAAGGGTAGCAGTCTGCCTGGATTTCTTTTGGCCTCATAATCTTTTATTTTTAACTGTAAATGGATAGTTTGACATTTTCGTTAGTCTTTACAACATTGGTATCTTGCATGGGTTTTTCTGTGACCTAGTGTACTCATATATGCACAGGTGCAAGTATTTGGGTGTTCTTTGGTAACATTGATATATGCAACACTTTTTTAAAAACATATGTATACATTTATCATTACTGTTAATAGATTACAAATTTCAACATAGAAAGAACTGCAATTATCCCCATTCCCTCTAGGTGTGTGTATATGTGTGTATATATATATGTGTGTGTGTATGTGTATGAGTGCATATACCATCACATTACAGCATACTAGAAAGATAATCTAAGACTGTGATTATAGAAAAGCTCCACTAGCAAAAAAAAAAAAAAAAAAAAAAAAAAAACAACAATGCAGGCTCTAACATCACAAACCAATGCAGACTCCTCTTACTACATATTCTGCCAACAGCAGCATAAACACTGGTCACTTGCCCAATGTAAGCGAAAGAGCATGGGTGGTATCATTATAAAAAATAGATAGAGATGGATTTTGCATATCATCCAAAGAGATTAGTATACTCGTAGCATCACCTGGATTGCCCTTCATTGGACAGCAGAAGGAAGACATAAGAGAGGAAGACCAAAAGATATGTGACTATGACCATTAGGAGATCTGAAGGCCCTGAAGCATACCTGGAGTACTACGTAAAGCTTGCCCAGAGCAGACGAGTGGAGAATCTTCATTACTGCCGTACATGCCAATGGTACAGTGGGCAGTAAGAAAGTAATTGTCATGCTATGAAAGATTGACTAACAGGATTGTAATGTTGGGCTGTAAGTGTGAGTAAGGTCTGCATTGTCACATTCTAAAATATTCAGTAGGGGTGGATAACAATTTTGCTGTTTGCTTAGTTACATTACAGTACAGTCTATCCCATCTTGCTGTATGTAGTTTGTATTATGATAGTATGTGTGTGTATGTGTGTGTGTGTGTGTGTTGCAGTGTATTTCTGGAAGGAAAGGAAAGAAGGCAGAGAGTGCTGTTGATTCAATGTGAACAAGGCAACATAAACCAGAGCTTGTTACAGTGTGCACAATACTGTGTACAGAGCCTGTGGTCCCAGTGTCGCTCTCAAAACCACAGTCACAGTCATGTCATTTTCCTTGTTCAGCTGCCTCGTGTCACATCTGTCTGCTTCTCTGGATTCATTGTGAGTACATGAACATTAATTAATGAACATACCAACCAGTAACAGTAGTGAAGTACCACTTATTTTCTCCCATTTGTGAACACCTCTTAGTCAATTTGTATACCATCTCCCTTCACCCATCAGTATCATCAGGCCCAGTGGTAGCCTGTGTAGCAGACACCACAACTCACCTCTGTTCACTCCAGTCTTGACTTCTCTGTGCTACGTTGAACCACTGATGTTGGTGATATTGTTCATTAAGAAGCTGGCTGGTCTGCTCGGATTTCTTCTGGTCTCAACTTTTTTATGCAAAACTGTTGCCATTAGAGTTGTGTTGGTGTTGTGTGTTGCATAGCCGATGTATTCCCATGTTTCCTTTTTTGATTTCTGCCAGCAGTTGATGTTAGACTGTGAGTACATTCAAAATGCTTTGATTTGTTCTTGAGTTGGTCCATTTGATTCAATGAAACCGCCTGTAGGGCCACATCTCAGAATATCAGTAGAAGTATTATTTCAGGGTGGGTGAAGAAAATGGACCTGTCAAGACCATCTATTTTAAACTGCATATTGTGTTCTACTTGATGTCAGTCACTGTCCATAGTCTTCTCAACTTGACCACTTAAGTATCAGAAAGATAAATGAAGACACTTTTGCAGTTCCTGTCAACATGATCCTTTACCTTTGTAAGGTATAGACAGAAGATCATTTCAAAAAAGGATCAGTTTGCAGGACAAAGAAAACCGGGGAAATAGTGGAAAATAGCAAATGAGAAAAGTAGCACAAAAAATCCCCCAAAGAAAATTGGAATTGGGAATGTGGCAGGCAGAAACAGAGAGAAAATGGGAACAAAGTAGTTGAAAGGAGTCCCATGCATTTGTAAATATGTTAGCAAAAAAATTGGTGTAAAGTGTCAGTACATGTGGTTTTGCCTAGAAAACATTTTCAAAGGCAGTATATTGGTATACATCAGTAGACTGGTTGATCTTATGACTGAAAAACAAATGCAAGCAGATGACATAACAGTACTGACGCATGATGTGAATACAGAAACTGTGAATCTGACACTAGCGCTGTGTCTAGTGAGTAAGGAAATTGCATGGGTCAAAATGTTTTGCATGTTGTTTGTGCAGCTTCCAGTTTGAGAATGATTAGTGACCAGTACATGTACCATATCATCTTAGACTACCTGTAAACAGAGACCTGAGGAATCATCCTCTTGTTGTGGTTGGAGAGGGGGAGGGTGTGCGGCTTAAGGACCTCTAGAGTTATGCTGGCAATAGCTTTGGTTACTGGTAGGTCCACCCAAGCCAGATGAATTAAATGACAAAGGCTGATCAAATGTGTGAACCCTGGTCCCGGTAAAATAGCTTTGTTACAGAAACAGCAACAGATGAAAACAACTTTGCTGAGCATGACAGCCTTCCAGATTCATAAGAAGAATAAGTAGTGGTGATTAAAGCTGACAGGAAGCCACTGACAGTATGATGAAAGTCCTGAACTCCAAAACGCAAAATCAGTATAGGATTTTGGAATGTGAGAATCATGCATAAAATGAGTAAACTAACTGAAATAAGATAGACATGAGTCTTTAAAATCTATATATATTTGAAAGTAGCAAAAGCAGATGAAAATGATAAGGCAAACGCAATGCCAATACGGGAGAAAACAAAAATTATGTAATCAGGCAGAGATGACAAACAGCCTCATGATGGCATAGCCATCGTCCAAAAGACGAGAACACAAAAATTTCTGAGTGAAAACCTGTCCACGGCAGACACATAGAAGTTAGAGGAAAACACATTACGATCACCAGTGCTGTGCTCCAACAGATGACATGATAAAGAAACCACAGATGCTGTTTGTGACCAGTTATAAGCTGACCTGCAAGACACACCACACAACATGATGATTGTGAAGAGGAGGGGGGGGGGGCTTAAATTGAAAGGTTGGAAAGTTGTAATGACTACACAGACTACAACAGGACGATGGGGAAAAAAGGTTATGGCACCGTGAATGACAGTGGAGAGAGGCTGCTACAATTTTGTACCACTTACCATCGTTGGAGACATCTTTCCACGCCATGACATCAACAAGGGACCTGGTATTCCCCCAGCGGATGGGACAAAACTCAGGTCGATGAACTAATAATCATTTGTACATGGAGATTTGTCACTTCTCGACGTCAGTGAGGAGAGGAACTGATGTCGACAGCAGTCACAAACTGAGGAATATAGGGCGCAAAAAAGCAGGACACCAACTGTTTGATGTGGAGAAATCGTGCAGTCATAGATTGAAGACATGTTTGCTATGAAGCTGAAGAACATATTTTAAGCTATAGCAGACACTAAGGACCACACACAGTCAACATCAAATGGGAACAAGCTAAAAGAGCATACTTCCAAACCATTGAAGCTTGCCTGAGAACAAACCAGATTGAGAGAAGGAAGGAGGGAAGGAATCTTTCATTTTAATATCTGTTCACAATAATGATGTTGGACCAAAAAAAAAAAAGGAGGAGGGGGTTTGAAGGGAAGAAGGGCAACAATTCAAGGGAAGGAGGGGAGCAATTTAATCAAATAACAGTATATAAGAATTGAATAACAGTTCATAACAATCTGCCAATAGGGGATTAGAGAATGAGCTGGACAGTTGGAATAAAGTCATTGTTTTTTTTGTAAAGGATATCTAATGTTAGAATATGAAAGATCAAATTTGCCATTTTTTACATGGTGACAAAGATAGGACATTCAAAGAACAGGTGGTGTATTAATAATGCTTTTGAATAAATATATGTTGTATATATTTTGTCTTTCAAGCATTGAGTCTTCATTTGTAGATAAGGATGACAGCTGTCAGGAGCAGTGAGGGATCAGGGTCTGACTAGCTGAGAAATTAACATAAGTTAATCTTTCTAACACAGAGTGAATTTGATGAACCGATAGTCCTCAATTACTGAACACTTTAGTATTGCATTATTTGATGCACCGTTTCAGCTAATGTGTTGGAAACTTCATTCCAATGAAGTCCACAATGTGACGGAACCTAGCAAAAGCATGCATCAACACCATTTGATGAAATATATTGAATTAGAGGTTTGATCACAAAAATATAACAATTAAAAAAAAGAGTGGGTTACAACAGACACTTGGTGAGCCATTCAAAACAGAAACCCTGAAGAAGAAACTCATGGGGGTCAAGTCAGAGAGACTTATGAGAGACACGAACCGCTGTTCAGAGAAGCTGACCAAACAATGAAGATGACTGCCAGAGCACATAAACAGACATACATGGACATCTTTGCAAGCATGGCCAAAGATTCAGCCAGCAGAAGAGAACAAGGGAAAAAGAACAAAATCACCAAGATAGCCCACAAGCAAGTATTGTGGAACTACCAATGTACCATGTTGATTTCTTTCATCACATGCAGAATGTTGCACAGAAGTTATAAATAATTACCACTAACAAAGATTGACATATAAGAAACAGAGACAAGCCTGGATATTGATATTTCACCACCAGGGAAAGAAGAAATAATCATGGCCATCAGATCACCCACCAATCAAAAAGCCATCGGACAGGATAACCTCAATTCATAGCTGTTTAACTCTCTCCGTACGACGGAACGCTATAGCGTTCCTAACATAAGGCACTTCGACGCTTCCCTTGTGACGTAGCATGCCAACCGAAGGTACACTGGGCATTGCAGACGTGTCAAAGGTCAAGTGGAAAGTTACTTCGTGACATTCCATAGAAATACACTCATGGGCAAACGATTGACTTTGGCACCCCACACGACTGGCTAATCTGCATTCGTGTCGAAAATGGCGTTGCAGGCAAGTACGAGGTTTGGAGCAAAGTAGATCATGACAGCGACATTTCACTGCGGCTGAAGTGATTGAAGTGCTTCAGACTGAAGGATCCAACATCGACGAGTATGATGAAGATGATGGTGAAAGTGTTTCCAGTATGAAAGCTGCCAGCGAGAAGGTACCGACAGCGACCCAGTTTCAGACAGCAGTGAAGTGGGAGATGGAGGTGGGTGTACACGTCATGTGAGGAGAGCAGTCAGTGGGCCTTGTACAGTGAGTCACATGTCTGATGAAGATTTCACTGACTTTCTATTTCCTATGCGTGACTGACATGAAGATTTTATTTTTTTCCTCACTTTGCCTCCGTTCTCTGGCTCTTGTGGCCTGCATGCCCCAACTTGAGTGCCACGCCCCATTGATTTCTTCAATCATTTTGTGACAGAAGACTTTCTAAATTATATTGTCATAAACAGATATGCATAAGAGAACTGAGTGCCAAGCAGAATAAGCACTTCTCCTGCCCTCTGCCACCCATACCCAGCAGCAGGAAGAACTATAGGAAGTGCCATGTGTGTAGTGCTGGCAGCAGGAGACACCTGGAGGTTCAACTGCGGCAAACCCCCAACTGGTGTAAAAAGTGTGGGGTTGCCCTCTGTGACAAACTGTGCCAACTTGGCACGTGAAGAAGAAATATTCAAGGAAGAGCTTCAATATTTTGGCATGAACTAACCCAGCATGTAAATATTCAGATCTAAAAGTTTCATTTTGTTCCTTTATGTTTTGTATTTTTTGTGATTGTTTTCCTAACCCTTCAAAATGGGCCGTCTGTGGGGAAAAGCTAGGGGGAAAACTCTCCGTCCCAAGTGAGTTAAGACAGACCCAGAACTTGCAACCAGAATATTTCAGCCACTTTTTACAGCTATATGATAAGGAAGGAAAATAACAATCAACTGGATAAACCATCCTGAAGATTGTAAAAGTATTGCTGTACAGTTACATGCAGAAATACGCTGTATGACAATTATCTATCATCATGAGTAGATGTTAAAAGCACTTTGAAAATATCTTGTATGACCTTTAGTTTCTAATGTTTGATCCCCATTTTGTTTGGCAGTGAGTTATTTTGACCCCCACTTAAAAATTCTACTAGGGTGAGCACTGTCAGTTCAGTTTTGAAGCTTGCTGTAGTCCAAGCTGGTCTGCTTTGATTCAGACGGCAGTTACTTTTCCTCAGATGAACACTGTCTTAAGGGCTTTGCTGAAGACAGCTAGTGGGTTTTCTGTACTAAATACTAACATTGTTGATCCATAACATCCCTTAGCCCTTGTTTTGGATCCTGAGGACACCAAAAAAACCAAAATGTGGCTGCCCATGTAACGGCATTATTTATGAACAGGCTGGATGAAGAGGTAAACTCCTGGCCTCCAAGACTGGCTTCATAGCAGTGTTGTTTGTAGTTCAATGACACCAGTGTCTTGAACCTATAATTCATGGATATCGATGCTTCCCTTCACTGCTTTTGTGTTCAGTGTGACAGAGATGTGAATTTTAATTCTTCAGTGTGATAGAGACTTTGAATGTTTGTCAGTTCTTCATCATCATCATCATATCATTTATTGTGTGACAGTTGTGTGGTAGAACCTTGTGCTGTAAACCTATGACATTACACAGAAATTGTGAAAATCACTATAACTGCACAAAATAAAGAAGACTAAGTGTGTACAATGGAAGATTTTACATGATGTTTACCAAAAAATATCCTACTGAACCATGTGAGTTTATCAATCGCAAAGAAATGCAGTGTATGTCATTAAAACAATCTTCACTACCGCAAAGTTTGGGCTATACTTTTTCCCCCAGCTTTAACCCCTGCAGCTTATTAAACGATGCAGCTTATTTGCGGATTTTCCCCGATCCCAGGAGCGTCACATTCTTGTCTATTCTTAGCTTCTCTTTAACTCACCAAAATCATGTTTACCGTTCATGAAATTTTCGGTGAGCTCCATGTTAAAGTGTTAACTGTTCTTGTAAAAGAGTTACTGTTAACTGTTCATGTTTATAAATCAAATCCACACACACTGAAGCATTTGGATCAGTATTCAGATCTGCTCTGCTCAAGTGTACACCCTCATCATGCCGAAAACACAACGTAATGCCTACGAAGCAGCCTTCAAGTTGAAGGCGATCGACCTGGCCATTGAAAAAATGCGGCTTATAAACCAGTGTGGCTTATGTGTGAATATAGTTAAGATTTTTCTATAATTCAGTCTTATATACCGGTGCGCCCAATAGCCCGAACTTTCCGATATGTAGAACCCTTTTTTCTTTTTCTGCCCCAGAGTTAAACCAGACTAGGACATGGTAGATAATGAAATAAACTCTCAAACAAGAAAATGCTTAAATCAACTATATAAAACATATCTTCTTTTTCTGCCTCAAAGTTAACAATATCCCTATGTATGGCTGCTGGACAGGATTCCTCCCTTCTGGAAGCAGCTGACCACGCTGAATCTCTGCCAATGTAACGATTTTGGCATCTTTCTGGTTTATTTTACATGTAATTTTACATGTATTTGTTTATCAGTGTTGGCATCATATTTGATATGTTTGAAAAGGAAAATTCAATGACTTTTAGATGAAAATACTGTCAACACTCTTGCATACATACATCAGGTAACTAAAACACACACACACACAAAAAATTAAAGTTTGATTATCATTTTTTAGTCATAGTATGCCAGCAAATTGACCCCAAAAAGGCACTTATGTTATACACTGTTATATTCATGGTGCACTTCACTATCAACTGCAATCCATTTTTACGGAATTTCATAGAATTTGACACACAATCAAAAACAAATCACACAGCATCATTCGATCAATCAGTCAACACTAGTAAAGTCTCCAATACAATCATGTACATACCTCTTGTTTTCCATTATGCATAATGCGTACATGTATATGTTACCAAAAGCAGTGGTTCTCATTTTCACAAACCACATGTTAACTCACTTGGTACAGAGAGTTTTTCCCCTTGCGTTTCCCCAGTTACGGCCCATTTTGAAGGGTTAGGGAAAAAATCACAAAAAATACAAAACATAAAGGAACAAAATGAAACTTTCAGATCTGAATATTTACATGCTGGGTTAGTTCATGCCAAAATATTGAAGTTCTTCCTTGAATATTTTTTCTTCATGTGCCACTTTGAAAATACCCCAAATTTTGTGGTCACGATCACCATACAGTCACACACTTTGATCAGCTCCATGAACACACAGTCAAAGGTGAGAAGGTCTTTGTATGCACAAAACAACATGAATAAAGTAGACTTTGCTCAGGGTAAAAAAAAAAAGATTATTAGTGATATTATATGAATACATGTTGCAAATTGTGACACAGGGGAGTTATGGGGGCGTGGCACTCAAATGAGACATGCAGGCCACAAGAGCCAGAGAAGGAGGCAAAGTGGGAGAAAAACTAAAATCTTCGTGCCAGTCATGCATAGGAAAGTGAATGAAACCTCCATCAGACATTCGACTCACTGTACTTGGCACGCTGACTGCTCGCCTCTCGTGACGTGTACGCCCACCTCCCTCTCCCACTTCACTGTCGTCTGAAACTGGGTCACTGTCAGTACCTTCTTGCTGGCAGCTTCCAGCACTTGATACACTTTCACCATTATCTTCAGCATACTCCTCGATGTCCAGTCCTTCAGTCTGAAGCACTTCAATTCACTTCAGCAGCAGTAAAACGCCGCCGTCGCGATCTACTTTGTTCGAAAACTCGTACTTGCCTGCGACACCATTTTCGACACGAATGCAGATTACCAGTCATGTAGGGTGACGAAGTCAATCATTTCCTGACGAGTGTATGGCTACGGAATCTCACGAAGCAACTTCCCCCTTGACCCTTGACACATTTGCAGTGACCAGTATGGCTATGGTAGGCGTGCAAGGTCTAACGGGGAGCGTTGAAAAATTTTTATTTATCGAAACAGCTATCGCGTTCCGTTGTACGCAACCGTGCCTTTCATCACGACCGCTATAGCGTTCCGTCGTACTGAGTGAGTTAACCTTGACAAGCATACGTAATTAGAAAGTCATCATGAAGTGAAAATTGTTGTTTACGTAGTAGCACATCATGGAGCAAGCACAGGCACACGAAAAAGTAATCCACACAGCTCTATACTCTCTGTCTGTCTGTCTGACTGTCTGTCTGTCTCGCTCTCTCTCTCTCTCTCTCTTTTTTTCTCTCTTCTTTTGTTTTTGTTCACATGCATGTAGCAGACAGGATACAGATGATAGGTTCCTATTATCCAATAGTTGGCAAATGTCAGACATGGAAAGACTTGAACTATTTTCTCTGGTCATTGCCACAGACAAGATAACAGGAAAGATGTTGCCTCTAAGCTAAGTGTCCCAGCGAACTGAGACTGGCCTGATTTTTGACACAACTAGTGAAGTGGGCTGGACTTAGATACAGATCACTTCAGTCCCAGTTGATATTGTTATGGTGAGCAGTCAAACACATGTTACAGTGATGAAAAATACACCCTGCTAACAGATCTGTGAAGTGGCTTTTCAAACTGGCATGGATAATGGGGCGTGTCCGCTTTATGTGAAGTATTGGGATGAGACAGAAAGCTGTGTTGTCAAAAGGTCGAGAAGTGTCAACAATGCAAATCATTTGAAGATGGAATAGGATAGAATGTGATGAGAGAGAGAGAGAGGGTGGGTGGAAAGTGGTGGGAGAAGAGCAACTTCCATGAAATGTATAATCTACACTTAGTATTATAAACAAATATATGTGTGCATGTATGTAGGTATGTGTATATGTGTATAGGCGTGTATACAGAGGCATGGATATACAAGAAGACTCACATGCACAAGCAAGCAAACACATACCCACATACACAGAATCATCATATCATCCTCATCATCATTTTCAAAAATATTGTAAATGTCCATAGGCTGAACATTACTTGGACCAGGGGGATGTACAGAGTCAAGCTCCTTTGTTGATATAAAATGTGCTTGACAAGATCAGGTCAGAATAGCTCAGCTCAGTGATGGGTCTCCTATTTTAAGTACGAAAAGTGTGTGTGGACTGAGTTTTATTTATAAATGAAGGCATTGTTCTATGGTGGGAACATTATACTGTAGTCTGAAATAAGTTATGTCACTTAAAGGGTAAGGGTTTGACTACAAGATTTTTCCAAAAACACGGTTTCAGTTTCAGTTTCTCAAGATGACATCTCCATGCTTGGAATAGTGCTGTATGCACTTACATCACTAGTGCCATGTGTAAGGTGATCATGGCACAAGCCTTAAGTTTGCACATAAGCCCATGAGCTGGCCAGGTCCTGAGGTCCTACCTAGTCTATGTTTTGCCTAGTCTACATTTTCTTTACTGATGTTGTATCAGTCTATCATTGGAACAGTCTTGGTTGCATGTAAATGACATGTGTATCTTATTTTCAAAGAAATGAATGCATGCATCCCATAGGCAACAGAGCAAGACACCATGCTCACATAGGTGCACTTTGTCAGAAAAAAGTTAAACTAAGTCTGGAACATAGTAGAAAATGAAATAAACACTCTAGCAAAAAAACGCTTAAAGTAACAGAAACTGTTAAGCTCAGGTTTTCACAAAAAATTGTGTGGCAGTTGGGAGCAGAATATTACTTATCACCTGGTAACATTAGCAAAGTGTATTTTAGTTAATATCGTTATGGTGACAGATTTCATCCTGACATCATTTTTTAGAAAGTGTTTTCAATTACAAGGAAAGCTTTCAACAATTTGATGATAACATCATGATAATCATGATGAATAAGAACTTGACCAAGAACACATTTTTATTTTTCGAGGGTAGTGGGCATAAGCAGGTTAATGCTTATTTTTATGTCCAATGATGATCATAATGGTAGTGAAGATTATGATGATTGTTGCTATCAATACTTCCTTTATCATCATGATTGCTTTTAATGTGATATTGAAATGAGCACATGGATGGAAAATAAACATAAAACATGATGAGGATGGAAATCTAGCTATAGTAAGAATTGAGAAAAAGAATGAATGATAATCAGGTTTGAATGATGTATGTGTTAATAACCAGGGGAATAGATTAATGACAGGCTAGTCCGATGAATGCGTATAAAAACAGAAAACAAAAAGACGAGATACCACCAACATGTAAGACCACCAGGGCGCGTATGCACGTCAGAGGCGGTTAGCTTAAACGCGTTTAGAGCTTAAACGCGGTTAGCTATACGGGCCCTAACCGCGTATAAACCCTAACCGGATTTGGTATGCACGATGCGCTAAACGGAAACGTATAGCTAAACGCCAAGTGAAAGGTGAGATATTTATAGATTATTGGGAAAACCGGCTCCGCTGTGTGCTTTCGGTTTAATCCAACTACACGTGGAAGCTTCTGAAATTTGCAGCATGACGGAGAAAGTGGGGAAAAGGGCCCGAAAAGCTAACTTCAGTGCTGAGGAAGTTAGAATACTACTTGAAGAGCTGCAAGTAGAACATGTGACCCTTTTCAGCAGCCACAGCGCCACCATAACCAGTGAGATGAAGAAGGAGATATAGCAGAGAATAACATCCAAGGTGAACGCATGCGGCGTGGTAGTGCGAACTCTAACAGATTTGAAGGAGAAATGGAGAGTACTGAAAGCGTCGGTTCTAAACAAAGAGAGAGACGAGGCGAAAACGGGAGGAGGGCCAGCACCAGCGCCAGTGACCTACGAAGAAGTGATATTGTCTATCATAGGGGACAAGTCAAACTTGTTCTCTGGAGTGACCGGTGAGTTACTGTTTTTTATTCATTATCATTTCACATGCCAATAGAATTACACTGACCTAAATGATGCAGATATGAGTGAGGGTGAATCCGCGATTCGCGAGAGTGATGTCAGCTGACACCTGACGTGTCAGTTCCAGGATGTGCTGCCGACAAAATCGGAACTTAAGAAACACTTCTCTGTCGTCGTACGTGTCGAAGGGATTAGTACGGTCCCGGAAAATCCGGTTTCTTCACAGAAGACGTCGCTGTCGTGCTTGGAAAAACAAAAGTGCCGCCATATTTACACGTGTTTAGGCCCGCTATCGGACCCCCAGAGGTGCGATAACTTTAAACGCGAAAATCCGTATAGGATAGGCTAGCCAGATTGACGTGCATACCGATTTTTCCCGCCTATCCGCCCGTATAGGGGATAAACGCGGTTAGTCCACTAAACGGACCGACGTGCATACGGGCCCAGAAGTCTGCATGTCAAGAGGTACAAACCATGAAAACCAGAAACAAAGTAGAGGATCCAACCAAAAAGCAACTATTCTCCACACACAGTCAATGGTTGATCAGTGCCAAAATCAAACTCCCAAAGCAGTCTAGCAGAGAAGAAGAAGAAAAAAAGAAAAGAAGAAGAAGAAATCACCATGAACATATTTGTGAGAGAAAGAGAGATGTTGAAAGAGAGAGGTAATGTGTACACCATTGCTGTCCATCTTTTTTTTTTTTTTCTTTTTGTCATACAAACAGCAAATATTCTCATGACCTGCATCATCCCACTCTGTGAGATGTTATTACTGATATGATAAAAGAAATAATTATTGCTACTGTTATTACTACTATACTACTACTATTATTATGTTGTTACTCCAAAAGGGAGGCATACCAGGAATGCCTGGATGCTTGGAACATGCCACGTTGATTTGGGATGCCATCCAAAAAGCAAGAACAGAGAAGAGAAACATTGACGTAGTTTGGCTTGATCTGGCGAATGCATATGGATCAGTTCCACACGATATGATCCAGCTGGCTCTTGAAATGTATCACATCCCAGAAAACATCCGAACAATGCTGAGGAAGTATTTCCAAGGGTTCTCAATGCGGTTCTCTACCAAAGAATACACCACGGACTGGATAGACCTAGAGGTGGGCATTGCAATGGGCTGTGCAATCTCTCCCATACTGTTCGTGTTGGCAATGGAAGTCATCTTGAAAGCTGCAATGAAGAGTTCAGGTCCAGTGAATCTGGGAGATGGATACCAGATGCCTCCTCTGAAAGCTTTCATGGATGACACAACAGTCTTGTCCACGGATGAGGAAGAGACACACCAAATCTTAAAGCAGCTGGATGAGCTGGTGGCCTCTTCAAGAATGAGGTTCAAACCTAAGAAATCCCGAAGTCTCTCACTGCGAAAAGGAAAAAGTGGCAGATTCAGTCAAATTCATGGTAGCCAACCAAGCCATCCCCACTGTCACAGAAGAGCCAGTAAAAAGTCTCGGAAGATGGTATGATGACTCCCTGAAAGACACACAAAGGGGATGTGAAACCAAGCAAACAGCAGAAGAAGGCCTGAAGAAAATAGATAACTGCGGACTGCCAGGCAAATACAAAGTCTGGTGTCTACAGTTCATGCTGATACCAAAGCTGCTGTGGCCACTGCTAATCTATGACATTTGCACCAGCACAGTCGAAGCAATGGAAGCCAAAATCAACAAATACACAAGAAAATGGCTCGGTGTCCCACCTGGTCTCACTGATGTTGCATTCTACTGTCGTCAAGCAATGCTGAAGCTACCTCTCAAATCCATAGTGGAGGAATACAAAGTTGGAAAAGCAAGACTGTTGAGCATGCTGGAGGAATCGGAAGACAATATCGTGAGATCAGTTCATCCAAAGCTGAGAACTGGCAGAAAGTGGAAAGTCCAAGAGGCTGTAAACAATGCCAAGAGAAACCTCAGCATCAAAGAAATAATTGGACACACGCAAACCAACAGACAGGGACTGGGAGCAACAAAAATGCAGTGGTGGTCCAAAGCCAAAGGGAAGGAAAAAAGAGACATGATCATACAGGAGTTGAAGGAAGAAGAAGATGTCAAAAGAGTGCAGAAGGCAGTCCAGCAAGGTCAACAGGGGCAATGGACAACATGGGACAGTGCACTCCAAAGAAGTCTCAGCTGGAACGATATGTGGCACATGGCTCCTCTAAGGATAAGCTTCCTCCTCAGATCTGTATATGACCTGCTCCCCTCGAATGCAAACTTAGTGAAATGGGGGAAAGCAGACGACCCAGCATGTCCGCTCTGTCAGAAGAAACAAACAGTGGAACATGTCCTAAGCTCTTGCAAAGTAGCGCTAGCCCAAGGAAGGTATACATGGAGGCACAACCAAGTTCTGAAAGTGATCACAGATGTGGTTAGCGAAAAAACCATGACCCCAAACGCACCAATTGCTATGACAACGTTCTACAAAGCAGGAGGGAAACAGGTCTGGCCCGAAAGTGCTATGACAACCAGCACATTGCCAAAGGGTCTTCTGGATGGAGCAGTCGACTGGGAGTGTACAGCAGACCTCCCAGAGTGGAGAAATTACCCAGATGTCATCAGCAAGACAGGCATGAGACCAGACATCGCTCTCCACTCTGACTCCTCGAAACAAGTGATTCTGATAGAACTCACTGTGCCATACGAAAGCAGAATGGAAGAAGCACATATCTACAAGACCGAAAAATACGCCGGTCTTGCCAGCACCCTGAAGAAAGCAGGTCTGCGGGTCAAAATCTTCGCCATAGAGGTCGGGGCAAGAGGGTTTGTGGGCACCTCCGCTTATGATCTCATGAAACAACTCGCCATTTCTGGGAAGAAGAGGACTAGAGCCCTTAAAGCGATGGCAGAGGCAGCAGAAAGGAGCTCAAGCTGGATCTGGGCAAGGAGGAACGAAAAAAAGTGAACTTCATAAGGATTAAATTCCCTACAGATGATGTGTGCCCCGTTAGCACATTGGTAAAACCGCGTACCGCAGTTCTGAAGCGCAGAATCGCCCAGGTTCGATCCCCGGCGTGGGAAAAAAAAAAAAGACAACAGCAGAAGGGCATCCAGGAGTCATGACCTGGATGTGGCCCGGCCCCCCGAGAGTGTAAGGAATTCAGGGCCGAAACACTTGTCTAAAGGGGGTTACTTCTCTGAAGACCTTCTGTTGTCTAGCTCTCCCTAGAGTTTCTTTCTACCTACTATTATTATGTTGTTACTTTTGTTGTTAGGATGATTTTTTTTTTTTGGCTTATATGTGTCTGTATTTCTCTCTCATGGTTTTATAATGTATTTAATTGATTGTCATATGGAAGTCAATATTTTATGATCATTCATTTTTATAACTTGTTTGACATTGCATGGATTATGGTTTATCTATTTTGTCATTGCATTACTTGACATGTTTCACCCACCTTTCTGTGGTGCTTAACTGTTCCTTTACCTTCTTCCTTTTCTTTGATTCTTTGTTTTTAATCTACTGATTTACAGTTTTTAGCAAAAATATTTATATCATTGCTGCTACTTCTATTATTGTTGTATTATCATTGTTTTTAATATTAGGGATTGACATGTATTAGCTATATATGTGTCTACCTTTGTCTCTCATGCTTTTGTAAAGCGCTTGACCCACTGACACGCAGAAGTCAGTATTTCATTACATTCATTTTAATAACTTCTTTGACATTGTATGTTTTAGTTGATCTGTTTCTGATATTCTTCTAAGTGTAGAGTGGTAAGGATTAGTTTTAAGACAAGTGCACTGGGACATAATGCCACTATTCTTGAGTTATAAAGTGTTTTAAAGTTTGAAGTTTCACTATGGTAGAGATTGTCATTCTTGCAGCAGCTTAGTCAGTTTCAGCAGGCACTGTTGATTAACAACAAAAGTTACTGCATGGTTGTGCTGGATTGATGGATGTCTGTTTCATTGTTGATCTGTAGCTACATGCTGTGTACAAACTGTGAAACTGCATCCTGTGAGAATATGCAATCTGTGTTGATCGCATGCTGTTTTAAGCGACAAGCTATGCTAAACTAAGTCAAATCCTTTTGGATGCAATAATCATCTGAGGATCCTCATGCAGCATGCACTTGGCCATGTTAACTACCTGCAGCATTAAAGAGTTGTTCCTGGCAAAATTCTATAGGTAAATAAAATACATGCTGACAGGAAAAAAGTAAGTCACACTTCATGGCTGAGACATGCCCTCTTTGTGGAGGTCAGCCATAATTTTTGCAAAGTATATGCATTCTTACAAGACCAAAGTTTAAAGACAACATTAAAAAACATGACAAGCTATGTTGAGATAAATATACTAGGTTAAATTTCAAGATGTATTGAGTGTCATGCTCTGTTGAGTGTAACTGACAGCTTAAGTGATATGAACCTAGTGGTCTGTTGATTACAGGGAGGACATTGGAGGTGTGCACATGTGGATGATCTACAAAGTGCTGCATGCCATCTTCCTACTGTCTTCCAGCTACAGGCAGCTAGTCCTGCTCAACTCATGGCTTCAGTCCTGACTACACCTTCGGTAAGTACCAGTCATTTATTTTCTCTTCTGCAGATCTGTTCAGAAGTGAAATAGCATTGGTTCTGGTTATTACAATTGCTTAGGTTTTTAGGCTGTTTTGGCTATTGCATTTATATGGATATTACAGCCTGAAATTTGCCTCAAGTCTTGTCATAATTTTTTCTCTACTGTGTTCCATATGTACTTTATATCTTTGTACATATGTGTTGTGTGTGTGTGTGTGTGTGTGTGTGGAAAGTGCCTCCATATGAGAATAAAAGTTGTTTGATATTTTGACTTGGTGTTGGTTTTGTCTTATATAGTATTATTTTTATCGTTTTGATATCGAATTATTAAAGTGAGGACTTTTCACACCTTGTTCAGATTTCACAGAGTGAAGGAGCAGATGAGAGCATTGACAGTCCTGCACATGGGGGGTTGACTATCGATCTTGTTAGAAATCTGCTGTCACACTGTGTCCTTGGTGCCGTAGCTAGGATACATGATGGAGCAACAGGCAGCAGTCGCTCTACTCGTCGCATTGAACTCCTTCTGCAGTGGTTTGAAAAGCGAGGTGAGTCCAAACAGAGGCTGGAGAGGAATAGACAGGAAACCTGATCACTGAGCTCTTTACATTTGTGTCTACATGAAGAGAAGGTTAACATATTAAAACACTGAGAACCTGTCACTATTAATATTTGTTTGTGTGATTGTCCCATTCTTCTGAATGACACCCAGTCAGTCTGCACGTAAAACGATGTACAAAGTTTTGATGCTTGTCCTGTGTTTAGGGAACAGTGTAATATCAGAAAATCAGAAATGTCTGCAGCGAGTCACAAATTTTCTAGTATGTCACAACTGTCATGGTACTTTTTGTTCATCATCCTTCATCGTCAGAAATGTAGAGGTCTGCAAAAAAGGGAAAAAAGCATAACCTTCAGATGTTTATTATTTGCATATCCAGGAGAGAAAACCTTCCTGCTAGGAGTGATGAGGATGGTGTGTGCTGTGATGCAGGAGAAAGAAACATCCAGCTCTGAATTTACAGACCCCAGTCACTGGCTGCCACAGCATGCTGCCCAGCCTGACTGGGTCAGAAAAGCTGGGACTATGAGGTAATACACACACACACACACACACACACACACACACACACACACACACACACACACACACACACCTCTCTCTCTCTCTCTCTCACACACACACACACACACACACACACTCTCTCTCTCTCTCTCTCTTTCTTTCTCTCTCTCTCTCTCAGTCTAAGTAAAATTTGCCCAGAAATCGAAATTACATCTGTTACCAGTGTTAGCCAGCTGAATAAACTCTGGTGAGTAACTTTCATTCTGTCAATAATCCGGCTGGGAAAAATAGCACTTAAAGGAGGAAAATCCAGGAAGTCTTGGAGGTCATGTAGTCGAGTCCACCATTGAGCAGAAAAGGGTAATATGAAGTACCCAGTGTATATTCAGAACCATTTGCATCATGTGACACAGGATATGAACCCTTTTTCGTAGTGGAAAAAAAAAGGATTATTAAGGAATACCTTATACGAGACTGAAAATGTGTGGCAGCGCCAACCGATGTTGAGCTTAATAACCGATTCTGTACTTAGAGTTTTGTCTTTTGACATTTCTCTGCATATGAGTGTTTGTGTTGGTATAAACATAATTAAGTAACAAACTGTAAGTCCCCAACATTTGAAGAGTGCAGATATTCTTAGTCTTGTACTCTTCCATCAAGGTATAAAATTAACAATGATTTATCCTGGTAGTTCTTCTTTTCCTGATCAGTTGAAAATATCCTCTCTCTCTCTCTCTCTCTCTCTCTCTCTCTCTCTCTCTCTCTCTCTCTCTCTCTCTCTCTCTCTCTCTCTCTCTCTCTCTCTCTCTCTCTCTCTCTCTCTCTCACGTGAGATGAACACAGCCATGAAATGATTGAATAAGTAATCCAAAAATAATCTTATGGAGGCATCCTTGCTGTAGAATGCCATAAGAATGCTGGCGGAATGTCCAGAGTGAATAAAACATATACTGTGTAGAAAATTTCATCGTAAATCTGATAAAAGAAATCAAGACAGGCATGGGGCCCTGTTGATTCCTGGCCATTGCATGGTGCTACTGCAAGAAGGTGCAAACATTCTTATGCCAGTCTTTCCACACAAACTTCAGAAGTGCATCATCATTCTTATCCAGTAGAGCTGTGTATGTTTTCTCTGTACTGTGCCCACAGCTGATTTGAAAAACTCAAAACACACATCCAGCCTCCCTCTTTACTGGTATCCTGTGCATTGTGTGACAATAAAAACTCTCAGTAGCGCATTTTGATTGTTCCCTTCACTACTTAATTAACTGCAGTTTTTATCAGTAATGACAGCTAAATGGAAACTTCAGTCTGGATCTGCTCAGAAGCCTCATGTAAGTTGTACATCCATTTCCTTTCTGTGCTTCCAAGGTGGAGATGCGCTGCCATTTTATCAAATGTGCGGATAGGGCAGATACATGCCTTGCTCATCAATTAAAATGCTGCTTTGGGGGTAAAATTTCTTGCTGTTTTAAGGAAGTAGCTGGACCAATCCATTTTTTTTATACACCAAAGACTTTTCTAATTTGAATATCCCAGATGAAGTATATTATAAATAAGAAACACTTTTATGCATAGACTCACCAGATTTGAGGTATATAATAGTAGGAAGTGTGTTTTAACGGTAAAAGTAATCCTCATTGTTATGATTGTTTTCAATGTCTTGTTTTCAATGTCTTTTGCTTCCAACTAAAGCTGAGTTTAAACTTTTTAGATACTTGTTGAAGAGAAAGGTTAAATTATGTCAACTAAAATAGGTTTTGTCCTTACACTAGGATAAAAATGTTTCTGCACATTTTTGATTAATTCATTCCAACAATTTCCATGCTCAGGAAGAACTTCAGCTACCTTTAAACAAAGGGTCTTACTCCAAGGGCCTTAAATGACATACACAGAGGCATATTGATAGAAACAAACCAAAAAAGAAAAAAAAACCTTAGATGAGATGCTCACAGGCGAGTTTTGTTCCAACACATGCATGGCAGTCTACTTCCTCAAATCTTTGTGAATTTATTTCTTTGATGCAAGGGTGCTCAGTTCCATACAGAGAGCCATATTTTAAAGATGAAATCATTCAAATCTATTTTCAACATCAAGATTAAAATGGCCCATCCTTTGCCTAAACTTGGCAGTAATCATTTTTCCACACATTTGCAGTTTTATTGTGTGTTTCCGCTCTCCTGTGATTACTTTTTAAGGGCGACCACAAATTCACATTTTTATTGTATGTCTAAAGCCCCTTCCCTTAATTTATTCATTTTTAAGGGAGATTCTTAACTGTTGTGAAAGAATAATGTATTCCTGTAGCAAATAAAGTATGGCAGCAAAGATTTCTCAGCTGTTTATTAATAAATGGATTTTAACACAATCTCATTCATCGGTCTCTGTCAATGATTGGATATGAAAGGACAGTATTAGATGATTCCCCCACCCCCACTCCCGCTTTTTTTTTTCTTTTTTTTTTTTAACAGGATAGGACATTTTACGCCTGTAAGTGTGAAGTTGACATAATTGCTATCCCTTTTATTTTTTTGACATCTTCTACAGTTTTTATCCTGTATGTCATAGCAGTCATTTTCATCAGTCTTTTATTCTGTATGTTTCAGGAGTTATTTTCCACAGTCATTCAGTCTGTACTTTTTATCAATTGTTTTCTTTATGCTTTTAGTCTGCACACTTAAAGAGTTATTTTCCTCAATTGTTTGTGCTCTCGTTATTTAACAGTACAAAAGTATAATATACTGTGATTGTTCAGAGTGGGAGGGGGGGGGTTGGGGCATGTTTTGTATCATAAAATTGCGGTGTTTACTTTTTGCTGTATATTACAACAGACGAGCATGGATGCAGTACCTGGAGCAAGAGGTGATGCCTGTGCTGGCCGGTGTGGTGGCTTACTTGGATACCAACCATAACCTGGACTTGCTGCAGGAAGATGGCTGGCTCTTGGACATGTGGTTTAAGATCCTCAATAATCCCCAGCTCTGTCCGGTGCATTACTCCAACCTTTTGTCCATGTCCAGTCATCCCACCCAGCTGAAGGAGTTTCCCTGTCACAGCATGTTTGTGGTGCATGAGGAGATAGGCCCATCACTGCCGTTCTCCTGGCTTGTATGGGAACACATTGAAGCCCTCATAGGCACCAGATCTGTCTCTGGACAAGGTGGGTTGTTTCTTCTGGTCTTCCTTAACAAACACAACCATGTGCCCATACAGTGCACAGGGAATCAAATCCTATGTCATCAGACTCATGTCTGAGCTTATACATATGGGTAAACAACACCTGAAAAAAAATCATCCTCCTGTGTCAACAGACACTAATTTTGCTGAATACTTCTAATGATCACTTTTTTTCTCCAAGCTGTCATCGAGATCTTGATGATTTGGGAAGTGATTTCAATTATGAACATAATTTTTTGTGTTTAAGATTCATCACGAAATGCCTCAGATATGGAGGCTGGTGAAAGTGGCAACTGTGGCAAAGCTACACAATGAAGATAAAATAAAGTGTGTACAAAGTCATACATCCGATTTTTATCAAATTACAACAGAAAGTCACAAAAGTTAAAAAATGTACTGCATTGTAAACCAGTCTCTTTGAAATGGCATGTGAAATTTCACATCTTCAGATCGAATGGTTTTAAAGAGTTGAATTGGTTTTAGAGATATGAAGTGAAGCAACCCTTCCTGTTTATACAGAACAACCATATCTTGTTAGTTTCCTTAGGTTTCTCAGGCTGTAACCCTGACAAAGTTAAATGAATTAAGATCATTCTTGTCTTCATTTTGTATGTATCTACAGCTGTGTTTTACATTTTCACTTGCTGCCCCGTATTGCTGGTAAAGTAAAAACACAAACATTAAAATTTTACAACTAACTATATTCAGATTGTGTTAAACTTGGGTTAATCAGACCACTTGAAAAAATATATGTAGAGAAAGTAGGTGTAGTATATGGATCCTCCTATTTTGTATTTCTTGACAGATTCTTTTATTGGAGGTGTACGAGTGTACAGTCAATAACAAAATGTAGAGCATATCACAAATTCAACTTACTGTCAACTTCAGGCCTCTTGAAGCTGCACATTTTGTTACTTGCATTGAAGATATCTTGGTGACATATAATCAATCTGATTATAATTCTGGGCTTTAACAAACATGCGGCTGCAACAGGGATAACAGTCTGTTGAATCTCACTCACACACTGCTCACTTCAGTCTACTGTCCCAATTAGATAGCATAGGGAAAAATGATTAAGAGCCATTTTCAACTCTCATGAGTCCAATCATTGTGAAATAACATTTTTCATGTCAAACAGTGTCTAACACTTTACAGTGTGTCATCTTTTCTGCATAAACTTGGCAAAATTAAAATAGAAATAGGTATAAACACAAAAATTGAAAATGTGAGACATTTTCATCCAGTCACATATAATATATAATTGTACCAATGTGCTGCTTTTCTTTTTCCTTTTTGTTTGATTGGTGATTTTTACAAATCGATGGAGTTGGAATTTCCAAATGTAATATTTGGTAAAGATCAGCATTTGGTTGAGCTTATATCTGAAACTAGAATTTATCAGTCTCCATTTCAGTCCCAGCACTCACTGGCTTCTTTTCTGGTATTGTCAGTAAATTGTGATGTTTCCTGTTTATAGCAAATGACGGTGTTGAAGATGTAATAGAGAAAAGTGCCCTAGGCCAGTACCTGAAGGAAGCAGTGACCAGTGACGAAGTGGCTGAGCAGTTTGTGCTCCACTACATGGCTGATCTATTGCACCACCATTTCCATGTACTGTCAGCGCAGCATCAGGTCAGTACACCAGCTTCATTCCAGTCAGAGCATTTAGATAGAAATGTTAGGGACATTTTTAAAAACAATGAGCAAGGTTAGTAAAGGTGAACACGCCAGTGCTGAATGATGTAAATGTAATTTTCTGTCAGCAGTGCACCTTCGTTCAAGCTGCACCTCCTTTCTGGATGTGAGAAAGTTAAGTGCATAGGCTGCTTTCCATCTCAGCTTTGATATTTTTTCTAATTTACCCTTCTGCAACAGTGTTTATATTCCATGTTGCAACTTTGATGTTTTTAAAACTGAGTTTAGGGGTTTTGGTTGCAGTAACTTGCTGACGGTCTGGTGTCACCTGCGCCGCATGACGGTCCCTACCGGACGAAGCTGCTCCACATGAGCACCTATTTATGTCTTGTCTTCATTCATTTTTCTGTTTCTGACCATGAGTAACCAGGGAAAAATATGATGGTGGTTTCCCGTTGCCTTCCATCGATTTGTGTATGGTCTCTCCACTAGCCTTACTCTCTCCTGAGATGTCCACAAGGCAGTGGAGCTATTTACCCATAGCTTGGGGATCTGGTTCATGGGCACCAGGGCATATCCACATGCCGGTGGGCCTGCGTGCCTCACATCTGGGGGCCAGACCTCCTCTGAGGAGATACACCATAGGGCTTTCTGATGGAGAGGGTATGTACTGACAGGAAGAGACTTACGCCTTCTGCTCTTCTTTTCGCATAGCTGCAAGCAGCAGTGCTAGCCAGCGGTGCAGGCTGAAGCCGACACACTAGACGCATCACATCTGCCGATGACAATACCTGGGAACAATCATTTCATCAGACGGCAGATGCACATCAGAAATAACTGGCAGAATCGGCCAAGCCAAAACAGCATTCAAGAAGATGACAAGCATTCTTACCAACAAATGCCTATCAATTAACATCAGGAAGAGAGTTCTTGAATGTTATATAGAACCAATACTGTTGTACGGATGTGAGGCGTGGACAGTCAACAGGCAAAGCCAGAACAAGATTGAGCAGCCGAGATGTGGTTTCTAAGAAGAATGTTGAGAGTTCCATGGACAGCAAAGAAAACAAACGAGACAGTCTTGATGGAGGCAGACACAAGTAGATCACTCATAAGGACGATTAGGAAAAGACAGACAACATTTATAGGCCATTTTATGAGGAAGGGGGATTTGGAGCACCTGGTCACAACGGGAAAGCTGGTTGGAAAGAGAGCACCAGGTAGACCCAGGGAGAAAATGCTGGACGGACTTGCAGAGTGGCTGGGGACGAGGAGGGTGGGTGAGATGCTAGGGGCAACGAGAGATAGAGACAGATGGAAGTCCATGATCGCCAACACCATGCGGCAGGCACCTGATGATGATGATGATAGGCTGCTTTGCCGCAACATCTTTTTGCCACAGATCAGTGGTGAAAAATGTAACTAGTCTACCTTTACTGAAACAGATAAAGAATCCTGTGCAAATTTCTGTATATCAAAAACCAAGATATTGGAAAGGTGGCCTCATCATGCTTGATAATCCTTTTTGGTCATACTCATAGGCATTTCAGAGAAATATGGAACGCTCTTAGGGTAGGCAATGGTGCATGAATAGTGATACAACACATCTGAAGGACAAAGAAAGAAGAGGATCTGTTGGAAATAGGAGCATGATGTGTTACTTCTTTCTTGACAAGGCAATAGTAATGTGTCTTTTCCCCCTTATTTTCTCCCTTGCATTCAGCTAGGTGTGATGGTAAGGGTGAAGGTGAAGACAGGAGGCAGAAGAGCATAGGTGGTAAGCAGCCTGACAAAGAAGACCCAGGGAAGGCAGAGCTGGTGTGTCTCTCTTTATTCCAACCCAACCGTTAACGACCAGACCAGAGGAGAAAGGCATACATGGCACTCACACTCATCCGCTTATATTTTCCGCATGTGAACGGCATTGACGGCACCGCGAGCCCGCAGGTGAATCAACTCTTTGAGGCCCCTCACAGGCCAGATTTGTGTTTCTTCATGCAAGCTCAGTGGTGTTTATCTTGCCGTCCACATAACAAATATCATCATACTATACATCAGAAAATTCTACACAGCACACAGATTGTTGCATTCTACATCATCTTGCACAATATTCACTTAGATTGAAACTAGGAGTGATTTAAGTCAATGTTTATTCTTTGCTGAAAGGGATTTTTGCATGTTTAATCAATCAATATTAATCTATGAAAAAATATCAAACAAATGAGTAAATAGGTGGTAAGCGAGAAGTTTATATGGACATACTTTGAATAGGTAAATCAACCTCTCAATGCAGAAATTGATCAGTGAACAGGCAATAGAAAACACAAATGATCCTAATTTGGACACGCACAGTTTGAACACAATATGGAATGCCAGAACATCTTACTGCTTAGCAGTATTTTATTGCAGTACCAGTTCTATATATAAAAGGAGCAAAAAGATAAATGTAATTGTGTATTCTAAGTCAGATTTTAAACATTATGAATTTGATTCTACATCCCGGCAAGATGGCGGTCATTTTGGCAGTTTGCCACACTTTGACTTGGCCTGAATTTTCTTTAATGCAAGCTTAACATCTAATGATTAAAGATGTGATGTGGTTCAAATGAAAGATTAGAATACCAACATTCTAATCGTGATCGTAAAATTTCCACAATTTATTTCATTATTTTACAAATTTCCGATTATTGTCACGGCTCACTGGTCGGACATTTGAGTAGTACCAAACAATTGGACAACAAAATTATTGATTTCAGGAAAATGAGGGAAATTTCACATCGAGGAAATTTCCCATAAGAAATACATACTTTTCTGCTAAACTAGAATGCACAAATTACTCATTTCGTAGCTTTTAAGGGTTTGAATAATAGAATTTCCTAATATTTGGGGGAATTGCTGAACCAGGGGAGTTAATTGTACTCAAGATCGTTTGAGAAGAAAAGTCATCTGCTACATGCCGTTGGGTGTGCACGGCTACATAGGCATTGATTTTTAAGTTCCTTACATTTCAGGCCCTTTCTTTTTTGCAGGAGGAAAACCTTCATTGATCTTTCAGGGTTTTAACGTTTCTGAAATGTAGGAAAAAGGTGCCCTTTTGCTTCCAGATGAATGCTTCGAAATGACCAGAAACTTCAGCTTTTTCTCCATCAGCTAGCAAATTGTGTTACAGCAGTCTGTAATGAGACTTAAAGCCTGGTGCAGTGTAATGTTGTCGTTCTAGAGCACATCAGCCACTCCATTTATCCAATACTACCATAGTCTTCCTTTAGCTCTAAAGCCTGAGCATCTCATGGTGTAGACTCAAAGAGTTGGCCAGTTGATTAGCTTCCCTGTCAGATGGCCATATCATTTGATTTGATGTTGTGTGATATAATGATTGACAGGTTTGAAGGATGACTGGTTGATTGGCGTCTTTGTCAGGTGGCCATATCACTCGATCTGATGTTGTGCAGTGTATGGTTGACAGGTGTTGTTCCAACCATCTTTATGACGGTTCCATGCTTGGAATGAATTCCATATGCACTGACACTACTGGTGCCTCATGATGGAGAAGATCTAAAATGATAATGGCACAGGCTGTAAACTTGCACATAGATCCATGAGCTGGCCAGATCTTGAGATCTTACGTAGCCTATGCATATATGGGCTTTGTATCTTATACTAGTTATTTTTTGTATCAGCCTGTCATTGGAACAGTCTTGGCTGCATTGTAATGACATGTGTTCCTGTGTATCACAGCTTCAAAAAATAATAAAATATAAGAGAGTAAATAAATGAATGAATGAATTAATTCATTAATTAATAAACACATAAGTGAATAAATCGAAATATAAATGACTGAATGAAAACACAACTATCCACTAAGTATAAACCTGTCTCAGATCAAAGAAGGCCCACCAACATGATAGATATGATATGTTCTTTATCATAGCCCTTCCAGTCTGTCATCGTCTCTAAAATGGAAAAAAGTTAGATAAGTAAATAATAAATAACAAGTAACAATAAACACACACACACACACATACACACACACACACACACACACACACACACACACACACACACACACACACACACACACACACAACACACACACACACACCACACACACACACACACACACATGTGCATACACATGTATACATCTGCACTCATATCCATCATACTGACACAACCTGATGGTCTGAGTCACAACAAAGCAATGAATCATGTAAGTAAACAAACCACCACACAACAAAACAAAACAACACAAAAGAAGACAAAACAAAACTAAACAAAGACAGAACAAACAAACAAATCCATGTACACACACACACACACACACACACACACACACACACACACACACACACACACACACACACACACACACACACACACACACACACATGCATGCGCACTGTTTCTGTTTCTCAAGATGCCGTCTCCACGCTCAGATCGAATTCCATATGCACTAACGTCACAGGTGCCATGTGTATGGTGACTGTGGCAAAAGCCTTAAAACTGCACCTAAGCCCATGATCTGGCCAGCATGCGCACATGCGTGCACACGCGCACACACACACACACAGACACACACACAGACACACACATACACACACACAACACACACACACACACACACACACACACACACACACACACACACACACACACACAATTCTCGTAGAAAGATCAGCTGAGTTGAATAAAGATCTATATTTATGTTTTGTTGATTAAACCAAGGCTTTTGATCAGATAAGACACAAAGAATTGATCAACCAACTGGAAAAGCACAATGTTGATATTGATGGGAAAGATCTAAGAATGATGTGGAACATGTATTGGGAACAAACAGCAGCAATGAGAATAGAAAATCATATAAGCTGTTTTCAAAACATCAAAAGATATGTTAGACAGAAATGTGTTCTGTCATCAGATCTGGTTTCACTTTACCGCAAAACCATCATGAGAAACCTAGGAGAATGCCCTGTGATAAAACTTGGAGAGAAAAAAAACATTCTCATGATGCAGACACCATTCTGTTTGCAGAAAATAAAAAAGACCTACAAAATCTTGTGAATATAATAGAAATAGAAAGCAGAAATAAAAGCTAGAGCTGAATAGTTTGAAGACTGAAGTCATGGTAATCAATAAAAAATAAAAGAAATCCTCTCATGTAAAATAATAGGAAATGGCACAACATTGAGACAAGTTGATAATTTTATACATCTTGGAACTTTTGTCTCACCTGATAACAGATGCACATTAGAAATAGCCAGCAGATTTGGCTAAGCTAACCAGCATTCCAGAAAATGAAAAATGTTCTTTACGGCTGTTCCCGAGCAAGATTTTAGTTTGAGAGCAAGAGCGGTGGAGGGGAGGGGGATGGGACGGGAGAGATAAACGATAACCAGATGTGGACTCTCAAGTGGCAGCTAACCAGTTGAGCACTCTGCACAACAGAGCAGTGTGTGAGTGCAACGCGCTGAACTGTCAAAAGGGAACCGCAGGTGTCAGTGATACGAGACTCGTAGCAAGGCCAGTTAACTTTTTATAGCATTGCAGTACATGGGTAGGTTGCAAAAACATTAAATTACAAAGTCTGAGTTTCACCAAGAGAAATATGAACAATATAACCAAACGCAGGAATGACTGATGTAGAAACTGATTACAGGCCTACAGAAATGAATGAGATATAACAGCTGTTTTGCTTGCAAAGATCAGATGACTGACAAAAGAAAACCACCTATGTTAAATAAAAAATCCAATTTAAATGACAAACTGTTCATGCGCCTGCACTTTTACAAAATTCATATTTTCGGGGATGTTAGCTGCATGTGTGTGGACAACACCAAACTTACTGAATAAGTATTTAGTTGTCCGCAAGGATCGTTATCAGGTTGTCTAGAAAACACCCCATCACTTTGATATGGCACAGATTTCTCTCACAGTACTAAGCAGCAGCCTTCTTTCACACAATGCAGAGGCTGACCATACAGGCTTACATAGCCTCAACACTAATTGTCTTTTAATACAGAACCAACAGACATCCATTTGCCAGTTTTTATCACCACTTCTGTCAGATACACACGCACAACTACTAAAATATGACAAACACACACACTAACAACAACAGTAACAACAACAACAATGAATAACAGAAAAAAAAACAGCTTTAGTATCAAAAATCTAAATAAAACAACAAAACAGAGTCACGCACACGCACGCACACACACACACACATACACACACACACACACACACACACACACACACACACACACACACACACACACACACACACAAAACAACATACACACACACACACACACACACACACAAAACAAAACAAAACAAAACAAAAATGAAAAAGAAAATAAAACCACAACAAAAACAAAAGAAATGAAACAAAACAGCTACAAAAACAAAAGAGACAACAACAGCAAAAACAACTTAAAAATACTTTCACTCACATATTGTCTCCCGTTTCACGTGAAATAAGTCCAGTATAAAAAGGTAGATGAAATACAGCAAAAAATAGACTACACAGACACACACACATATGAACTACACCAACTATTGTGACTTCAGTGATGATACTCACTTACTCAGTATAAGTGAAGCACAAACTCAAATCACCCAACTAAATAAATAATTTATAGCTGCACTCGGTCAAATGATAGATAAACAATAAGGATTCCAAAAAAATGAATTGACAGACAATGCAGAATTTCGTTCTACACAATACCAAAGTTGATGAAAAAATGGCTAAATCACTGTATGACGCAGTATTAATCCTCTGTTTCTCTTGCCACTAGACTGAGGAATGCAGAAACTAATAGCTATGGGGTAAGGGCAGACATCTGATATCTGACATGTGGTGCCAAGCTGGCCGACCAACAAAAGGGCGAAAAAGGAAGCTACTGAAACAGCCGTGTCTTACCAACAAATGCCTATCAACTGACATCAAGGAGAAAGTTTTTCAGTGTTATATAGAACCAATACTGTTGTACGGATGCAAAGCCTGGACAATAAATAAGCAAAATCAGAACAAGATTGAGGCAGCTGAAATGTAGTTTCTAAGAAGACTGTTAAGAGTTCCATGGACAGCAAAGAAAACAAACAAGATTGTCTTGAAAGAGGCAAACATGAAAAGGACATTAATGAAGAAGATAGGGAAAAGACAAGCAACATTCATAGGACTTTTTATGAGGCAAGAGAAATTTGAGCATCTGGTCACAACAAAAAAGCTAAATGGATAAAGAACACCAGTCAGACCCAAGGAGAAAATATTACAGTTTTGCAGAGTGGGTGGGGACGAAAGGGTAATACCTATGCTTACAGTGACAGAATATAGGTTTATCTTGAGGGCCATGATTGCCAATGCCATGTGGCAAATCACATGATGATGATGATGATTCTTCTTCTTCTTCCATTTAATACCAGCTTGTTTTTTGCTCTATAAAAGATAGCTTATAGCCCTCTTGTTCATTGTTTTTATTGATTACTGCAATTCAGACAAGATTTTTGTGTTACAAAGGTTTTCAATGTGCATTTTGTTTTCGTTGTCATTGTTGGTGGTGGTGGTGCAACCTGTTTAGAGCAATGCTTTCTGTAGGAGCAATTAAGGATGAAAAAAGTATGCTTTCTGTCGTCCACATTACACATTTTATTTACAGGTGAGATGCACAACCTGAAGAGCCAACACTGAGGGTGAAAACTGCAGTTTTATCACCTTAAAAGATTTATATTACTCAAACATAATCAGTATGTGATCACCATTTCGAAATTATAATTGTCATATTATACCCAATGTTTCATCATAGTGTTTGACATATGTTTGTCTTGAAATTGACAATTTACAAGTGTTTGTGCCAAAAAGAAAAAAAAAAAAAGAAAATCCTGAGTCACTACACAATTGTAGGTCCTTTTTTTAAATTGGTACTGCTTGGTTTTTAAGCAGATTCGATATATACAAACAATACTGCCTGCATTGGAAGTGTCTGCTGACTTTTTCATTTGGCATGTGTCCTTTTGTTTTCAGCTATGTCTTCCATTCTGCTGTTCCCTTTTGTTTTATTGTTTGTTTCCTCTATATGTATTTTTTTTCCAAACGTTTCAGTTGTTTCGTTTCTTTATTGCTGCTTTCTGTTTTCAGCTATTGCTGCAGTGTGTGAGGGCGGCCATGGAGCAAGTCGGTGTAGTGGTGAAGAGTTACCAGCTGAGTGCTGTGCTGGTCAAGGTGCATGTAGTGATGGCCAATGTGGAACCCAGACTGCATGCCCTGATGGACATGGCTGCCTGCCACCCACAGGCCATTCAGACTCTGCAGGACAAAAGATGTGACCACTATAGACAGCATCCACACTCTCAGCCAGAACTTGTAAGAATCGGCATGCCTTTCATTTTGTTTCCCCAACTCGCCACTAAATTAAGTTCCTTCTTCTGCAGTTCTCATTTGTAGCAGTTTACATCAGTTATAGTTATCAAGTCATCTTGAGGCTGCTCCCACAGGAAGCTACATGTACTGCTGCTTGATCACTTCATGATGTTCAGCAGTGCCCTTTTGATTTAACATATTCATCAAGACAGTATTTCAGCACTTGGAATGAATTCTATGTGCGCTGATGCTGCTAATGTCATGTAATGGAAAAGGATCTAAAATGATCATGGTATATGCCATATATATATGTGCAAATGCCTAGATGCTGCAAGATCTTGAAGTTCTGCCTGACTCAAAGAGTTCTGTATGCTGCTGTCTGTGCTTGAAACAACACATTATTACACTGACTTATCTGTAATGCCCAGTGGAGTCCCATGGAAGCTACCACAAACACCATTTAAGTTAATCCGAGATTGCTCTTCAACCATTGAGAAAATATTTCTTCTTTTAGGACTCTACTTACTTTGGTTCTGACTTGAGACAATAATTGTTTGCTTACAGAGCAATAGTGAGTGTATTACTGTCACCTGTGGTCAGGGGTTCACCGCTCAGGCTTCTACGAACTGGTCTCTCTGAACTTTAGACACTAACAATTTGATGTGGTGTTGCTTAGATCTGGAAGCAGAAATGGAAATCAAAACTGAAGTCACCATTAGAAAAGGACATGAAGGGTTAGACAGTCTGAGACTTAAGCTATTTAATGCATTAAGATAATATCTGGTCCATACCAAATACAAAAATTGTGCAGATGCTTTTTTATCTTTTGATGGGTGTTGAGGAGTTATATATTGCTGAGACAACAAAACGATATGGCATTTGTCTGTGGAATTTCTCCTGTATCATCTCACTTGAATGCAGTAAGGAAATAATAATAATAATAGTAATATTTAAAAAATCCAAATCTTGATATACAAATCAAATCCGAGCACACACTCTCATCATTCACTTAACTATTTTTCCCAGTGACAAAAACTTTAGAGCACAAACACATGCAAACCAGGAGAGAAAGGTCAGGAAGAGAGTGTGGGACCAAGGAAATGGGGGGGGGGGGCACTTAGAGGAATAAGTAACCACTAGACATAATGTATCTTCAAGTTAGACGTGAAGGAAGGCAGTGTGTATGACTGTCAGAGACAAGGGAAGCACGTTTCAGAGATAGGCCAAACAGAAAATGAATAGCAACAGACTTTGGAACATCTGCTTTGAGGAATATGTAGACAAGTAATATCAGAAACAGAGGTTTTCGCAGGACTGTACAATTGGAGGTTACAAAGATAAGTAGGTAAAAAACCATTAACATACTTGTTATATATTGTATTGATCATGATGAAATTCCTTGACAAACATGCAACCAGTGGAGAAATGAAGCAAAGGAATGACATGATTATGGCTGTATTTATGAAGTGTAAGATGGGCCACAGAATTCTGAAATGCTGGAGACATGTGACAGAAGGAACAGGCAAGCCAGAGAGCAAAAAGTTACTATAACTGTTATGAATGCTCAAGACAGAAAGGTTTGGGTGAGGAGTTGGATCGTTTTCTGTTTTGCCATTTGTACTCTTGTTTTGATGCCTATAATACATGCTAAGGTGGGACAGGATAGGGTGGAGGATATAGTTGGACCTCATTGCCTTGGTACACAAAATGAAAGGGGAGGGAAACTTGTAGAATGGGCACAGATGAATGAGTTCATAGTAGGAAACACCTGGTTTGAGCAGCCTAATAGAAGAAAATGGACTTGGATGAGTCCAGGAGATAATACCAAAAATCAGATTGACTACATCCTGATCTACAAAAGATTTAGAAATTCTTTACTGTCAACAAAAACACTACCAAGTGCAGACTGTAACAGTGACCACAATCCTGTAGTGGGAAAGTTTAGGCTGAAATTAAGGAAAAGGAAACAGATCAAAAGCAACATCAAACTGGATCTTGGACTCTTAAAGACAGATGAAGTGATACGTAAAAAATTTAATGTACATGTTCAAAATAAATTCAGTGCTCTGGAAGACGTTGGTGACAGTGAGGAACAATGGACAAAGTTGAGACATCCGATAAATGAAGCTTGTGAAGAAATCCCTAAGGCAGATAGAAAAGCAAAAAAGAGCTGGATGACTAATGAAATTTTGGGTTTGATGGAGGAAAGGAGGAGGGAAAAGAGAAACGAGGAGAAATAGAAGACCAACACAAAATGGATCCTCAGGGTATGTACAGACGGATTGAAGAAATTGTCCACAGGAAAAATACATGCACATCAACTGGTTGCTTAAAATCGAAAGATGGCACGCTTATCATGGAAAAAGACAAAATATTAAAAGATGGGGAGAGTACATTAAAGACGTTTTTGAGGATGACAGAAACGAAGAACACATAATAAAAAAGAACTTTGAAGGACCACCCATAATGAAAGATGAAGTTAGAGCAGCTCTGAAAAAGATGAAACCAGGAAAAGCCCCAGGACCAGACAACATTACTACAGAGATGATTGAAGCCCTGGAGGAATTTGGCATAGAAAAAAATAACAGTCCTCCTAAATGAAATTTACGACACTGGAAAAATCCCCAAAGATATGTCAAAATCAATTTTCATTGCACTTCCAAAGAAGACAGGGGCTATAGAATGCGAACTCCATTGCACAATCAGTTTGATGAGTCATGTAACAAAAATCCTGTTAAGAATAATCATGATGAGGACAAGGGATAGATTCAAAAGAGAAATAGCAGAAGAACAGTGTGGATTTGTGGAAGGGAAAGGAACAATTAATGCCATATACATCCTAAGAACTATCATAGAGAGGTCAATTGAGATGAATAAGGACTTGTATTTATGCTTTGTTGACTATACCAAGGCTTTCGATCGGGTAAGACATGAAGACTTGATCAACCAACTGGAGAGACTCAATGTTGATGGAAAAGATCTACGAATAATCAGAAATATGTACTGGGAACAAACAGCTGCAATGAGAATAGAAAACAATATAAGCTCTTTCCAAAATATCAAAAGAGGAGTCAGACAATGTTGTGTTTTGTCACCAGATCTGTTTTCACTTTACAGCGAAAACATCATGAGAAACCTAGAGGAAGACCCTGGATTAAAGGTTGGAGGAAAAATGATAAACAACATTCGATACGCAGATGACACCATGCTTTCTGATCAGGAAATTGAACAGTGCTGGACAATTGAACAACAAAATCATTGGTTTATGGAAAATAAGAGAAATTTCGCCTCAAGGACATTTATGATAAGAAATTCATATTTTTTTGCAAAAATACAGTGCATAGATTACTCATTTCCTCGCCTTTACAGGCTCTATTTTAGAGTTTTCCTTCTAATATTTTAAGAACCACTGAACCAGGTGAAGTAAGTGTAATCAAAATAGCTTGAAAAAAAAGGGTCTGCTACATGCCTTACTTGATTATACAATTGTAGCACATTTCTACATCTCCTCTATACTCTATCACAATCAGCGTCCTTGCTGATAAAACAGACATGGCTAGATTACACAAATCTTAAATTATCACAGCCATCGTCCTTGCTTGTAAAACGTACATGACTAGATTAAACAAGTCTTCACAAGGTGACCTTTCATAGACTATGCATGAAAAGGATCAATACAAAAGGTGGCATATTGCCAGATGACTCATGAAGAGTGATACCTTAACAAAACGCTCAGACAAAACCTGATGAAATTGATCTTAAAAACAAACACATTAGCTATACAAAGCAATGGCCAAAAATTAAAGGTGACACCTTGCCAGATGGATTCTCAAGGAGTGTTATATGAACAAAGTCCTCTGACAAAGACAAAAAAAACAAAAAAACAGGCAAACTTATCAATGATCCTATGCAGACATCATGGTCAATCAAGAAAAATGTGGTAGACTAGGCTAGGAGATAAACGGAGGCACTGTCGACCGTTTGTTGTCGCTCCAGAGTGCATCGTTCACAGGACTCAATGTAGGACTTCATATCACGGTACATGCCTGGTCAGTAGAACCTTGACCTGAGGGGACCATTAGTCCAATCAACTCCCTGGTGGCCCATCTGGTCATGGAGAGAGGCCAGGACATCTGGTTTCAGGTTTCAGGGCACTGGGCAGTACTAGCTGTTCAAGAGTCCCTAGTAGCTGGTCTTGGATGCGACAATACAGGACACTATCTTTGATATAGAGTTGGGAATACTGCTGGCATAGGGCCTTGGACTCATGGCTGCATCTCACTGGAGGTTTTGCTGGCCAGTGATTCAGGACAGGACCAATGACGGGGTCTTGCTTCTGAAACTGGAGAAGTTCTGGCAAAGGTTTGGGAGCACAGGAAAGGTCATGTTGGGTTTGGGAATAGAGTTCCATGGGGGCCGTAGGGTCAGGATCTGTCAAGGACTGTCTCTGGCAGAAGGTCTCTTGGGCCATGGCAAGTTCTGGGGGCACAGTTGTGGTGACTGGGGGGGGTACAACTACGTCTGGAGGAAGCCTGGAAAGGGCATCTGCTGGGTTCGTTCTGCCTGGTCTGTTCTGAACATCAAAGCAGAACTGTGCCAGCTGGGCTGCCCATCTTTGCTCTAGTGCTCCGAGCAGCGTGGTGCAGAACTGAATCAAGGGGTTATTGTCAGTGAGGACCACGACGTGGGAGCCAATGAGATAGTATCTGAACATCTCTGTGATGTTTGCTAGGAACTCTAAATTCATGCTTGAATAGTTTATGAGATAGTATCTGAACATCTCTGTGATGTTTGCTAGGAACTCTAAATTCATGCTTGAATAGTTGGCCTGGTTCTTCTCAGTCGGATGTAGGAATAGACACCAACTTGCATAGACAAGTACTTTGTGCTGCCCATCTTGGGCGAGAATGGCTCCAAGACCTTCGTGACTAGCATCTGTCTCCAAGATGAACGGCCTAGTGAAATCAGCAAAGCCCAGGACAGGTGCGGATACTGTGTTATGATTTTGTCCCATATTCCGACAGTGTCGACTGTATTATTTTGCTTGCTGCTTGCTTTGGTCACTAGGTCATGTAGAGGCCATGTAATCCTTGCAAAGTTGTGGATGAATTACCAGTAATAGCTGGTAAAACCCAGGAAGCTGCAAACTTCTGACATTGGGACATACCACTCTCTGACATCCTTGAGTTTACTAGCCTCATAGCTTGCACTTTCAACGGAGATGGCGTGTCCTAGATAAATAACTTGGTGCCAGAGGAAATAGCATTTGTCTATGTGTAGCTTCAGGCCCATGTTGATGATCCTCTGTATCAGATAGTCCAGATGTTCTTCAAATGTTTTTGAGTGTGCCAGCAAATCGTCTAGGTAGACTAGAAGGAACTGGAACATGAAGTCAGACAGTGTAGTCTGCTTGAGCATATGGAACGTGGCAGGAGCAGTGGGGAGGCCCATGGGCATCCTGATATTCTCAAACAAGCCTGTTGGAATGGTGAAGGCCGTTTTGTGCTGTCATCAGAGTGCATACCTATTTGATGAAAACCTGAAGCCAAGTCCAGGGTTGGAGAACTGCTGGGATCCAACCACAGCGTCAAAGGATTTGTCAACTCCGGTATTGGGAAGGCATCTCCCACTGTCTTGGCACTGAGGCATCTGTAGCTCACACAGAGGCAGATGCTTCCGTCTTTCTTTTGGACAGTGACTGCTGGTTCTGTGTCAGAACTTGAATCTTAATGATGATCCCATGCACCAGCAGCTCTTTGATTTGCTCTTGGACTTCTTGAAGCTGGTAAGGTGGGATACGACAGTAGGGCTGAGCAGTCTGTACATTGTTCACCATTTTCAGCTCATGGAAGACAGCATCTGTATATCCTAGGTCATCATTTCCTGTCATGAAGGCCTGTGATGTTCTAGAGAGTAGCTTTTGTAGCTGTCACTGTTGGCTTGTGGTCCTGTCAAAGCGTGGGGAAGGAGTCTTAGCTAATGAAAAATGCTGGCTCTGGTCCGTTGCCAAAATGGAGAGTTCATTGATCCCGACAGTGATTTGGGGTCCATGCTGGTCTTCTACTGCCTCGACTGTTTTCAAGATGGCAACAGGGGATCATGCAGACAGGAATCGATCTTCTGGGGAAAGGTTGACAATCCTCACAAAACATGATGTTGAATTTCTACTGCCAAGTGTTGGAACTACTATCAGGCTCCTAGAAAGTTTTGACAAGGACAATGCCAGAAGATGGAAGGGTGAGTGTGACTAGTTACTTTGACAGATGCTATGGTATAGGCAAGAATGCAGTGGCAGTTTGCTTCACGGGCTAATCCTCTGGTGCGTCTTGCTTTCTTCTTGACTTCTTGGGCAGCAGCCTGTACGCAGGGGAGCATCTCAAAAAGAGACTTGGTGAGGCAGGGATCAAGGACACTCATTCTCAGCAGAACTGGCTGTTACTTTTTGCAGTCCTGCATGAATGGATCTGTGGGTTCCTTGACCACCAGAGGGTGTTGAAGACCATGATGTTTATGATGAAGATTCCTGGATAGGGTACGTAAGCCCCATTCACTGCATGCAGTTTGACGTGACCGTCTTCCTGTCTCAGGTCTCGCAGGTGCTCAGCTGCCCATGTATCTGTGATAGTGGTGACTTATCTGCCCATGTCTATGAGGGCCATCACTTCTTTTCCATGGATGGTGATGTTGGCTGTAGGACACCATCCAGCCAAACTGGTGTTTTTCCTGCTCTCCATTGCCTGGCTGTTGGTGGTGACTGTGGGGGTTTCCAGTTTCCCTGCTGCTGGGATGTCTGCTGTTGATGCCAGATGCTGTCCTTCTTCTGCTGCTGCTGCTGCTGCTTCTGCTGCTGTCTGGTGTTGTTCCTCTGGGATTGCTATCACCAGGTGGAGTTCTGCTGATATTGCTGTTTTGCTCTGCATTTGGCTTCTCTGTGTCTCTGTCATTGGCACCACCACCAAGTGATGTCACGTTGACCCTGGCTGTTTGGCCAATGGTTTCTTGAACTGAGGGATCTCTGGCGTATGGCTCTGGGTCGTTCTGGCTTGCTGCGTGAATAGCAGACACAGATGCAGTGGTGTGTTGTTCCTGAAGTTGCTGTTTTGGGGCAGCTGTCTCCAAAAAGTGAGAGCAGTTATGTGTTCTTTTAGGCGATGGAGGGTGCTAGGGTCTGTGGGGGTAGTCTGTTGAGCTGTGGTGTCCAGGCTGCTGTCTCCCTCATCTATTGTTGTACCTCTGTGATGGTGTCTTTGAAATTGTGAGTCAGATTTTTCTCTCACATAATGTATCACGTCTCATCTGAGAAAGGCAGGGTGTAGCCCATTGAAGGTGTCTTGCAGTACAACATCTGGCAGTATGTTGGTGGCAGCTGTGTTCATCTTTGAGAATAGGAGCCATAGGGCTGTAGCATAATCTTCCACAGTTTCAGTGAGGCCTTGTTGCCATTTAAAAATCTTGTGAACATAATAGAAATAGAAAGCAGAAATAAAAGGCTGGAGCTAAATAGCAAGAAGACTGAAATCATGGGAATTGGTAAAAAACAAGAAATGCCTCATGCAAAATAACAGCAAATGGCACAACATTGAGACAAGTTTCTAAATTTAAATATCTGGGAACAGTCATTTTACCAGATGGTAGATGTACATTAGAAGTAGCCAGCAGAATCAACCAAGCTTAAAGAGCATTCAAGAAAATGAAGAGCATTTTTACCAACAAATGCCTATCAATATCAGGAAGAGAGTTCTTTATTGTTGTATAGAACTAATACTGTTCTATAGATATGACAACAAGCAAAGACAGAACAAGATTAAGGCAGCTGAAATCTGATTTCTAAGAAGGATGTTAAGAAATCCATGGACAGCAAAGAAAACAAACAAGACACTCTTGACAGAGGCGAACAACAACAAAAAAAGAACATAAGGAAGAAGATTAGGAAAACACAAGTAACATTTATGGGACAGTTTTTGAGGCAAGAGAAATTTGAGCTTCTAGTCACAACAGTAAAGCTGGAGGGAAAAAGAGCACCAGGTAGACCCAGTGAGAAAACATTGGACAGACTTGCAGAGTGGATGAGGACAGAGAGAGTAGAAGATGTACTTGCAGTGACAAAAGAAAGATTCAGATGAAAGGTCATGATCGCCGATACCATGCAGCAGGGCATGTGATGGTGATGATGCTGATGACTTTACTGCTTAGCAACAATTTATTGCAGTATCAATTCTGTTTACAAAGAAGTAAGAATATAAATAAAACTGTGTATTTTAAGTCAGACTTTGAACATTAAGAATTTGATTCTACATTCCGGACAAATGGCAGTCATTTTGGCGGTTTGCCAAGCTGTGACTTGGCCTGAACTTGCTTTGATGCAAACTTAATACTTAATAATCAAAGATGTGATGTGGTTTAAGTGAAAGATTACAATACCAATATTCTAATTGTGATCTTAAACTTTTCATAAATTATTTCATCACTCTACAAATTTTTGATTACTGTTACAGCTTACTGGTCAGGAATTTGAACAGTGCCAAATAATCAAACAAGAAAATTATTGATATAAGGAAAACAAGAGAAATTTCACCTTGAGGATTGTAATAAGAAATACATATTTTTTGCAAAAATATAATGCATAAATCAATCATTATTTTCCTAGCTTTTAGAGGCTCTAGATTAGAATTTTCCTTCTAAATTTTAAGAATCACTGAACCAGGTGAAGTAACTAATCAAAATCACTCAAAAAAAGGGTGTCTTTTACACTCCTTGCTTGATTATACATGTACAGTCGTCGCACATGGCTACATACAGTTTGACCTCTGACATATCTTCATGTACATCTGTTTGTGTACAATGCATTGTCAAAACACGCCAGGCCATTTGACTTGATTGTATTACTGATAAATGAAAAAAGGCAGTGTAATAACTTATGTGGAGTAGGCTGTTTTGTGTGATTGGTTTGTTATTTGTTGGGTGGATTGGTTTGTTTATCAGTCAAAATTTCATTGGCACTATCCTTATGCTACTCATTCCTATAGTCCCTGTTACTGGTGATCCAACTCAGATTCTCTAATTGCTGTTGCAGCATCACAGTAGTGGTCTCCAAATATGCCAAGAGCTCGAAAGATACTGCTCAGCTTTTGGATCCCTTCAGTTGTGTTGACTGGTGTCTGTAGGTTCTGCTTTGTTGTTTTTTGGTGGTGAGGGAGCCTTTGACAGATCATCATTATTATCATGTGCCCTGCAGCATGGAGTTGGCAATCATGGCCCTCCATATGAATCTATCCTTTGTCGCAGCAAATACATCTCCCATCCTCTCCGTCCTCAGCCACCCTGCAAGTCTGTCCAACATTTTCTTCCTCGGTCTACCTGGTGTGCTCTTTCCCTCCAGCTTTCCTGTTGTGACCAGGTGCTCTAATTTATCTTTCCTCATAAAATGTCCTATAAATGTCGCTTGTCTTTTTCTAATCTTTATTGATGATCTTCTTGTGTCTGCCACCTTCAAGACTGTCTCGTTTGTTTTCTTTGCTGTCCATGGAACTCTCAACAATCTTCTTAGAAACCCCATTTCAGTTGCCTCAATTTTGTTCTGGCTTTGCATGTTTACTGTCCATGCCTCACAACCACACAACAGTATTGGCTGTATATAACACTCAAGAACTCTCTTCCAGATGTTGATTAATAGGCATTTGTTGGTAAGAACGCTTTTCATCTTATTGAATGCTGTTTTGGCTTGGCCGATTCTGCTGGCTATTTTTGATGTGCGTCTGCCATTTGATGAGATGACCATTCCCAGATATTTGCACTTATCAACCTGTCTCAAAGTTGTGCCATTTGCTGGTATTTTGCATGAGAGGATCTATCTTTGACATATGTTGTACTATTAACTGATTTTTTGTCTCTTCAGGTGGAGGACATCTTGCTGCTGAAGATCTTGACCCAGGAATTGACTCACAGCAGGGCAGCTAAATACAGATGAAGGGTGTCAAACATGGTTGGATCTTTACACAGCACTGGCTCCAGTCTTGTCAGGTGTATTGGAGGATGCAGACATGAACTGCACTGTGGACATAGATTGGTCATGGGAAGAAGCAAGACAGGACAAACACGGAAAGCTTTGGTTCTCTTATGGACCTTGGTGTCGTGAAAACATTGCTGCTATCAGGTAGGGCAGGTGTGATTTTTGCATTGGCTTACTCTTTTTTTTTCACTTCACACTTCTGTAATCTGTCATGTATATTATAATGGGTCTAAAAGCATTTTATCTGTGTTGAACCTGTGTTGATGTCTATCCGTAAAAGGATGTGTGTGCAGATGATTCAGAACCACTTCATGGTTGTCTTAGAGACTTTGTTCATTAAGAAGCATCTTCACATCTACAGCAACTGAGCACACCATTAGATCTCTCATTAGAGTGAGTCATTGCAGAGTGGTCATGCTTTTGATCATAAAAAATTAAGAGAGGGGTATTTGTCTTCCTTAACAAAATTTCCTACCTTATGTGGACTGGACAAGTTGGTAAGCCTAACTGGTCCAGTGCTTGGTGTGTGTTCACAATAATCAAAAATGCAAGCAGACTCTGGCTTGAGCCAGCCCCTAGCTGTTGTCACAGCCAGTTTAACACATGTAAAGTATCTGTCAACACAGCCTGCTGTTGTCCAGTGCCACTTAATTCCGATGACATTTATACAGTGCCAAATCTTTACATATTTTATCAAATCAAAGCAGCTTTCTCATTATTCACCCAAAGCATTCACTCGCTTTGACAAAACCTCAAGGGTACAAAACACACAGACTGGGAGGGGTAGTTTATTCTGTATCATCCAGTTCTGTATCTCAACATTACAGTGAGTAGCATTGAAAAAAAAAAGAGTTTAAAGATTTTCAGGAGATGGTCTGTTGTACAACTGAGAGTCATTGGCATAAAAATTATATTTGATGTTGTGCTGACTGATGACATTCACAATGTGTAGAGTGTGAAGAGAACTGGCCCAAGTACAGAGCCTCTAGGGACCCCATATGCAAGTTTAACTGGCTTGGACTTAGACTCATTTACTGTGACTAAAAGAATAAGTAGCAAAATGTGGCCACAGTCAACTGAAAGCACCAACTCATTCATAATGTGAACGAGAGCAATTTTGGTGCTGTGGTCAGAACGGTGAGCTGACTGAAAAGGATGGTAAATATTGGCTGAGAGATGATTATTCAGCTGTTTCAAAACCTTTTTCTCAAAGAGCTTGGAAAGGGATGCAAAATTGGAGACAGGACAGTTTTTGAAACTGTTAGGATCAAGATTTTTGTTTTTTAGGAGAGGTTGAGTATTGTCTGTTTTGAGAGACGATGGGATGGATCCAGTGAGAAAAAGTGTTGTTTTTTTTTCGAACTTGTTTTTAATTCTTTTTTGACAAAACACAAATAAATACAATGTTTGTTGAACATTATTACAATATCATTGATAAAACTGAACAAGATGCGCATACAATGGATTGAGCAAAACTCATACATGCTTCATATGTATTAATCTGTTATGTTTTCTAAATAATATAAAGTCGTTTAATTTATACAGTTTCTGATTGTAGTTCCTGGTGGTGGTGTTTGTTTGTTTGTTTTAATTTCATTTGTATTCACCCTCAGCAAAAAGTCAAGATGAATGCATTAGCAAAGCAAGATTATCTGCATGAGACCCAAAGTTCAAAACACATGCAAAACGCCTATATCTTCATTAAATGTTTTATGTGCATGAATTTACAGTCATTTTCAATTATATATAAGACATACATTCAAATATAAACAGGCAGGTCACACAGAAACCATGCATATATCTCGTAAAGAAGCCAAATGTCACACCATACTTCATCTGAAAGTTACATCAAACTTCATCTGAAACCAGGGACAGATATGACCAACCATTTTTCTCTAAAAGTGTGTAAATTCTAACTCAGTTATGCATTATATTCTTCTAGTTGATATGTTTTGGTAAGATATCTAGTAAAACAAATGGTGTTTGGTAGATTTTTTTTTAGTTTACTTTTGTAAACATACATTTTTCTTAAGATGGTTAATTGGTCAAATATTGGATCTGTGCACATGTTTTCGTCAGCACCAAATAAAAGTAAGTTTTCAGTTAATCTTATGTTTGCATAAGTCATGCAACTTGATCTCAACACTTCTCCTTTCCTTTCCCAAAATCTGTTGACATATGAATACTTCAAAAATATGTGATCAATGCTGTCTTTCGCTTCCTGGCAAAAGTCATAATGAAAACTATCTACAAGTCCTATTTCTCTTAAAATTATGTTAGTTCCTAGAATTCTATGCACAATGCGTATTTGAAACCATTTTAGTTTACATTCTTGTATTTTGTGAATTTTCATAAACACTTTTTTCCATGGGACGTTTGTTCCCAGTTTTTCTAACCATATAGAACAGGAATTTGGAAGTGTGTAATCTGTTGTCAAAATATCATAGTATAGCCGTGCTCCTTTTGGTATTGAGTGAACTGTTTTCAGTGCAGCAGGGATATCACGTGCACAGCCATGTAGTATGTTCATTTTTGTTTCTTTTATGTATTTGTTAATAAATGCTCTTCGTCCGTTATAAAAAAGGAAATTCACATCCATATTTTATTTTCTGTTATAGTTATCATGTGTCATAAATGATCCATTATCATTTAAAAAATGTGCCATGCAATAAACCCCCCTTTCAATCCAATCAGCAGATTTTATAACATCGTTTCCGATCTGAATTTTTTCATTGAATAAAATCGGTTCTCAAAGTAAATCTGTCAGTGACACTAATTTTATACTTCTGCAGAAATTGTTATATATTGTAAAAATGTGTTTCCAGAATACATTATCATTAGCTTGGTGTAATCCATAGCTAGAACCATATTTTTCTATTTCATTTAGAAAAGGATAGACTTCATTAGAAATATTTTTCCATTTGTGTTCCATCGTTTTAAACTTTCAGAACCAGGACAGTTTTAAGGCTGTAATAAATTTCTCAATATCTGGCATATTCAAACCTCCATTTTGTATGCTTTTTTGAGTTGTTTTTCTTTTGATTTTGTCATGTTTGCCTTGCCAGATAAAAGAAAAACACATAAACATTATAATGACATATCTACTGTAAAATCAAACAACAGTATTATTGTCATTATCATTGGAAGTAGTTTCAGTACCAGTAGTAGTAATGGTGGTGGTGGTGGTGGTAACATCTTGTGATGGTGTGGTGGTAAGGGTGAAGGTGAAGACAGGAGGCAGAAGAGCGCAGATGGTAATGCAGCCTGACGAAGAAGACCCAGGGAAGGCAGAGATGGTGTTTTTCTCTTTATTCTGACCCAACCGTTCAAGACCAGACCAGAGGAGAAAGGCATACATGGCACTTGCACTCATCCGCTTATATACTCCGCATGTGAACCGCATTGACCGCACCGCGAGCCCGCAAGCGAAACGACTCTCTGATCCTAATTTGGACACGCATAGTTCGACCACAATACAGAATGCCAAGATCTCTTCTAATACTTAGGGGCCAGATTTGTGTTTCTTCGAGCAAGCTCAGCGGTGCTTATCTTACAGTCCACATAACAAATACCAACATATGATATATCAGAAAATTATACACAGCACACAGATTGTTGTATTCTACATCATTTTGCACAACATTCACATAGATCGAAACTATAAGTGATTTAAGTCAATGTTTACACTTTGCTGAAAGGGATTTTAGCCGTATTTTTACGTATTTAATCAGTTAATATTAGACCGTGAAAAATATCAAACAAACGAGTGAATACACGATAATCGATAAGTTTATGTGGACATACTTTGAATAGGTAAATCAATCTCTCAGTGCAGAAATTGATCGGTGAACAGGCAATAGAAAACACAAATGATCCTAATTTGGACACGCATAGTTCGACCACAATACGGAATGCCAAGATCTCTTCTAATACTTTACTGCTTAGCAATATTTTATTGCAATATCATTTCTGTTTATAAAAGGAGCAAAAATGTAAATGTAATTATGTATTCTAAGTCAGATTTTAAATATTAAGAATTCGATTCTACATCCCGGCAAGATGGCGGTCATTTTGGCGGTTTGTCGCACTTTGACTTGGCCAGAACTTTCTTTAATGCAAGCTTGATATCTAATGATTAAAGGTATGATGTGGTCCAAATGAAAGATTAGAATACCAACATTCTAATCGTGATCTACAAATTTCCGATCATCATCACGGCTTACTGGTCAGAAATTTGAATAGTACCGAATGATCGGACAACAAAATAATTTTGCCTCGAGGACATTTCCTACAAAAAATACATACTTTTCTGCTGAATTAGAGTGCACAAGTTACTCATTTCTTAGCTTTTAAGGGTTTTTAATTAATAGAATTTCCTAATATTTTTGAGAATCGCTGAACCAGGGGAGTTAACTGTACTCAAAATCGTTTGAGAAGAAAAGACACCTGCTCCACGCCGTTGGGTGCGCACGGCTACAATCTTAAATATCTTTTATCTTGCTATTACATTACACAATCAAGAGACTTTGACCTGTGACAACACAATACTAACATGGAGGTCCAATAATAATTGTAAAAACAGATATAAATATTATTCACATACTCCCATTTGTTCAAATAGCAAAACTATCATCAGGGGATGGAAACCAAACAGGAGCCGGAGTGGAAGGAGTAGGTTCTTTTTATTTTTATATTTTTTTTTGGGGGGGGGGGGGGGGGGAGGGGGTTGAAAGTGGAGAAAGTGTGCAATACGACCAATCTTGTAGTTCCAAAACAGGAACGTCTGTCCCTCCCCCTTTCCCTGAGCACACACCATACACACTGCATTTACAATAAGAACAACGAATATTATCTTCTCCGCAGCCATAAAGAAATGAGCCGTTTGTTGGGGGGGAAAAGTAATCACAATCGAGTGTCTAGTGTACTTTCGATTTCATTCCCTCCACCCTCCCTTCTCTATATACACTACTCACATATATATATACAATCTCGAGCATGTATGCTAAAACATAACATGCCCGCAAACACACCTCCACTTCCATCATGCGCCTCACACTGCACCCATCCACCCACCTGTAGTCCACACGTTTTTTGCCCACCTATGGTTAGACTGTCATTTGTACAATTTCTCACATGCCCTACACACCCCAAACATGCTAATATGCACACATACACCAAATGCTTACACACACACACACACACACACACACACACACACACACACACACACACACACACACACACACACACATGTATACACATGCATATACACATGCGCACACTCAGTTACACACACGCACACATACACACACACATATGCATATACCCCCCCCCACGCACACACACACACACAAACACAGGTATACACATGCATATACACATGCACACACACACACACACACACACCACACACATATGCATACACCCACACCCACACACATATATACACACATGCACAAGCGCATACACACATAGGCACACACACAAACGCATATATACACACACACACAATGCACACAGTTACATACATACACACAATCACACATATACATGCACACACACACGCACACACACCCACATACACCCCCACACACACACATGCGCACACACAGACACAAACACCATTCACTCTCACACACTCGCACGCACGCACACACACACACACACACACACACACACACACACACACACACACACACACACACACACACACACACACACACATGTACGCATGCACGCACACATACATACACACTCACACCTCCCTTACACACCCGCAAGATGACAGCTTACAGTTATCGTTCCCTACGAAACATTTAGGCTGACTCAATTAAATAGCATTTATTGCTTGTATAAAGCACAAAACATAGTATAGAAGCAAAATACTAAAATCAATTGTCTCATTTACACAATTAACACAACTCGTCAATATTTCAAAGCAAATAGAACGGACAATAATACTAGCTGTGATTACATACTCACACACACATACATACTTGTATACCCAAACTGGGAAGAAATTTTATCATTCTGACTGTAAGCTGTGTTGGTTTATAACAGCCTGCATTTCCTTTCCAAAGATTTTGTCAATATTGGCACTGTAACGGAGCTGCATTGTCTTTCCATTTTGAGTTTGGCAAAGATCTTTCCTTGCGAAGACAACAACGCCAAAGAGAATGAATGTTTGTGTGCCTCTCTTGATAGTTTGTAATTGGTGGTGCACCGGTGGTCAAATCCTCACCAACAGAAACACCTTTATTTTTGAGTTTTCTTCTATTTTGCAAAACAGTCTTTCACTTTCCTGGAATGAAAGCGTACTATGATAGGGCATCTTCTACCCGGCTGAGGGGGGCCAGTGTGGTGCCCAACTTACTTCCAGGTCATTTTCATTGGTGGTCATTCAGATCAGGTCACTGAAAATTTTTATGCATTTATTGGCACACAAAAAGGTGTTGATGAGGTGTTAAACATAGTATGACTCTAGAGACTGAAAGCAGATGCTGTAGTGTTGAACTTTCTGAAGAACAGCATTTCTTTGTCCGCCCAAATTCACTTCCATTTCTAGAATTAGTTAAAAACACCAATTTTTGAGAAGTGTTGGAGCTTATTCGTAATACATGCATTATGTTATAGCTATTATGAGTATCTTTTAAAATCAAACAGTAGCTGTTTTATGCCAATTGAAAGGTCTTTTTGAGGTCTTTTGATTTAAAACAAAGTGGATATTATTAGTCAATTACTATATTTTAATAATTGGATACACAGTTTTCTCTGCATGCACATGTTATAATTTGCAGGCCTCCGGTGAGTCTGACTTCCATTTCTGCTTTTCCATTTAGTTCTGAACAGGCCTGCTGTGGACAGCCATGGGAAAGCTTTAGCCAATATTGTGGCAACGTTAGCAAGCCCTGCCAAAGAAGACATATTCACTGTCTCCTTTTTAACTACCAGAATTGTGGACCCCAAAGCCATTACACATTAAAATCCACTCGAATATTCCCCCACGTCACCTCAGCAGTAATACAAGCTGACACAGTACACTGAGCTCTCGTGTAAGCCATGATAGAAGAGCATTACCCATTGAGGCATGGATATATGTATACACTAAACCAGCCCTGAAAGTGGCAGGTATTTTACTTGCTATAGCGAGTAGAAAAAACATTTCCGACTGAAAATAAAACTTTATATGCAAATGGTGAGTACGCAGTAATGGTTCAAATCTTCTACATACTGCAATAGAGCTTACACTGTTTCACGAGTTTTTTGATCCAGTCAACAAGCTCTACCGATTATTGTTTGACCCGATGCTTCCTGTCATAAAATCACATGTGTCTCTGCAATGAAGTGTTCTAAAGCTGCAGCCCTTGGGTAAGAGACCTACAAAGCATGTCATCAATGAAGCTTTCTTCCCAAATGGAAAAAGGAGTTTCATGGCTGGCTTATGATGAAGAGTCAAATTTGATGACATGAATGGTCAGTGCAAGAAATCCCTCACAAAACTGAATTATATACTCTCTATCAAGACAGCTTTGAGAAAGGTCAGGTTCCAGTGGACTGGATGCATAGCTTCCTAAAAAAGTCTCACCTAAACTTGGTAAAGATCATTGCAGACTAAATGGATATCGCATCGTGACAATGCAAAATGTCGTTTGGGAAACTGATGGAAAACATAATAGCAAAGAAATTAGCTAGAGATCTAGAAGAAAGGCAAATATTCCCGCCTTAACAAGGAAGCTTTACAACAGGAAAAAGTACATGGGAAAGTGCAGCTGCCTTTGCTCACGAAGTCCACAAAAGTTTTCAGAACAAAGAAGAAACTTGGCTGTAGCTATTGACCTAGAAGATACATATAATAAAGTACAATTAACATTACTCATGGAACTATTTCAGCGATATGGTGTCAGTATGACAGTCACAAGATGGATTGCTGCCACACTCCAAGAACAAATAGTAGTCCTACGACAAGGAAACTAGTGTTCAGCACCACAAAAACTCACCATGGGACTCCCTAAGGATCACCATCTTCTCCTGTTCTCCACAACATATATGCAGAAGGGCTTGCTGACCTAAATAACAATGGACCAGCCTGTATACTCACTTTTGCTGATGATGGACTCATCTACAAGACAAGCAAAAATGCATCAGAAAGAAACAAAGTAATCCAGAAACAGTTAAACAACATAGATCAGTAGTATCAAGAAACAAGATCAGCAGTCAACCCCACCAAAGCACAGGTATTGTTCTGCACCCTTGACCATAAAGCAGCGAGTCCAAACTATCTTTCAGTTACATTCAGAGGAACCAATATCAAGCAAACAAACAAACAACGCTATAGTGGCATCAGTTTTGATAGGATGCTAACCTTCAGAAAAAATATGCAAACAACTACACTCAAATGTAAAAAAGGCCTTTCAATCCTGAAAACAATGGTGGCTAAAGGCATTGAGCAATGTCATCTCTTTCAGCTATACCAAGCTGTAATACTGAGTGTCGTCGATTATGGACTGGGCCTCACTACGTTGTCACAGATACACCCGCTAAAACTAGAAAGAATACAAAACAAAGCAATGAGAGTGATCCCTCAGGACCACAAAAGACACACCCATGGAGACCATGCAATACCTGCTTGACCTTCCTTCAATACAGTCAAGACACAAATAGAACAAATGAAGGCATATTTCAGGGCACTCGAAAAACCCTGAAAATCCTCCAGAACAGGAAAAGGCAGCATACTCCAACATGAAAAATCATGGATCGGACAGACAGAAGACTCCATTCAGCATGTATGTGTGTTAACTGACAGAATTCAAAGGGTGTGTCAACTAACAGAACTCAAAGGGACAGGAATGGGAAAAACATCCGAACTGATCAGAAAATCTGTACAAAACTATCATACGCCAAAATCTAGGAAGACATTGTCGCGAATGGCTGTATGGGAAAGCAGATGCAGAAATACAACTACTCATGGAGCAACTCAGTTGCAACCCCAAAGATGTAATCATACACATGGGTGGTTCAGTCACCAATAGCAAATCTGGTTGGGGCATCACTGTCAAACAGAATGGAAACACTATACATGAAGAAAACGCTACATATGATATCACAACCTCCAGTCTAACAATGGAAATTGAAGCAGTCACACATGCACTCCAGTGGTTAACTTCACTGGATGATGAAATGAAAGGAAGTCCCTCACTCGCAGGCAAGTCAGATTTCTGATCAGTTCAGACAATTCTGAAAAAGAAACTTTGGTGTTCTATGGCAAGAGTAAACATGGACCACCTCCTCTTACAGGCCAAGGAAGCTGCAATACACTGCGTGGCCAGGCAGACTGGACCTGACTCGTGAAGATGTAGACTAATAAAATGAACAGACGTATCCAAGTCTGAGACTGAGAGACTGACTTGCGTTTTATTTTGTTGTTATATTTCATTTTCATTACAATTATTTAGGTTTTCTGTAACACTGTACTTCGACATTCATTGCAATATACATTAAATTTGAAGAAATCTAGTGCTGTTCTTGTTTTCCTCCCATACTAATCAGTGAATCAATGCAAGCTAAATCTCATGGCAGCACTTCTGCTTTGTATGGCTGGGCTTGTGGTTCAGCTGGTAAATTTTTAGCCTGGAAGCACCAGCCAAAGGATCTCATCCATCTCAACTGTTGGCATCACCAGGTTAAGTGTTGGCCACTGCACTCTTTGACACCACCACCTCCCTGCAAGCTGCTGTGTCTTGACTTTTGTGGACAACTTATTGAATATTTACTTAGGCCACTGATGTTGGTCATGTTCTCGATGTATGAGATTGGAGGTCTGCCTTTTTTCCTTTTTGCCGCTGTTTTTGCTTGAAAAATGGTTGACATAAGTTCGGTGTTCTTGCTATGTGACACATGGCCAATGTATTTTAGTCTTCTCTTGTTGATGTTTGCTAGTAGTTTTCTGGTGGTATAAAATTCTTCCAGGACACTTTCATTAGTTCTTCTATCTGTCCATTTGACATGTGATAGTCTCCGATAAGACCACATTTCTGCTGTCTCAGTTCTTCTGCAATCAGCTTTTCTGAGAGTCCACAATTTTGCATCCATAAATCCTGACTGGCCAGATCAAACATTTTAGAAGTTTAAATTTCAGGCCATTTGGTATGCTTCACTATTCCAATTCTTATTTTGATGTCTGTGGAGCAGGTTCCATCATCAGATTTTACAGAACCAAGATATTTGAAATCCTTAACGGTTTTCTAAAGGAACTCTGTTAATTAAGATGTTATGATTGTTTTCAGTGTTTCAGTATCTTTTCCCTTGATATGTAGCACTTTTGTTTTCTTGGTGTTCAAGTTTACGCCAACGTTTTTGCTGCGTCTACCCTGTATAGAGCTTTGCTTATGCTGGTAATGTTGTCTGCTAATAGCGCAGTATCATCAGCATAGTGCAGGTTTATAAGGTTTTTTTCCTCCTATCTTTATGCCCATGCCTTCTATGTCAGCATCTCTCGTGACTTGTTCCGTGTAGATGTTAAAGAGATACGGTGAGAGAATACAACCTTGTCTCACTCCCCCGTGGATATTGAAGAATTAACATTTCTGACAGTTCCATCTGATTGTAGCCTTTTGGTCTCTATATAATGAGGCAATTAAGAAATGAGATGTTTAGCAAAGCCCTCTTTGACCATTACGTTGAATAAGTAGAAATGAATGACACTGTCAAATGCTTTGCTGTAGTCTATAAAGGTGACAAAAGCTTCTTTATCAGTGCTTTTTATTTTCTCTCTGAGTATTTGTAACACAAATAACATGTCACTTGTGCCTCTGCAGCCTGCCTGGCAGTCAGATAGTTCTTCTATCTTGGGCTTCAATCTCTTGAGAATAATTTTGAGCAAAATCTTACTTTCATGGCTGATTAGGGCAATGGTTCTGTAGTTGTTGCAATCTTTGGCATAACCACTCTTATGAAGATCACAAATTCTTGAAGTTTCCAGTCTGTTGGCCAGTGATGAATTTTACAACAAAGATGGTGCATTTTAGGCCTTCTTTTCCAGTATGTTTTAATAATTCTCCTGGAACATTGTCAATTCTTGGGACTTTTCTGTTTTAAACTGCTTGATGGCTGCTTCAGTTTCACTTAAAAGTGGTTCTGGTTCTGATTCTGGACAGTTCAAGTCAGGGCATGGGGTATCTTGGGGGTTATTGTTGCTAAGAAAGGATTATCCATATTCATTCTGTCTGTTCACAATGTGCTCTGGTCCAGTCAATGTGGTGCCTTTTTTGCCGTTAATGCACTCACTTCTGGGCAGGAATTTGATCGATTGAACTTTCTTTATCTGTTGGAATAGATCCGTGGATCTTCTGCACTCATTATACTTATTTATTTTTGCACATTCTTCCTCCAGCGAATTTTTATCTCTTCTAATTTTGCTCTTAATCTCTCTTTTTTTAAATTCTTCTTTTCTTCCAGATTTGCGAGCTTGGCTTTTCTGTTTGGCCAGATCCATAACTTCCCGGCTGATGTAGGGTTTAGCTGGTTTTCTTTTTTTCTTGCCTAACTTTTCTTCTGGTACTTCAATGTCTTCTTCATATCTGCCCAAACTTCTGAGTACTTGTCATTTAATGTCCAGTCCTGGATTAAAGTCTCAGAACAATTTCTGACTTTGATCTCAAACTTAGATGCAATGTCTTGAGTTTTCAATTTCTCTAGATCAGACTGAAGGTGCTGGCTTGGCTTTGTTTTGTTTATAAGCTTTGAGTCTTAATTTTTGCGCAACTAGGCGGTGATCAAGCTTAAAACAGTAGTTCTCCATGTCCTGACTATCATGATATAATCTATCTGATTTCTGCATTTTTAAATTTTTTTTATTGTCATTGTCTGTTTTTCGAGTTTCCAGGTATATTGTCTATGATAATGCTGCTTAAAGAGGGTATTAATAATGTCCAATTCATTGGCCCAGCAGAAAGATACCAATATAGTACCTCTTTCATTGCATTTTTCAAGTCCATAAGGTCCAATTCCACACTGTCTGTCCTCACTTTAACCCATTTGGGCATTCATGTCTCCAACTATTATGTAAACTTTTTTTTGTATTTTATCCATTGCAGTTTGAAGGTCATTATATAGTTGTTCTGTCTCTTCATCTGAGCTGATGAATGTGGGAGCATATGCCTGGATGATGTTTAAAGCAATTGGGTTTGTGTTAAGTTTGACAGTTATCAGTCGGTTGTTGATTGTGTTGTAGATTTTCAGTGCTGCAGCATGTTGTTTATCCTGTATGATAGCGACCCGTAAATGATTGTATGTTCACCAATCAATAGTGAACTTTCCCTCACACTCCAACTGGTCTCACACAATCCTGTGATGTTCATACCTGTTCTTCCAAGCTCTGGTAAGAGGAGATGAAGCTTTCCTAACTCTAGCAATGTTTTCAAATTCCAGTGTTGATGAGCCCTGTCTTTTCTTTTTGTTGATTTGTATTGAAAAGTCTCTACAAGTATGCTTACAACAGCTGCTGTCAGATACATATGTATCGTCATCATAGCCGCCTTTCACACCCTTGGTTCATCTCTCCCCAGTGGCCAATGGGTTCTGTTCTTCCTGGGGGTCTCAGAAGACATAGTATGTTGTTTTCCTTTGTTGTGTGTGTCATTCTATGCAGTTTTTGGCAAAAATAGATTGCCATTGCTTTCCTGAAGCGCAGTGTACGTACTGTGCAGGTGTCCTGGCCATTGTTTCCTTGGAAATCCTCTGCCCATGACCGTGAAGTGGAAACTGATTGTTGTGCAATACTCTGCTTTCACCTCCTAATCCATCTGTCCCCTGCTTCCAGGACTTCAATGGTTGGAGGTATGGCGCCCCTGCTTGCCTGACAGTATTCATCATAGGGTTGTGAGACTGAGACTGCTTTATAGAAGTATAGGTACCACCCTATACCCCAGCCTGCCGTAGAGTATTTTTACAGTTTGATCTATGGCTGCTTATCGGGTATTCACAGCTGGCCTCCATATTTGAAGGTCATTCCCCTATCCACCACCAGGGGATACATTGAGTCAAGGACGGTCGCCCCATGATTTACCCAAAGGATAATAGGCAAAAATACCGACTTTCAGGGCTGTAATGGGCCAGCCACTAGTACTATCACCAACTTCCCAGAGGCTCAAAGTATTGTTGCCAGTGTTCAAGGGAATATACATTTCATTGGTTTGGTTTTTCTGGAAAAACTGGCATTTGTGCAAATAAATGTACAAATGCACTAAACATATTGAAAGCAAAAACATCTTGTTGTACAGTGTTACATGTTATAAAATAACTCCAAAACTGAATTTTAACATGATAGTTTCAAAATAAAAGGGCACTGCTTCAAAATAAAAGGGCACTGCATTTCCGCTTGTTTTGGATTTTTCTAGTGTGTGTGTATCTGGGATTTTTTTTTTTCAGACAGCGTTGATACCCCTAGAATGTTAAATAATGTTGGTACTTGTTTTCCACATGTTGTATGTGGTCCACTGCCCCCTGTTCTCATCCTTGTCTTTGTGTAAGACTCTAGAACAAAGTAATTCACATGAATGATTCACATTGTTCAGTTGTTAAAATTTACCGAGTTCAAGTCATGTTCTTCTGTAAGTTTCTAAATGAAATAGTGTATACATGATGTTTATGTGTTGAATAGTTAGTTTAGTACATTTTGTTCTTTACTTTTGTACCTCTGTAAGATTCTAGAATGAATTGTTGAAACTTTACATTGTTTATGTGTCATAAGTTAGTTTGAAATATTTTGGGTCCTTTTGTATAATTCTGTGGTGAAATGATACACACTTTTCACTTGTTAAGCTTAGTCTATTATATTCCTTTTAGAATTGTTCTTTGAGATTCCAGAAGAAGTGTACATTGCTGAGGCATTGTATATGTATGTGAAAATAATATGTTGGTTATATGACAAAATGTGCTGCTGTTTTTCCAATGAAAAAATTGTTTTTTTCAATTCCTCACATCATGTCCTCCTGGTTTAGATGTGCTGGTGTGGATGTGAGCTGAAAGCAGAGAAATAAAAAAAAGTGTGAGTTAACAGGTGTACCACTCTTTCCATACTCTGAGCCAAGGACTTGTGACATACATGCAGATTGGTCTGTTTCTTAAACAGTTTAAGTATAAATGAAAGCTGATGTGACGTGTCTAGTGTGTTGGCAAGAGCTTGTCACCTCTCACTTTCAGCCTGCGCCACTGGCTAGCACTGCCGCATGCAGCCATGTGAAAAGGAGAGCAGAATGCATAAATCTCTCTCTGTCAGTACATAACCTCTCCATCAGCAAGCCCTACATTGTGCTTCCTCGTGGCGACATGTGGTAACTGAGGAACTCATGGACTCAAGCTACTTTCGAGGGACTCAGAGGAGGTCTGGACAAGCCCTGAGCCCACAAGCCAGACTCCCAGCTATGGGTGAATAGCACCACTGTCTTGTAGGAGTCTTGAGTGAAACCAAGGCTAAACCCTGACAGAAAATCACCATTATTGCTTGTGGATAGTTATGGGAACAACAAAGGCTAGCAGCAAGTCCGTACAAAAACTGATGGAAGGCAACAGGAAACCACCATCATAATATTCCCAAGTTTATCATGGCCAGCCAAAATATGAAAAAGGACATTATAAGAAAGAATGTTGAGGGACTACCTGTTGGATTATGTCCCTTTAGTTGCTTTATATGAACAACTCTCGTGAGAAGGAGATCCACTCAGACGATTAAATGGGCCAACACAACTGACATTGTCTCAAGACTGTTATGTGCAAGAATATCACATATTGGCGACGAGGATGGGATTTGGAGCTCACGCAGGGAAGTAAAAAAAAAAAAAAATTTTCGTTTGCAAACATATTTTCTCACACAAGATAACTAGTTCTTGGTGAAAACCGAGTGAATTTGTCTTCAGTCGTTCGACATCGTCAGGCCATTTAATCGTTAGCCAGTGCATAGACAGGTTACACTTCGATTTCGAAAGTAAAAAAAAAAAAAAAAAAAAAAAGAGAACAAATGGTTGTTTTCTTTTAACGATATTGTTAAGATGGCAAATAAGAATAGATTTGATGAATTCAATCCTGCTGTGGAAGATTTTGACTGTTATATTGAGCGCCTCGACTTGTATTTTGAAGCAAATGATGTTGTTGATGCAAAGAAAAAATGCGTTTTCTTGTCTGTCATTGGTGCCAAGTACTATTCTTTGCTACGATCACTGTGTTCCCCCGATGCTCCTTCAACAAAAACGTATGAAGAACTTGTGGCTACCCTCAAAGGACATGTTTCACCCAAACCATTAGTCATTGGTGAAAGATTTAAGTTTCACAATAGACGTCAGTCTGAGCTAGAAACGGTGAATGATTTTGCTGCAGAACTGAGACGTTTAGCATCAACATGTGACTTTGGACAGTTTCTTCAAGAAGCGTTGAGAGACAAATTTGTTTGTGGTCTTTCTGACGCCATGATTCAAAAAAGACTTTTGTCTGAAAAGGAACTTACCTTCAAGAATGCAGTTGAAATTGCACATGCCATGGAAGTAGCAGCAAGTCATTCTGCTGTCCTTCAACCATCTGATACACCAGAGGTGAACGCAGTTCAGCAGGATTCAGCAAAATCAAAAGCACCTGACGGCACCAGAAGCCAGCAAATCCAGAATACCCGGTGTTATCGCTGTGGCAAACCACATCTTGCTATCAGCTGTCCATTCAAGAACTACACTTGTAACAATTGCAAGAAAGTCGGGCATTTAGCTGCAGTTTGCCGTTCAAAAAAGAAATCATATGCACAAAAGTTTGTTTCAGGTAGTGAGGAAGAAATAGGGGCTATACTTCACAACAAACCGTCAAAGAAAGGGATTGACCCATATACAGTTACTCTCAGTGTTGCAGGCAAGCCACTGTTATTTGAAATCGATACTGGAGCTTCAGTGACCCTGATCACTGCAGGTGTTTTCACTAAAATTTTTAAGAAAAACATATCCCTAGTACCCTGTGACATGGCGCTGAAAACCTACACCGGACAGCACATTCCTGTCCATGGGCAAGTTGAGGTTCATGTTTCACACAGAGAGAACTCCGCCATGCTACCTCTCATTGTAGTTGGTGGAAGAGGTCCAAATCTGCTAGGCAGAAACTGGATCCGGGAATTGAACATGGAGACTGTTTTTATGGTAAATCAAGTAAGCGAGAAACCATCATGTGAAGCAGTATTTGACCAGTTCCCCAACCTGTTCAAGGAAGAGTTGGGTCTTGCAAAGTCATTCCCTGTCACACTCCACGTTGAAGAAAATTGCAAACCAAAATTCTACAAAGCTAGAACAGTTCCCTATGCACTAAGAACCAAAGTTGATGCCGAACTTCAAAGGCTTGAAGATGAAGGCATAATTGAACGAGTGAAACATTCGGCCTGGGCGACACCAGTGGTACCTGTACTTAAACCAGATGGAACAGTGAGGCTGTGTGGTGATTACAAAGTCACTGTGAATATGGCCGCCAAGGCTGATGAATACCCCTTGCCCCGTGTTGAAGATCTTTTCAACAAAGCTGCTGGTGGAAAATCTTTCACAAAATTGGACTTGAAACATGCATATCAGCAGTTGCCTCTTGCCGAAGAGTCCAAAGATCTCACTACGATCAACACACAAAAAGGGCTGTTCAGATACAACCGTATGCCTTTTGGGGTTTCAGCAGCACCTGCCATTTTCCAACGCACAATGGACTGCCTGTTACAGGATATTCCGGAAGTGGCTGTGTTTCAAGATGACATACTAGTCACAGGTGAGACAGATGAAAGCCATATTCAGCATCTGAGAGAAGTTCTTCGCAGACTTGATGCAGAAGGTTTCCGTTTAAAGAGAAAAAAGTGTGAGTTCATGTTACCTGAGGTCACATACTTAGGTCATCGCATCACTGCAGAAGGAATCCATCCCACTGCTGACAAAGTGAAAGCTGTTCAGGATGCTCCCACGCCCAAAAATGCATCAGAGCTAAAATCATTTCTGGGGCTTGTCAACTTCTATGGGAAGTTCTTACCTCGTTTGTCCACAGTTTTGTCTCCACTGAACAGTCTCTTTCGCAAAAACACTGTTTTCAGATGGGGAGAGCAACAGAGCCAGTCCTTCAAGAAAGTGAAGGAAATGCTTCTTTCAGCTGATCTGCTGGTTCACTTCAACCAAGAATTGGAGGTGACGTTATCATGTGATGCTTCCGCTGTGGGACTAGGAGCAATTCTGGCCCACAAACTGTCAGATGGATCAGAGCGTCCCATTGCCTATGCATCTAGATCTCTTAACAAGGCTGAGCGGAATTACTCCAATATTGAAAGAGAAGCTCTGGCTGTCATCTTTGGAGTAAAAAAATTTCGTGACTACCTGTTTGGGCGCCATTTTTGGGTATACACAGATCACAAGCCTTTGATGTCCTTGTTCAATGAACACAAACTCATTCCAACAGAAGTTTCACCAAGAATTCAGCGTTGGGCAATGCAGCTGTCATCATATACGTACACCATCAGTTACAAGTCAGGGTCTACCATGACTCATGCAGATGCCCTCAGCAGGTCACCGTTACCAGCCACCAGCTCAAAATCAGAGATTCCAGAGGAGTTTGTCTTCTTGATGGACCATCTGTCAACAACTCCAATCACTTCAACTCATATTGAAGAGAAAACAAATTCTGACCCTGTACTGTCACATGTCAAGAAATACACTTTGTCTGGGTGGCCATCAGATCTTCCAGGAAAGTGGCAGACAGAGCTCAAAATGTACAAGAGCCACGAAACCGAACTATGTGTTCAGAGTGGTTGCATTCTCATGCGAAACCGAGTTGTTGTACCTCCAAGTTGTAGAAGAGCAATGTTGGAGGAACTTCATTCGTGTCATCCAGGTGTCTGCAAAATGAAATGCCTGGCACGTTCGTACGTATGGTGGCCAGGCATTGATCATGACATTGAAATCACAGTTCAAGAGTGTGAAGCTTGTCAACAAGTCCGTCACATGCCAGAGAAAGCTCCACTTCATCCTTGGGAATGGCCTGAAAAACCTTGGTCAAGACTTCATGTGGATTTTGCAGGACCATTCATGGGCCACATGTTCCTTGTGTTTGTGGACTCGCATTCAAAATGGACGGAAGTGAAAATGATGACCAAAATTACTGCAGAAAAGACTATTTGCTGCATGAGAGATCTCTTTGCAACACATGGGTTGCCAGACACAGTTGTTACAGACAATGGTCCCACTTTCACATGCAGTGATTTCAAAACCTTCATGAAAATCCTTGGCATTCGTCATATTCTGGTCTCTCCGTACCACCCAGCCTCAAATGGTCTTGCTGAGAGAGCAGTTCAGACATTCAAAGAGGCTATGAAAAAGATGTCACCCAAGTTCACCTTGCAGCACAGACTGGCAATGTTTCTACTTGAGCAACATATCACGCCTCACTCGACTACTGGCATTCCACCAGCAGAACTTTTGATGAAAAGAAGGCTCAAGACTCGCCTAGACTTGATTCAACCTTCTCTTTCCAGCAAGGTTGAAAATGCTCAGTCAAAGCAAAAGATGTACCATGATCGCAGTGCAAAAGACAGGAACTTTGTTGTAGGTGACAAAGTGTATGTACGCAATTTTGGGTCAGGCAAGGCTTGGTTTCATGGAACTGTTGTTGAAGTTTCTGGACCACTGTCTTTCAAAGTCCAGTTGGTGGATGGCCGCATTGTAAGACGTCACATAGATCAAGTCCGGAAGCGATGGATTGAAGAGAAGACAACTGAGGACAATACTCTTCCAATGATGGTTGACCCAACACTTCCAAGTGAAAAGCCACCTACTGCCATTGCTATCCCAGAACCAGAACCATTTCTCCAAAGTGATTCTGCTTCCTTGGAAATTTCCCCACCAGTGACTATTCAGGACTCGATCACACCACCACCACTTGGTTCCAGTTCATTGCAGACAGGCAGAGGGTCCCCAGCTTATGCTAGGCCTATCCCTAGAACTCAAAATCAAGAACAGATTTTGGGACAGCTTCCAAGGCTTGGTGCTTCTTCATTGGATACACCAGTGCTCCACAGGCCCACCCCTGACCCAGCTCAACGCCCGAGAAGAGCCCGGAAACCTCCAGATCGACTGGATCTGTGAACTTTTTATCAGTTTCCTTCTCCAGATATTGTTTTGCAACGCAAAATTAACATTTTAATTTGTGGTCAACAAGTTGAACTGTTTGGAAAATGTTTATTTCAAAAGACAGTTAATAAGTTTTGTTTAAATTGTGTGTTAAAAGTTGAAAACCATGTTAAAACTTAAAAGGGAGGGTGTTGGATTATGTCCCTTTAGTTGCTTTATATGAACAACTCTCGTGAGAAGGAGATCCACTCAGACGATTAAATGGGCCAACACAACTGACATTGTCTCAAGACTGTTATGTGCAAGAATATCACACTACCCATAATGAAAGATGAAGTTAGAGCAGCTTTGAAAAAGATGAAACCGGGAAAAGACCCATGCCCAGGATCAGACAATGTTACTACAGAAATGATTGAGGCCCTAGAAGAATTTGGTATTGAAAAAATATGTCCTCCTAAATCAAATAACACTGGAAAAATACCCAAAGATATGTCAAATCTTCCATTGCATTCCAAAGAAAGCAGGGGCGTATGGTCTACAATTTTTTAACTCCCAAGGTTGTCATGGCCAGCCAAAATATCAAAAAAGGAGGAAAATGACATAAATAGGGGCACCGTCATGTTGCGCAGGTGACACTCGAGCGTCAGCAAGCTACTGCAACCAAATTTTAAAGAAATATCGAAATTGCAATGTAGAATGGAAGGAGATTGCTGCAAAGGGATAAATTTGAAAATGTTGAGATGGAGATGGAAAGGCTTAACATCAACATTTTACAAAGAAATAGCCGGCAGAATTAGCCAAGCCCAAACAGCATTCAAGAAGATGAAAATCCTACTTTTAAGTCTTTTTGACAATTTGCCATTCCGATCTCTGTATATTATGACCTGGGTCTTTTCTGTCAGATTTTCTTACCCACAGTCCTACATGTGAATGTTCTGACAGATGCCTGTGGACAAGGGTGATGACACTGAAACTATTTATTGACTACATGAGTCCACTGGTGAAAGAAACTGGCAAAGTAAAAGTGGGCCCTATCAGCTACAATCTGCTGTGGACTGTGAGTATACCATTCTTTTTGTTATTATGTTTCCTTAGAAAAAACATTTACAGATAGCAATCTTGCTGATATTAAAATGTATAGGTGATTATGCAAAGTAGGTCATAGAAACATACACCACAGAGGGATTCTTTCAGTTTTGGAAATAGATCCAAGTCTGGAGGACTGATATCTGGAGATCAGGTGGTGTAGCAGAGGGTCTCATTGATATAATGTCATGAGTGATGCTACCCTCTTTGCTTCGTGGCAACATGCATTGCCATGTAATATCAGTGATGAAACTTTTAATGGTATTTTACGTTCTTTCAGATTGTACATTTTAGTATTTTATCAGAATTATCTTTTGGTAGTCTTGATTAACAGTTTGTCCCACTGGACAGCAATGTGCCATCAGTACACCCTTGTTATCATGGGTGCATATCATCATCATCTTTAAATTTCCTTGCTTTCTTTACAACTTAATGGGCCCTGGAGAGACAGGAATGTGCCACTCGGACAATTGTCTCTTTAATTCCGGCTCATAATTTCTAATCCAAGGTTTGTTGATGGCAGATATCCAGTTTAAAAATCTGTCACCCTCATTTTTGTCAAACTGGTTTAGCAGAGCCTTTGTAACAGTGATGCACTCATGTTTTCGATCTTCAGTAAGACAGTTTACTTGGTAAGTAGCATGAATTGATTTACATCTAATACCAGTGTCATGAGCAGTCTCTTCACAAACATTATTCACCTGTGTTCATTCAAAATATCTTTAATTTTTTGTAACATTTTTTTTCTTTTCAGTAACTTCAGTTGACCTCCTCAGACTATGCTAATCTTCAATGTCATTTCATCCATCTTTAACCCTTTGACCCTCGCACCCTGTCCACTGGCATCCTACATTGTCAACCATGTTAGCAAACAAACCTTAGCCCTTTCACTCCCTCACCCTATCCACCACTTCCTGCAGGAAGCAGTTGGATAGGGTGAGGGAGTCCAAGGGGTAAGTTTTAGCCATTTACAGAGAGGGTGTGGGAGTCAAAGGGTTAAAAAATTACATCCAACAGCACCCTGTGAAAGAGCCTGTCCCACACACACCCCATGGTTTTTCTATTATACCTGTGCCAGAACTTCCTTTATAAAGTTCAATTTTAATGTAAGAGTGCTGTTCTTCAAGACTAAAGATCATAACAAATTATGTCAGTATTTACATGTAATTTCTTAATCAGATCACGGAGTAATTGGACCAGGTGTGTGAAAGGTTTCAAAGTGCTGCAGCAATTACTTTTCTACCCTTTTGGCGCCAGTCTCGCATTTTTGCAGCCGCCTGGATCACCACTGATCTGGCATTTTTGGGACGAGTACATGTGACATTACTCTTGTGGCTATTGCTCTAAGGCAGAAGAGTGGCAGAATGGTTCAGACGTTTGCCTGCCAATAACTAAACTCGAGGTTCCAGGGTTCGCTCCCCCTAGAGCCGTGACTTCTCTCCTCAGTTTGACTGGAAAATCAAACTGAACGTCTAGTCCTTTGGAAGGGGATGAAAAATGAGCCGAACCTGTGTACCTTCTGGCTGTGCACACTAAAGATCCCACGGCAGTTGAAAATCATGAAGATCAGGGCATTGTCCGGCTGCCTTGGTATAAAACATTGGAGTTGATTTCCCAGGTCCCATCCCTTAAAGACCAATTAGCCTTCTTTCCTTTCTGAAGTCTTAAAGTGATGCAAGATTTTATATGTAAAATGATGTAACAATCGTTAACTGAAACATCATCAATCGCTAGATCGATATTTTAAAGCAAATAATAAGAAAATTTGGCTTGGTTGATTTCCCAGGTTCCACCCTTTGAAGACCAATTAGCCTTCTTGCCTTTCTGAAGTGTTGGTTGAAAAAAAGTGAATATGAATTTGAAGCAAGGGAGAGGGTATGGGTGCCACCCTTGTGGTGCTGGCCACGGGAAAAGTTGAGATCTCTGCCATCTCACTCCCGTACAACCCCAGGGTTATGGAACTATCCAGGTAGGACCTCAGGATCTGGCAAGCTCATGGGTTTATATGCAGGCTTAAGGCTTGTGCCGTGATCATTCTGGATCTTCTCCATCACATGACACCTGTGACATTAGTGCATGTGGAATTCATTCCAAGCATGGAGACATCATCTTCAGAAACTGAAAACTGAAACTATCACTGTTTCGTTTTGGAGAGAAAAGAGGTAATATGTTGTACACAGCACAGGGATTCCACTAACTTTTCAGTTCGTTGTTTTAATTGACCTTATTGTGTGAATTTTGATCAATTTTTTAGTATTTTTGATCTACTCCATAACCGCCATGGCTAAGAATTACCCCCGTATATTTAGAACTGAGGATGTTTTAAAGTAACTGAAGCATTTGCCAAGCAGAGAAGGGGAATATAGCTGTTTTCTGCATTTCATTTGGTGCGTCTGCCTTTTGATTTACAAGTTAACAAGTGTTTGTGTGTCGTCTGTCCCTTCCTACGTTTTCTGTTGAGATAATGTGTAAAATTTTGGATCTAAATTTTGTTATGACTGAACCATGAACATTAAAAAAACTGAAGCATCAACAAAACCAAGAGTGAAAAACTGCAGTTGTTTCCCTTCAATTTGCAAAAAACAGCATGAGCATTGGTTGAAAAATAGGGAAGTTATAAGCATTTAAAGGCAGTGAGTGTTGTCATTGCTGCAGTTGCAGTAAACACCTGGCACTGGGAGTTTGTGCATTTCAGAATGTCTGGTGGTGAAAGGGTTAAGGTATTAGGACATTCATGCTGTTTATTGGATTGACCCTCATGTCAGTAAATGCTCAGTACATGTGTATGATACAACACAGTCCCTCAACAAGATCAGTACATGTGTACCAGTACACTAGTTAACTGATTTTTCTAACAAGTAAACAGGAATAAAATTTTTACAAATACGATAATGCAAAAGTGAGAGATTTTCATCTTTTCAGAACATTAGTTGTCATATTGATTTTTAAGAGTATTAATGTTTTAAAGCTCTGAGTACAGCCCAGTCATACACCACAATAAAGAGAGAACAAAAATACTGATGAATTTTCTTTTGAACAGATTTTGGCTGATGATACCAACATGAAGACCAAGAAGACATTGCTTGATGTGGACAAGTTCCTCAAACGTGCCAACTCGCAAATGGTGAAAGATCTGTTGGGGTAGGTTTTCATAATCTTCAGGAAGTTCTTTGTCTCTGTCTGTCTGTCTCTCATATACACACTACAACAGACTCATCTAAAATGGCCAGTGACTAAATCCAATGTAAGCCAACGAAATTCTTGGTCTGTTTGGCTGTCTGTCTGTTGTATATACTCACTGCAACAAATGCATCTAGCACAACCAGTGACTCTACCACACATAGGCCTGGAGGTCTACTTGCCCTTCTGCCATGATACTGGCACATTATATTTTAATATGCAGTTCTGTGATTTGGTGTCCTAGCACTGTATGTTGATTGCCTGTCAGTTGATCTGTGTATCACCTCTCTGTGCCCCTCTTCCCCATTGTGAAAAGGCTTTAGGTCTAATGCAGGAAACCATTTGTATTTGTATCATCTCTGTTACTTACTTACTTACTTACTTACTTACTTACTTACTTACTTACTTACTTACTTACTTACCTACTTACTTACTTACTTACTACTTACTTACTTACTTACTAACTTACTGCCTGTTATGCTGTTGGCATGTTCTGTCTGTTCAGGTCCAGCCTCTCTAAATTCCCCAAAGTGTGTTATGTGTTTCACTTTCCAGAAGGGATTGCCACTTTGGGAGGTTTGAGGTCCCAGTGATCCCTTGAGCTATGCTGGCAGGGGCTACTGGATGGAAAACTTTGTATCAGGGGACTAAACCGTACAAAGGGAGCAACAAAAAGCCCAGATCTTAAAGGGGTATCCAAGGAAGAAATCAAAATGGAACTGAATCCTCAGGGCTTCGTTCTGTAAGGGCTTCAAAAAAGTGCCAGCAAACTTATTTTTCTCAGCTTCTGATCTCCTATCTTACCATTGTCAATCAAAATAGGATATTAAACGTGAAGGCCACTCTTTATGTTCCATCATCTGTGCACTGTTTTAAATGCCAGAAATTTATCCATGTTAGGGACAGATGTCAAAAAATGTGGAATATGTGCAAAGGAAGCACATGATGGACTGCACCAGCTGTGGAGGAAATCATCCTTCCTCCTCAAAGACCTGACCCATATGGCAGATTGAGCAGATACAGCAAGTCAAGACTGAAAAGAAGATCCCTTTCTTTGAAGCAAAAAGACTGTGCATGCAAATAACTCTTCCCAGGAGGAAACATGTGCAGCAACAATAAAGAAAACAAAAATGGTCTAAAAGTTGTCAGACTGATATATCATGTATGAATACCTTCTAGACATTGCAAAATGAAATGAAGGCCCTCAGTGGAGGCCTAGAACCCACTGCCTCTCAGACTGCCAAGCAGTCTAGAATCCCCACAGCTAGACAGTCTGGGAAACCTCCACTTACACCCTGACCATTCCTGAGAAGTTCCTTTGTGGGTAGGGAAGGTTCTGATGTGATGATGATGGAGATGAAGTGATTTCTGCCAAGTCTTACAGGGCCTAAACCCTCTCTTTCCCTGATGATGGGTCAGTCAGCAAGTCAGACTGCCTTAAAAAATTGAAGAAAAGGTTTGAAAACGAATTTGCTCCCTCGCAGATAGATAACAGTAATATGGACATGGACTTATTAATCAACTGTTTTCATCACAAGACATGGAAATTATAATCCATGAGAACTCAAGATCTCAAGATGTCTTAACTCTGTTTTTGAGGAGCTCCAGCTGTCTCCCTGTCTTACTCCTTTCTCTAGGTTGAATGGCTGAGTGTCTTTGTGTAGCCGGATGGACGATTTGGCAAATCTGTAGATATGCTGAAGGATGTTTACATATAGGGGCTCAGCGCCTTGTTAGGCTGCATCAGTGACTTTGCAAATCTCTGACAGTAGACTTTTCCAAATATGTCCCAAACCTAAACAGATTGTCCAATCTGTTCTTGGGAACCATAAGAAATAGACAGTGTTATATAGGTTACACACAGGTTACACATTCTACAGTCACTAGTATCTTGTAAAAAAAATGAAGGAGCACCATGGAATATACCATGTGATGAGCCACTCAGAATCAAATGCCTTGTTATTGAATGCTTAAACTTGCACAATATGAGACGTAAGCACTCTTTCAGAGATATTTCTCTTGATGCAATATTCAAGTTTTTACAAAAGATTAATAGATTTCATCTTACATGATTATACATATGGGAAATATTTTTAGATGCATTTCAGACTTGAAAGGGTAATTGTGAGTTTGGTTTTTTTTTTTTAAACTGTTATCTTTCTAATTATTTTTGAAAGTTGTTTCCAATGTGATGTTAGCCATGATATGGCTCTGTTAGTCAGCTGAGCTATGAGCAATATGAACTTGAACTTAGGTGTGTTTCAGAGCCTTGTGATATTCTGTTGTTTGTGTGCTTGGGTCTTCCTCCCTGTTGTCTTCTTTCTGGTGTCCAGCGAAGGGCAGACCATTTGATGTCACTCTGCTATCTTTGGATATGTGTTTGTGTACCGTTAAGTAAATGTTAAAATTGGAATCCATGGAATCCATTACCTTGCATGTATTTTTGTATCATCAGATAAATGTTAGAATTGGAATCCATGGAATCCATTACCATGGCGAGGTGGGTAGTGCATGAGATTGATGATCAGAGGTTGTAAAAATTAACCCCCATCGGTTTATATTGCTTGGGACTCAGTTTGGTGGCTCTTTGGCTCTTACCCTGAATTCATTATACTACAGGCTTATTTGAAAGCATGGGACCACACAGTAGAATCCTGTTCACATCAGAGATACATCATTGAAGTGTTTTTCAAATTTCTTGACCAATGCTTGGATAGATTAATGTCAGGATTTCTAATGAAGGGAAGCTTGGAGTATATACAATCCTGTCATATATCTCAGTCTCCAAAGCATCATTATTGTTATTCTCATTCTCATGTGTCTTTTTAGTATAATGAATAATTGTTACCAATTCTTGGTCTTCTATGCATTTTGATGTTTTTGACAGTGTGTTAGAGATTCAAAATGGTGTTATGTATTTTGTAGTCATGCATACAAAGAGGTAGAAAGTTGTATTAGTGTGTGTAGCAAAGTAGTGTAATGTTGAATAGAGGAGAAAAAAAGGAGGAGTGCCAGACAGAAAATAATTGTGTTTGTGAGGAGAGAATGTGGTGAGCTGGGAGGGTGGCGATGTGTCTGTAGGGAATAAACTCAGGGAAGTTAATAATGGGGGTGATGATTTGCTTTTGGAAGATTCGGTGCATTTCTTACATTCGAAGATATCTTTCATTTGAGGCTGTATCTAAGCTTGTGACATCTCTTATTTTGTCTTGTTTACTGTAACACTGTCCTTTCTGGACTATCAGCTTCTATCCTCTGTCTGCAATGCATGCAAAACTCAGCTGCTTGTCTTGTCCTCAAAAAGAAAAAGTCTTATCATGTCAGTTCTCTTAAGAGACTTCTCTTAAGAGACTTCACTGTCTGCACTGGTTGCCTGTTTTGAACAGAACTGAATATAAGCTGGATACTTTGTGTTACAAATCTATTCACAGTCAGCCCCATCATACCTTTGTGACAACAGCAATATTTATACACCAATTTGTATCTTGCAATCAGCTTCAGATACTGTTTCCCTTCAGGTTCCTAGATTTAAACTATCAACTGCTGGTCAACATTCTTTTGCTGTTTCAGGACCATCTACCTGGAATAAACTTCAATTCTCCCTTCATCTATCACCTACACTTTCTGATTTTAAATGCGATTTAAAACCCAACCTCTTTTCCCGACAATGAATTCTGCAACTGCCTTGTTCCATCAGGTGTTTTTTTGTTTTGTTTTATTTTTGTGTGTATGTGTGTGTTGTAAGGTGATCTGCATTGATCACATGTGTGTGTCTGGTGTGTGGATGCGCATTGATTTGAATTGTAAAGATTTCACATCATAGAAATACTGTAATTTTTATCCTTAACAAGGTGAGTTGTGTTGATGGACTTCTATGGTATTTGTGCAGAGCATCAGTGTGGTCCATTGGTGCTAGTGGACCTGACATGCTTGATCCATTTACTGTGGATTTCATTTCAGTTTTAGTTTCAGTTTTGATTGATGAGGACTGCAGTGGTATGCATTTATTGCGGATACAATGGTATATGGTTTGAAAATATGTCTGGTCTTTTTGGTGGGATAAAGGGGACAGACTTTAGGATTGTCTGCAGTTATGATGAGATGTGGGTGCCCTGCTTAGTAGACTGGCAGTTGTGTAAATGCTCTCTTAAAAGTTTGTAAACGTATTTTGATGGTTTGTGTTTTTGACAGTGGATGGAGATGCTTTGTGGGTTGGCGCCTTGAATGCATATGATAGAAAGGGTCTCTGAGCTGTGTCCACATGTGGGTAATAAACTCTGAACTGTGTCCACATGTGGGTAATATACAGATCTTGTCTCTAGCAACTGACAGTTTGAGGTTGAGTTTGGAACTTTCATGTTATTTTTGATGAGCTTTACAGGACATTACTAATAGCTTGAGTTTGTGTCAAATCAGACTGATACAAGCTTAGAGAATAGATAGAACTCATCAGTTAGGTTGAATGTCAAGCAAGATTTTACCAGCGCTTTAGATTTAGACTTACTGCTTATGTCAGGATCATTTTGGATCTGTTCCATCACATGGCATCTTTGGTGATGTGCATACAAAATTTATCGCAAGTGTAGTGAAGCTTTGTCTTGAGAAAAACTGCAATGTAAATAGAGTTTTTATGCTTGTAGACAACTGTAGACAGTTGTGACAAATACATATAGCAGTGTTTTCTCATGAGGACAGATATGAAGGCAATTGAGACTGCATATAATGTGTGTGTGATCTCTTTCTGTTTGTTTGCTATGCTTACAGAGATGTGGGATTGTGCAAACACTGTGCTGTGAAGCTGGAGGGCCCGCCAGTAGAACTGCCGTGTGGTGATCGCATCTGCAGCAAGTGTTACACCCAGGAGGCTGTGATAAATCACCAGTGTCCAGAATGCCACAAACAGGTGCCAGACAACTTTCAGCCTGAAAGCTATGGTTGTTGCAATAGGTAAGTTTTCATTGTCATCCGTTTTGTACCTGAGTTGGTCTGTCTATGGTTGCTTTACTTTTTCAATCTCCCTTTTTAAAAAGAATTATATTGATCAGAGAGGGTGTGTGTGTGTTGTGTGTGTGTGTGTGTGTGTGTGTGTGTGTGTGTGTGTGTGTGTGTGTGTGTGTTGTGTGTGTGTGTGTATGTGTGTGTGTGTGTGTGTGTGTGTATGTGACAAAAATATGTTTGCCAGATTTTCTCTTGTATTTATGGATGGATAGTAACCAAATCTGGACTGTTGAGTAGTCACAAGTGCATAAGGCCTTGGCACCAGGGTCAAGGTCTTGTGGACCAAAAACAGTTCCTGAAATCATCATTTTTGGCAGATGTGTATGAACAACACTTTCTCAGTAACTTCTGACATTGTGACAGTCTTTCACTATTCTGGCTTAGGATCGTTTTATTTGATCACAATAACCTTAAGATTTACAAAATCCAGATTAGTAATTATTTCTGTATGAAAAGAGAGACTGTTAAAAAAGGTTTCATCATCTTGTGTTTTTGTCTTGTTTTGTGTGACAGTAATTGAGTCAGAGTGAGAGACACCTAAGTGAGGAGACCATCACCATGACCTCTCAACTTGAATTCACCTCAGACATGAACACAGTAGAAGAGACCACAACTGAGGTCACCACAAGATAAGGATATGAAGGGCCATAGAATGTGGAAATAGTTTTCAAATTTCTATGACGACTGATAATTTCAAGAGAGTTCTTCAGTATTATATAGAACCAGTACTGTTGTATGGATATGAAGCATGGACAGTCAACAGGCATAATCAAAACAAGATGGAGGCAGCTGAAATGTTTTCTAAGAAGACTGTTCACAGTTCCATAGACAGTAAAGAAAACAAACAAGACAGTCTTGACAGAGGCTAACACAGCAAGAACATTAGTAAAGAAGATTAGAAGAGACAAGCAACATTTATAGGACATTTTATGAGGCAAGAGAAATTAGAGCACTTAGTCACAAAAGTTTCAGTTTTCAGTTTCAATTTCTCAAGACGACGTCTCCGCACTGGGAACAAATTCCATGTGCACTAACGTCACAGGTGCCATGTGTATGGTGATCATGGCACAAGCCTTAAGCCTACACATAAACCCATGAGCTGGCCAGGCAGGTCCTGAGGCCCTGCCTAACCTGTTTTACCTAGTCTATATTAAATTACATATTTATACAGGTGTTGTATCAGCCTATCACTATTAATCTTGGTTACATGTAAATAACATGTGTATCTGTGTATCTTAATTCTTATCTTCAAAAAAAAGGAACATGTGTATAAAGTAAATAAATGAATAATTAAAAGTTTGAATCACAACACAACTAGCTATTCTGTATAAACTCATCTCATGTGACAGAAAGCCCCCCCCCTCCTCTTCCCCGCCCAGTCAATGCACAGAGCCTCAGCTGTCTGTCAACTATGTGAAGACCATATTTTATACATTGTCTTAATCATAGCCCCGCCAATCTGTTGTTCACTTCTGAGGAAAGAAAAGAGGAAATAGATCGGTATGTAAGAAAGTGAGTAAGGAAGGAAGGAGGGAAGTACGTATGTAAGTAAGTAAATAAGTAAGTAAGTAGGAAGAAATTAAGTAAGTGGTAAATAGGTGAATAAATAGATAAATAGATCGGCATGTAAGAAAGTGAGTAAGTAAGGAAGGAGGGAAGTACGTATGTAAGTAAGTAAGTAAGTAGGAAGAAATTAAGTAAGTGGTAAATAGGTGAATAAATAAATACAAAATAAAGGGGTATTAGATTAATAAACAGGTAAGAAGTGAAAATAACAAATAACAGCAAATACATGCATATACCCACATGCCTGCACACAGACATACACACATACATTTCATACATATACATCCATATCCACACAGCATGATGGCTGACAACAGCAACAACAACAATAAGTTAGTCACAACTTGAAAGCTGGAGGGAAAAAGAGCACCAGGAAGACCCAGGGAGAAAAGAGAAAATATTGGATGGACTTGTGGAATGGATGAAGACAGAGAGGATGGGAGATGTGCTCGCGAAAGAAAGATTCGTACGGAGGGCTATGATCACCAATGCCATGCAGTAAGGCACATAAGGATGATGGTGTCGACGAGTCTTGACTGTAATTCCATTCTTCTCAGTGAATCTATAGCATAGCTAGCTAAACTTTGGGTAGGAGCTGGTTAAGGATGAAAAATCCCACAATAAGATTCTTAGATTGACAGTGGTTTAAAGCTATGACTGCCCAGTCCATGGCATAAACATTTTACAGTGGTGATTGCTTTTGTTTCTTTGTTTCGGTTTTGTGTTTTTCATACTGATAAGGTTTTCTTTTCTTTTAAAAAAGGGCGCCTATTGTTCATACACAACATGCATAGATATTACATCAAGACTGCATCATACTGATTCTTAAGACTGTATCACATTGTTTCTTTTTATTTCATAATTTAACTTAAGTAGAACAATTTCTATTGTTCATAGACATCATGCATAGATAGTACATCAAGACTGCATCATATTGATTCTTAAAACTGTATCACATTGGTTCTTATTATTTCATAATTTAAACGGACAATACAAATTGACATACCTTCACAATAGCCATTGATTCTAAACAGAATGCATTCTTACTTTGCCCTAAAAAGCAGGTTTCCAGTTAAATGACTGGCTGGAAATAAAGAAGTTAGATGCAAACACTGCAACCAACTTACTGCTTATGCAAACAGTACATCCAGCTTATTGTTTATCTTTTCATTTCTTTAATTTTAGCTTGGCTATACATATACTGTCAGGTAGGTAATGACTGATGATGGTAGTGGTGATTTTTTTTTCAGGGAGGCTGTTGAGAAGCTGGCATTATACCAGCAGCAGACCAGTGCCTTTCTTATGGCCATTATTTCACAGCTGGCCTTCAGTGGCCAAACACCCCTGGAACCTGAAGCAATACATCACATTTCTTCTTACATCACCCGACGTGTGGAGGGGGTTGCTACAGTCCAGACTCAGCAGTTCACCTTAAGAGATGATCAGATGGATCCCTCACCAGTTTTGAGGTCATTCATCCTGCGTCTTCTTCTTAAGCACAGGTAATTTCTCTACGCTCTGACAAGGACCCAACCATGCCATATGCAACTGATTAAGCCAATAATGTTAAATATATCATCATTTGTATAAGCAAAATAAAGCCCAGTGTTTGTCACATTTGTTCATGATTATTCATTAATGTGTATTCAAGGGAGCCACCCCAGTCACCTTCCCCAGATGAAAGTGGAATAACTTTCCTCCCGTAGATGAAAATGGTACAATAAGAAAATGTTGGAACAAGGCCCACAGAATCCGTCATCTCTGTTCAAGAATATCCTGACTCACAGAACATAACATGGGGTCAGAATGAACACAACAACGTCGACAACATTGCAACATCAAAATGTAAATCCCACTACAAAAATACTAAAACCTGAAACCAATAACTGATCAGTTCAAACTCAGGTTACTGTTTAGTTTGGAGGGCTGCACACTGATAAAGAGATATGCGCGGCTACACAGTGATATGCAGTGGTATACTGACAAAGCTCTCTTGTCTTTTGAATTTAGTTCAGTGATACAGAACAAAACTGATCATCATGGCTGCATTCCAAATCCACTCTTGAACTATAAATAGATGCAAGAAACCTCAGTGATGAGTAAACGAAATATGAACTGCCGGTTAACTTCATGTTATAGGCTTTCTCAAGCATACCAGCCCAGAAGAAAGAAATCCAAAACGAGTGTGACTGCCCGCGTTCAAGCAAATAGAAACCAGAAAAAAGCATGAAAAAAAAAATCAGAATGCCTGTCTTCTCTGGTTGTATTAAATACACATTCTGATTTTTGTGTGTGTTTTTTCTGGTTTCAGAGGAAAGAGTTACCTATTTAATAATATTGTTTGACTTCATGTACTGTATCATGCTGAACTGTTAGCTTATGTGCATTTTTGGCTCTAGGGAGGTGAGATATGCGGAAGCAGTTTTAAGTAATTCATGCCTGTTTTTATGTATGTTTTGGTGTTCTTTTGTATGCTTAAATTTGTATTCAGGTGTGCTTTTTAAATCCCCTTTGCGGTAAATTGGATTGAGTGGTCAGTGCCGGGGACATGTCCTTAGATTATGTGTGCGAATGCATTCATATGTGTTCTTAATTTTCTTTTCTTTTTTCCTGTTGAAGTTTTGTATGTTGTAGCCCTGATATGGCTCTACGCTGTCGGCTGGGCTTTAAACAACAATAACAGTAACAAGCATAAAGGCGCCAATATGTTTCTCTGTCTCAGCCTGATTTATATATGAAGAGGAACTGAAAACTAGATGTGCTAACTGGAAGAAGCAACCTGGAACACAAAACTGGCCACTTAGGGAAATACTATATATGCAACATCTAGGATGCTTATGGAATAAAACATCTGAAATTGAAAACTTATTTTCAAAAATCCCGACGCCAGTGTCAGATGGAGGACATCAGGAGGAAGAAAAGGGTTTTGAGGAAATAAACGAAAGCTGCTTAAGAATTTGAGAAGCAAGGGTTACGGAAATATATGGGAAAGACCTCGAAGCATAGTGCCCAAAGCAAAGCAAAATCAGCAAAGAGGAAAATGAACAAAATGAAAAAGACCTAAGATTGCTTCTTTAAAGACCCTTTCTAGCTAGTTCGCTGGGAAGCTGTATGAGTAGCCCAAATCCAGAATACTCATAGTGAACAAAGAAGCTTTGGAAAAGCATCACAGGAAAATTTGTTCCAACCCTCAGAGTGAAGCATCTCTTGAAATTCAGGGTCAGATCCGACCTGTAGTATCAGAGAAAATGTTTGATAACAATCCACCCACACTGGATGTAGGAAAGAAAGTGGTGGAGAAAGGCAGAGCCAAAACATCACCTGGGCCTAATGGAATACTCTAACTATTGTAAAAGAAAGTCCCATTGTCCTCGAATGGCTCCACAAACAGGGAGGAACATGAAGATCAGCAACCAGTGGATGGATAGCTGATGGAATATACATTCCAGAAAAACAGCACTCAAGTGACATCAGCCAGTTCAGACCAATATTAATTCTGAGCTTCAAAGGGAAGGTCTCCTCTATCATGGCAGCAAGGTTGACCAAATACCTAGTGGGAAACAAGTACCTGGATTTGTCAGTCCATAAAGGAGGCATCACAGGAGTGTCAGGTTGTGTAGAGCATGCCACAATGATTTGGGAGGAAGTCCAAAGAGTTAAGGACCTTGACATGGTGTGACTTGATCTGGCAAATGCGTATAGATCAGTCCCGCACAAGATGATTCAATTGGTCCTTGAGATGTTCCATGTCCCTTTGAACATCAGAGAAATGCTGAAGAAGTATTTTCTTGGCCTCTCAAGGCAGTTCTTGTCAAAAGAATACACTTGATCTTGATACTGGATCAGTTTGGAAGTAGGCATAGCCATGAGCTGTGCAATTTCTCCAATATTGTTCATGTTAGCAATGGAGGTCATCTTGAAAGTGGCAGTGAGGACTTTAAGCCCAGCTAACCTTGGAATTGGATACTAAATGCCCCCTATAAAAGCCTTCATGGACAACATGACAGTGCTTTCTACAAAAGAAGAAGACACGTGGGATCCTGAAGCAGTTGGACAATCGTCACCTTATCTAGGATGAATTTCAGACTGAAAAAGTCATGGAGCCTCTCACTGAGGAAAGGTAAAGTAGACGAAACAATAATGTTTACTGTCACCAATTAGTCCATGCCAACAGAGACAGAAGAACCAGTGAAAAGCCTCAGAAGATGCCATGATGACTCCCTACAAAGGGGTAAGGAAACCAAGCATGTGGCAGAAGAAAGTGTGCAGGTAATAGACCGTTGTGGCCTTCTTGGCAAATGCAAAGTATGGTGCTTCCCATTCATGCTGATTCCAAAGCTTGTCTGGCCTCTGTTGATATAATCATGATATCTACATTAGCACAGTGGAATCAGTGGAGGCCAGAATCAACAAATACACAAGGAAACATCTTGGTGTCTCACCAAGGCTCACAGACATTGCGCTCTATTCTTGCCAGGCGAAGCTGAAGCTGCCCCTAATATCCAAGACAGGAACTGAAAATATGCCACTTTGGACCTCACAGTCTGGCCCCAGGTGCCCCAGCATGTGCTGGTGAAAGCCCTGTACACATCATTCTTCAGGCCATCACCATCACGAAAGGATATGTCAAATCAGACCAGATAGTTTATTATGCAAGTTTTATGCTGTTTCACCCTTCTGTGCTCGTTCTTAGATGGGCCTGGTATGGCCATGTACCTTTCATTGTGTTGTTTTGATTGATTTGCTTTTCCTGTTCAGATCATGGTGTGTTTGTGGGGAAAAACATTTTAAATTTTCTAAACTAACAGTGGGAGAACTATACTCCCAGCTTTGTACATTAGGCAGTAGCTCTTCTAATGCATATGTCAATCCGACTCATCCTGAGTTTTGAGTAGAGAGGGGGATTCAGTTTTAGGAATCCTTCCCTTGCTGAGTAGATCACACTCCTCACCACAGGAACTGGGAGCAGTAGAAGAATCAGTTCAGTTTGCTACTATCCTAATGGTTGAGAACTCCAAGGAACCTCTTAACGAAAGCTCCATTGTAGCAGAATGCGTTTCTACCAATTTTAAAAATTCAAGAGGGAGAATCACCACGCACTCAACTGCTACGAATGGTGGCACTCTTTTGACTAGGTCTAGCCATGGTTCTTTATTGAAAGCAAAGAGAAAACAAGTGTGGGGTTTGTTGCCTCACCTGATCTCACAGTACCAAGAACTTAACATCACCATGAGATGCTATGGAGAATTCAGGGGAGACGGGACTGGGCCTGGAGATTCTGACAACTTTTTTTTTGTTCCACAGTTCAATGAATCACACCCAATCTGCAGGGCAAGGTGTGCCGATACCCGACTAGCAGACATGCTGAATTGGTCTTAGTCAAGTTTGGCCCGTATGGCCAAACTGCTGAAGGCTGGTGGTAGACATGTCATTCCCAGTGGTGATATGCCACCATGAGTTTTTCTCCAATTGTCTACAGATGGGGGTGGGGGCTGACAGTCGCAGAGATAGGCAATGGCGATAACGCTTTTGTGTCATGAACTACCTATTCAGTTTCTTTCTTTCCTAGACCGTCTGTCAGCTGAGGTCAGGAATCTGTCGTGCAAACCCTAAACTTCTTCAGCTTCATGCATGGAGACACTGCGGGTTATGTTACCCACACATACTCACATCTCTTCATTCTGAGTCTGTTAGTTAAGAACTAGTCCAGGAAGAACTTCAGCTGAACTTCGATCATTAGTACTACACTCCAGAGGTAAAGCCACAGAGTCCTTTTACAATTATTAAAGATCCAACTGGGAGGCTTGGTGTTATCAAAACCTCATCATTCCACATAGCCCTTAACCAGTCAAAGTTGTTAACTTCTTGGCTCATTTCTGTACCAGTCTTGGCATATCAACTAGCATGGTCAAAGGCTACTAGGCAGCTATTTCCACTATTCTATCATAGCTAGGAGTCCTGCTTCTATCCAACAACTTCTTCCTCAGGAAAACTGTTGGAGGAGTGGTTCTAAAAGAGATCACGAGTTATTTGTACCAACTTGAATGTGTTACATTTCATTTATGTATTTGAACTATGGACTCTTTTATTGTCATCATCCCCATGCTTATGAATTAGGCAGAGTGGCCAGTTCCAGGGGCATATCTTTAGAATATTTGTGTGAATGCAGTGACATGTGTACTCAGTTTTCTTTTTCGTTTTTTTCTTTTTTCCAGGGTCTGTATATGTGTGTGTGTATCTGTGTGTTTTAGAGATGGTTATATCCCTGATATGGCTCTGAGCAATCGGCTGGGCTTTAAACACAAACAGTAATAATAGAAAATAATTATAACAACGATTATATTGCTGTAAGAACCGAAATAGGACTGTATTATGCAGACTGGTTTTAGTGAAGTGCACTCCAAAGGTTGATGGTTAGGGATTTTATGTATTATGTTTTCATCATAAAAATTCCACCGGGAACATAAATGAATGAGTAAATAAGAATTCTACAGGTTTCCTGAATGTAGGCAATCATGGACGATTTTGCAACATGCATTTGCATATCATCTTTAGCTAGCATATAGGATTTATCATGCTGAATTTAGAGCAGTACATTGTTCAGTTTGAATCTTTTTTCACTGTTTAACAAATGAGTTCATCTTGAAGTTCACCATAGGCTGTTCGTTTTTCCATATTATTGTAAAATGTTTATGCTTCTTTCAGAATGTTTGTGTTTGTCTGGGAATGTTTGTGTATCTACCTCTTTTCATTTGTAAGTCATGTGCAGTTTCTTTAAGTCTATATAACTGCTTTTCTCTCTGTGTGTGTGTGTGTGTGTGTGTGTGTGTGTGTGTGTGTGTGTGTGTGTGTGTGGTGTGTGTGTGTGTGTGTGCAGTGACAAAGAGGTGTCGGAATTCATCACTCAGCACCTTCAAGATGCAAAGCAAGTGACAGAAGACTACATGGGAGACAATAGCCCACAGTTGTTTTCTGTGCTATCAGAACTCAGCTTGCTTACCATTCATTGTGTAGAGGTCAGTACTGCCAGTAACATGTGTCTTTACTATAACTAATATGTGATATTTGTTGTCAGTATATGTATTCAATATGTACATCCAGTTTCACTCAGTCAGACAACTCTTTAACCCTGTTGTATTCATTCCATGAAAACCCAGGTGCAGTTCTTAGTGCTGTTAGACCAAGAACAAGCAATTGCCCTCACTTCGTTGCAGGCTACTCACTTCGCTATCAGGTTTAGTTCAGCGGCAACCCTATCCCCTTATCAGTGCCACGCCCTGTTCCCTGCTGCCACCGGACAGCTAGCCCTTGTTATCTTCTATTGTGGCATGCTAATGTGTAGTGGATTTTACCAAAGTTTACGGTGCTGTGGTTCCTAAACCTGACTTACACGTAAGTTACAGTGGATGTGATATTTATGTATGTGCTTGTTAGACATTTCCTCTGTACTATGTGAGTGTTCGATTTACTATACATTTTGAGTTAAACGTTATAGAGGACTTGAAAAGAAGTGTGTGATTGTATAGTTTGTGCTTCAAAGCATGTGCTACTGCAAGTAATATCATTGCACAGGTCTAGCCATGATGGAAGGAGAAAACCATTTAGACAGTGACCATGCCTTTCGTCTCAATTCTTTATGTACAGTTTGTGGTGAGTGTTCAAAAAGGAACCGTGACTTGAACCCCCCAAAGTTGTGCAAAAACTATGCTCTGACATGGAACATTTTTATGGTCTAGTTGTGTCTAATGACTCAAGCAGTACACACACTACAACACTTTGCACAAAATGTTACTCACGGCTGTTGAGACTAAAGAACTCATCATGACCATCCGAGCAAACAATACTATCAGTCAAAGAGGCTATACAGAAATGTGCTATGTTGTGGACACAACCTTTTGATCCATCAGTTGCAGTCAATGACTGTATTGTGTGTAAAACCTTTTTCAGTCAGAGCACAGCTGGTAGACCATCCAAACCCAAACATGGTATCCACCAAATTGTACCAGTTACAAACGCCACCAACACCACCACAAGTAGCGACTGTGGTGATATTGATGTTGGGTTAGATTGTTCATTCCAGCCTCCATGCACATAATTTTCTTGTGCTTGTGTGAAATACACACCAGCTGTTAAATGGACAGTACATGTGTACAAACACTCTCTTAGACTGAGGAATGTGTGGTGTGAGATAAGGCCACGGATACTGGCCCCCGCCGCCCGCCCACCATGCCAGAATAGTGTGGTAATTAATCACAGCCTGCCGCTCTCCAAGGAAAATTGTATACTGAAACAGGTCAGTGTACTGCATGGCAGAGATGTGTAGTTTGCTGGGCGGTGCATGTTTAGCAAAGAGAAAAGTCAGGTGTGACTTACAGCATGTTTGGAAAACTGATGTTTTTGACTGTGATATCGCATGGTAGCTTGTCCTGTCTCCCTTCGAAGTACACATTATTCTTTATTTTCAGCTGTTTTGTTTGCAAAAGATATGGCATGTTTGGAGTCATATGAAACTACAGTTTAAGACCTATCTTATGATTGGTTGTGCGTCACAGTAGTCAGCAGGATGAATTTGTACCAGCAGGAAAGAAAAGGGTGCTGTGTTTTCACAATTCTTCGCGCTGGCTCGCACGCCCAGCAGAGAGGAGAGGCTGACTCACTTATCTCTGCATCAGGAGGCCAGGTTCTCTCCCCTTTTGCTAGCAACTAAACCTGAAGCCTGCAATGCTGTGCCCTACATACCCAATACTTTTCCATCACATACCGATCATATGTTATCGTTCAAGAACATTCCCAGAGATGGTTCAGTGAAATATTAGTACTCTTTAAGACTCTGGCCTCCTTTCATTTTTCTGTTGTTGTTGGGATGACAGGTTTTTTGTCTTTTTTTTTGAAACCATCCGATTCTTCTCAGAATTGTGTATGCATGTTGTTTTGCCCACACTGTGCAGGCAAATTGGTTAAAGGAAACAGAACTATAATGAAATACACATCCCAAGAACTCTCACAGATCAGTTGAGTTGAATAAGGATTTATACGTATGTTTTGTTGATTATACCAAGGTTTTTGATCAGGTAAGATGAATTGATCAACCAACTAGAAAGGTTCAGTGATGATGGAAAGGATCTAAGAATAATCGGGAATATGTATTGGGAACAAACAGCAGCAGTGAGAGTAGAAAATGTAAGCTCTTTCCAAAATATCAAAAGGAGGGTTAGGCAGGGATATGTTCTGTCACCAGATTTGTGTTTACTTTATAATGAAACCATCATGAGAAATCTAGAAGAATGCCCTGGGATAAAGGTTGGAAGAAAAATCATAAACAATCTTCATTATGCGGATGACACCATTGTAATTGCAGAAAATAAAGAAGGCATACAGAATCTCTTTCTGTTAAGAAATTGAAAGCAGAAATAAAGGGCTGGTGCTAAACAGCAAGAAGACTGAAGTTATGGAAATCAGTAAAACACAAGAAATCCCCTCATGCAAAATAACAGCAAATGGCACAACATTGACACAATTTGATAAATTTAACTATCTGGGAATAGTCATCTCACCAGACAACGGATGCACATTAGAAATAGCCAACAGAACTGGCCAAGCTAAACCAGCATTCAAAAAAATGAAAAGCGTTCATACCAACAAACGCCTGTAAATTAACATCAGAAGAGGTGTTCTTCAGTGTTATATAGAACCAATACCTTTGTACAGATGTGAAGCATGGACAGTTAACAGGCAGGGTGAGAACAAGATTGAGGCAGCTGAAATGTAGTTTCTAAGAAGAATGTTAAGAGCTCCATGGACAACAAAGAAAACAAACGAGATAATCTTGACAGAGGCAAATACAAAAAGAACATTAATGAAGAAGATCGGGAAGAGACAAGCAACATTTATATTTTATGAGGCAAGAGAAATTAGAGCACTTAATCACAACAGGAAAGCTGGAGGGGAAAAGAGCACCAGGTAGACCCAGGGAGAAAATATTGGACAGACTTGCGGACTGGGTCAAGACAGAGAGAACGGGAGATGTGCTTGCATCGACAAAGGATAGATTTGTATGGAGGGCCATGATTGCCAACACCATGCAGCAGGGCACATGATGAAGATGGTGTGAAGGCATTGTTTCTGTCCTGTCCGTACACTCATTGGTTGGCGTGCAAGCTGAGTGTTTTCATGTTTCCATAAACCATCTGGTACTGACATGACTTTAAGATCTTTAACATGTATGTTTGATGTTTTACATGTATATACACACTAAGGGGGTTTAGGCACTAACAAGTCTGCACACATGTTAATCTATGAGATAAAAAAATTCTGACTTCTTACCCAACAGAGGATAGGTACACAGGTAAGATGGAACTCAGACCTGACCAATGACCACCCACTTGACTGTTATGCCTGTTGTTTCCATTTACAAAGTAGAGAGCCCATTAAATATAGGAACTTGTGACACTTTTGATCTGAATCCACAGCAGAGGCTTTAGCAGGTGCTGCAAGTGTGAATGTGACAAAGAAAGTTGATAGCTATTCTTCAGAGAAAGGGAATCAACTCTCACAAGAAACAGTGAAGTATGACACAGTGAAGATAGAAAGCAGTCCGATGTTGAAATAAAAAGCATTCTATTAAATAAATGAATGAAAATGACCAAAACTGATGTGCCAAGTAGCAGATGAAATAATGGCCAGTAATTGATAATAATAAACATTTATAGTGTGTATAACAGTGCTCTGGGTGCTTATAATTCTACGATATAAAAAATAAATGAAGTATACATGTATATGGGCTGCAAGTTGGGTCCTAAAAGAGGAAAATAAAAAATAAATGAAATATACATGTATATGGGCTGCAAGTTGGGTCCTAAAAGAGGAAAAGTTTGGCAAATTCCTGAGATCAAAGGGCAGATTCTTCCCCCAAAAAGGTCCCAAAAGGGCAAAACATCAGAAAACATGAGCCTTGTGTCTGAATGGAAGGATTTTGAACAGCTGAATACCAGATGAAGAGCAAAGGGTACAGGAAGGAGAATAAGCATGGAGCAATTCAGAGATAATGCAGGAGCAGTATCAGAGACAACATTGTAACCATGCAAACAGCATTGTATTTAAAATGTTGAATAGAAAGCCTGTGGACCCTCAGACTGCTGAATAGAAAGCCATTGGACCCTCAGACCACTGATTAAGTGATGTTGTTCATATAAGAGATGAGTGGTCTGTCCAGATTTCTTGTGCCTCAACTTTTCTTTGCAAAACTGTTGTCATCAGAGTTGTGTTGGTGTTGCGGGTTGCATGGCCAGTGTATCTCATTTTTTTTTTTTTTTTTTTTTTCTTTCAGCATTTGGTGTTGTGTTGTGAGTTTGTTCAGAATGCGCTCATTTGTTCTTGTATTGGTCTATTTGACTCCAAGAAACCACGACATCTCTATGCCTGTCCAGGTTTCACAGCCATGTAGCGTTACTGGCCAGATCAGTTGATTTAGAATTTTGATTTCAAGGGCTGTTGGTATGCTTCTGTCTTTCCAAATGTTTTTGAATTGGATCATTTTGTGTTTCGCCATTCTTACCCTTGTTTTGATGTCTTTAGTACAGATGCCATCATGCATATAAATTGCACCTAAATATTTAAAATCACTCACATCTTCTATTGCAGTCTTGTTGATTTGAATGTCACAACATATGTTACTTTCTTCTCCTTCTAGGTGCACTATTTTTGTTTTCTTGTCAGTTAGATTTAGACTTGCCTTCTTGCTTACAATATCAACTCTGTACAAATTTCTTTTCATGCTGGTGATATGAAGGGGTAGATGAAGTGAGAAATCCTGCTGACAAAAAGGCTTGTTATGCTTGAAGAGTTTGTGACTGTTGAAGAGACAAGCAAAACTCTTTCTAGTTGTCTAGACTGGACAGAAATTGAATGACAACTGACAGCTGAACATCTGTATCAAGGAGTAAACAAAATAGTATCAGAAGTAGAATAGAGAGATCAGGCAGACAAGTGCATTCAGAGGTAGTCAGGTGCAAAACCGTTAATATATTTGTAGCAGAACATATTGATTTTGTGTCAGATTCTTTGAGTAACAGGCCAGTGGAGGAATTGAAGCAAGGGTGTGACATGTTTGTGCTTGTTTTTCTAAAGGACAAGACAGGCTGCAGATTTTGTGATGTTCTGGAGGCAAGTGACAGAAGAAGCAGGCATGTCAGAGAGCAGAGAGTTACAAAGATTGATACATGATAATAGCAAGTATATGTGCTGCTTCAATTAAAAAAATACTGACAAATTGAATAAAACACTGCAGTTGACAAGTTTGACAGGTCTGACAAATGAACTTCTGTATGGAAAATTGAGGATCAAGATCAACCCCAAAGTGCCCGTGTGAATCAGAAATTAAATGGTGCTTGTATCCAGTTGGATAAGCAAACTATTACAATGGAAAACTTGTGCTTGGTGCCAATCAGCATTACTTCTGCTCTGGTTCTGTCATCCAGTTCTGGATTTCAGTATAGAACTCTGAAGTTTCAGAAAGAAGAGTTAAAGGGTTTCAGGAGATGCACTGTTGTAGAGCTTGGAAATCATCAGCGCAGAAGTATGTGTGTTGTACTGACTCGTGACATTGGCAAGTAATGAGGTGTAGAGTGTGAAAAGAACTGGTACAGGTACAGAACTTTGGATTACCTGATATCACTCAGACAGAAGTGACAAAAGCCAAGAAAAAAATTGCCTTGGAGTCCAAATGTATGCTCCATATTGGAGAGAAGGTTAGGGTGGTTGATTGCATCAAAAGCGGGAAAATGATCCTAAAGAATAAGTAGGGAAACATCTGGCCCCTAGTCAGCTTAATGCAGCATATTATTCAGTTAAGAGATAATCATTCAGCTTTTCAAAACAATTTTCTTGAGAATCTTTGAAATGAATGATGGATTTAGAGACAGGACAATAGTTTTTGAGAATGATGGGATCAAGACTATTGGTTTTAGAAGAGGTCAAACAGTGATTGTTTTGAAAGAAGATGGGAAAGATCCAGTGAGTGTGCTATTTTGTAGTCTTGAGTGTAAACATGAGAATGCTTGAAGCAACTTCTCGAAACAAAACATCTAGTCTCCCATTTGGTTCCAACAACTCATACCAGAGCTAAACTCAGAAGTCGTCAGAACGAGGCTATCAGAGTAATGTCCCTTGCATCATCTGCCTCTTAGTACAGTCATAACTAGATCGACAGATACTACAGTGAGAAGATAGGTTTTATGAATAGAAGAAGTTCAGGAAGTGTCTTTGAGAGGTATGAGATCAATTCCACAAGATTTTAATGACATTTCTTCCAGAATGCTGGTAATCGCAATTTCAGAGACTGGTTGAAATTCAGTAGGTGGGGAGCCTGTGAAAAGAAGATCAGGAACAAATGAAAGTAAAAACTTTTTTCAATTTGGCTCGAATATCCTTAACTTTAAAACAGAAAAAAGCTGAAGAAGTTCTAAGAGATCCAAAAGACTGATATTTGAAGGAAGTGGAGATGAGTAGGTACTACTCAAAAGATAAGACATGACAGAGAACAAGCATCTTGTAGATAAAGACTCAAGGACCTGGGTAAAAAGAAAAGTCAGTTTCAGCTTTTGAGATAAAATTTTTAACTCTTTTCACATATTGATAAATCTGAGAATGAACTTCGAGTTTAGAGAACCACCACTGGCATTCAACACCTCTATGAGCTTACTTGGCTACCCTTATTTTATTTTTATACTAGCATGCAGATGGGCAGTGAGACAGAGCAGGGGTGGTTGAGAGGCATGCTCATTTAGAGGCTGGTGTAAGACTAAATTGTAATCATGAGCGAGATCAGGAAAGGATAGATGACTTACAACTTCAGATAAGAAGATTTTAACATGACACATTTGAGATTGTGACAGATCATGATAACAAGTTCATGAGTGTTGCGAATGATCAGCCAGTCAAGAGTATGGCCGTTAATGTGTGTAAACTAGTAAGAGAATGGTTAAACAGAGAAAGACACAGTTTTGAGTTTCCCAATCATCTTGATCATTGAAGTACACATTGACATCACCAGGAAGACAAGTATTTCCGGTCTTAAAGTGTAGTTATCGAGAACATGCTGAATTTCATTATGAAACATGGATGTGAGTGAGTTTTTGTTTTTTTTAGCAAAGCTAAGAGGAGGAAGCTCAGCACAGGACAAAATTATAGATAACCTGATTTAAGAAGAATGACTTGAGCAGTTTCAAATGACAGAGCAAAAAAGGGAAAGGAGTGAAAGAAAGTGAAGCAGGATTCCCACAAATCTTTATACAGTGCATTCTGCCTACAGCCAGCTTCAAAGGAGACAGGTATACATTCATTATAACAGTAGTTCCAAGTACCTTCAAGTAAGAAAATCACAGTGACCTTTCACAGCGATGATTGATTGTTACCTTGCCGATGGAGCTCAGAGCTATTCACAACATTCCTTATTATATATGTTATTATGACATTTCAGCTCAGTTATTGAAGTATCCAAAATGAATCACACAACACCACACACACACACACACACACACACACACACACACACACACACACACACACACACACACACTCACTCACTCACTCACTCACTCACTCACTCACTCACCACACACACACTACTGCTGCTGCTGACCTTACATTATACTGGCAAGGCAAAGCGTCTGACAGATCTGGATTATGCTTGAAGAAATCAGGCACAGTATGCTGATCGCTGTACTATACATGGGCAATTATACCAGTCTTGAGGGCTTGTTCACTGTAGGGCAAGACTGTAAATAGCAAGCTTAGTCTTTGGGAAACAACACTTCTCATTCATACAAACAGGAGTTGGATAGGTGAAGTTGTAGATTTAATTTGTTATAGACAGTAATTTACAAGAAGGAAAGAGAAAGAAGTGAGCAGGGAAAATAAAATGGTACATTATTGCTCAAAATTCATGATATGCAGATTCGTTGTAGGTGGACTGCACTGTCCACAACAACAATCCTGCCACCAAGGTATGCTTGAGGAAAGGAATGAAGTTTGTAACCAGTGTCACTTGTTTGATTTTTTAGCTCATGGGGACCTGATTTTAACCAGGTTTCTGTTATGAATGTATTTCATTTTAATAAAAGTCTTAGATACGCTCAGTTCTCTCACTACAACAAACAGACTGTGCAATAAAAAAAGTTCTTGTGGAGAAGAAGAAAACAGTAGAGATAAATCAGAAGTACATTTTATTGCCTTTTACGCACTGCAGTTGTGTGGGAATAAATGAATATAGTATTTTGAGTGGTTGCGTGTTCATGTCTTGTTCACACAATATCCTACTCACTCTGTGAATACAGGACGGAACTACAGGACTGGACCACACAACTTGACAGTTGATTACAAACTTGTCCTGGTCCTAATCACATAGTTTTCATTCAAATAACAATCCAGAACAATTGAGAAGAAGAAGAAACCAATATGTACATGTAAATCACACATTTTAACCCTTTGACTCCAACACCCTGTCCATCACTGCAAAAACTTAACCTGTTGACTCCTTCACACTATCCACCAGCTTGCTGCAGGAAGCTGGTGGATATGATGAGGAAATCAATCAGGGGTGAAGGAGTTGAAGGTTTATGTGTTCAACTTGTCATAATAATAAATAAATATACAGGTTGTTTTTTTGTGTTTTTTTTTTTGCTCTCGGTTGTCACATGAGGAGTAATACAAACATCAATGAGTGTTGTACAGCAACTATTATGCTGGAACAAATAGCCGTGTTGAGTCTGCCTCACCATTAACACATGATTAACGAATGTGTCTATTATGCTGGAACAAATAAATGTGAAAAGTCTGTCTCACTAATTATTATCATTTATTGTTTAAAGCCCAGACTACTGTGTAGAAAGACTATAACCACCTCAGAACATGCACAATACCTGGATTGGAAATGAAAATTAAATACACATATCAATGCATTGACACACATAATTTAAGAATATAATCCTTTGATCATTCTACCCAGTTTATCACCAGTGGATTAGAAAAAAAATATCACAACTGTTAACCTAAGTACACTAAAATATATATAAAACTGGCCTAAATTAAGAATGATATGTATAATTGGTTCTTCACATCCCTATTTCCTTAGAGCGAAAATGTAGTTAATACCCAGTTATAATTCCAAATAGAAGGTATGTAAGGCTTTATAGAACACATGCAGATGAATGGACCAGAAAAGTAGAAAATGAAAGGAAGAGATGACAGAAAGCAAAGGTTCAAAGCCAGAAACAAAGAGAATGGCAGAAAAGATGAAATTTCTGGCACAGAATTTCTAAAAGATGGGAATATTGTTTATTACTGAAAGAGCTCCTGACATCCACGGAGGATGTCTCACCATAAAGTCACGATTAGGCTGTGTGAAAAATGGTTAAATTCAAAGGCCAGGAGAGTTCCTCAGTCTTGGCTAAGTCCATGGTGTCTACTCATGATCCAGTTAACATCAGTACTGAACAGAAACATCAACTGTTTGTAGTTTGACCTGGAGATGATCTCTGTTTGGGAAGGAGTGGTTGCCATTTGATCAGATCCTAGCTGATCAGTAACAAGTAAAATTCAAAATGACTCGCTCCACTAGTTGTTGTTCCTTCACTTGTAGACAATACTCTTCATGTGACACACAATTTCCACATGAAAAAAGTAAAACAAAACATTAAAGCACAAAGGCACAGCACAAGATCTCCAAGCCACATAAAATGTATCTTCCTGTGGCTGTGACACTGCGCTTAATCCAGAAAGTTTTCCCTGTTGTTTGTGGCATTTCTGCAGAAGACAAACACACAGTCCTAGAGAGCATAGAGAAGTAACAGTGTCCCTGTTGTTTGTGGCATTTCTGCAGAAGACAAACACACAGTCCTAGAGAGCATAGAGAAGTAACAGTGTCAATAGTGAGATGAGCAGCTGACATAGCAAGCAAGTCACCACAAGTGTACTGAATCTGTACACTTTTTACTTCTCAAGTGTACTGTGACTGACATGTGTGGTGGCTGTTGTTTGGGGTTCATTCGGCTGGATATTTAGCCAACTGCAAGCAGGTAGAGTGCGCTGGTTAGAGACAGGAGCATGGTAATGCTCTTGACTGACAGAGTTGTCAGCTAAGCTGGTGACGAGCTTGAGTCTAGTGTAAAGAATGGCCCCCATAGAGCAATTCAGATTGGCAGACCTTGTTAAAAACAAAATGCACAGCAGCAGCATTCTGACAGCGGAGAGTGTTCAAGAGGTTAACCAGAGGAAATCTCCTGCATGGTGGTGCAACAAGCAAAAATGTTACCAGCACACACAACAGCACAAACACATCAAACAGGTGGAGGTCAGTGTCACTCCAACCTGACGGCAAACAATCTTCACCAACATCAAGGTGTGCTTGTTTAATTTTTTTTTCAACAGTGCTGTTGAGTTTCCAGTCCAAGACAAATAGCAGTGATAGGTGTGTGTATCTGTCCAATTGTTCAAATACCTCACTATGAGCAATCATTTCAGGTGTAAGAGACTTCATTCTCTTAACGTCAGTGATAAGTTCTTTTGTCTTTCCAACGTAAAGCTCTAAAAATTGTCATTACACCAGTTTACACAACTCTGTAATTTTTTTTGCTTATAATCAGAAAAGTCAGATATGAAAAGACATTATCTGTCATTTATCAGCAAGTTTAGTTAATGGACACTTTCTGCATTCAGCAGTGTGCAAAGTGGATGAAATGGTGAAAACAAAGTACCTTGAGGTGTGACAGTGTTTGTATGCTAAACAGTTGATAGACGGTTGTTTATTTCTGCAAATTGATGCTCGATAACAAGATAATCTGAAATCCATATAACAGTTGGACAACTGATGTTCATGCATGAACATTTCTTTGCTAAAAGATATGATTGTATTGTCTTCAAAGCACTTGAGAAGTAAAAAAAACCATCAAGTGCACACAAGTGCTAGGTTTACCAAATTGTTCATAAATTACCAAATTGTTCATAAATCTGTAACGAAAGTATTGAAAACAAAGGTTAAATAAAACAAATATGTTAGCATCATGAACCCTTCTATTTGTTCTGTATACAAATTATGTGTCAGAAAATCTTTAACAAATTTGTGTAGTGAACTGACACCTCTCTTTCAAAAATGCTCAAGATGGCAGATGCTAATGTCACAGGGCAGAGGTCATTCAAGCATGTAACAGGCATTTTCTTTGGGACAGGCACACTATGAAACATTTTTCAAGTAGAGGGCATTTAAACTGAGCGAACAATAAATTGAAAATGGTCACTTAAATGGAACACAGTTGATAATGTGAAAAATGTTGAAAATATGGAACAGGAAACCCATAGGCAAGATATTTGAGGTAACCACACTGTTTCAAAGATAACATAAGAACACTTGATTAAAAACATAGCTGGCATGATGAAATACATGTGCCTGTTTGCAGACCCTAGAATATGAGAAAGAGATGATAGGGCTGGCAGACAGGATGCTGTCTGGCAATTTTTCTGACCGCTGCTTACGAGTAAAAGACAAGCTACACCAGGCACGCATCAAGCTGGAGTCTTCACCAAGAGAATTATCCACTCTGAAAGCTCTGGGACGGCTTCGCTATGGGCTGAGTGAGTGTGCTTCAATGCTGCATGAACATGTGGTGCAAGCAGCAGAAGGAGGCAACATAGACTTGATGTTCAAGGACCTCCTGATGGAAGCTGCCATCATCTGTGAAATGTGTGGCAATGACTGGCCCAAGTATGTATGTCTTTTGCTTATTTTATTGTTTGCCATTAGTGTGGTTTTTTGTTTTGTTTTGTTTTTTGTAGCCATTGGATGACTGCCTTAGTTCAGAGCATATATCTTGTGATTTTGAAGTGGTCAGTATCTGGTTCATAGATGACAGTAACTAGTATATATTTCATCAAACTGCTGTAAAGTAGGGGAATGTAAGTCTGATTATTATCACTGTAGAGAAGATTTACCTCAGATGGAGATAGACATTTGGGGTGCAAGTTTTTCACTTAAAAGGTGAATGAGTATGTATAGAGATACATTTAATTGACTATCTCTCCAACTTTTCTATAAAAAAAAGGATTAAGATTCAGGTTTCTGTGAATAAGATCATTATTAGCACAATACAGAACAAAAAAGACTTTTATAACCAATGAAGGCAGTTGTAGAAAGTAAACATTTTCATGACTTGCCTCTCAGTGTAAAAGGGTTAACTATCCACATTCCTTATTATGAACCTGTTGCACATGATGGCTTTCAGGCGTTTTCTGGTGAAACAGCTTTGCCGAGAGTTTGGAGTGCAGACATACATGATGCTGGTACAGACACAGCACCGCTTCTTGCAATGGATCAAACTGGAGCATGTGCAGCAGGTAGCACAAACTCTTTGCTAATTCACCACAATAGATGAGGGTAAGGTAGAATAGGTGCATGATATGTATGATCTACTGTAATATGTGTGATAAGATACCTTGTAATGTTGTTTATTTGAGGTTATGGTGAATTTATGTTCTGTGTGTAAAAATGATTTGTCAGTACTCATGTGTACAGCTGTGCATGTGTTTTGTTAGTGGTATATTTAGTATAAAAACATTAATTCGCTGTCTGTATTACTTCATGAACCAGAAAAACACGAAAGTAGAATCACTGGTCAAGAATAATCTTAGCTAGTGCATCATAGTTTTCAGTTTTAGCCCTGGACCCTCATCAGGATAAAACAATTCTAATATGGCATGACCACTTTTCAAATTGCAGAATTCATCTCACTTCCCTTCTGACAACATGTTTACTTCCCTTCTCACCTGTTCTTACCATTACTCATGAATACTCACGAACGTATTTTGATTTCATTTTAGTCCTTGTTTCCCACTGGACGAAGCAGCAGGGAAATTTTAGTCTTTTTCTCCAAATTTTTGTATTTGGTGTTTATTTGTTTGTGATCTTATGTTTACGAAATTGTGCATGTCTTATCTGGTTGTATTAAATATGCGTTCTGATTCTGTTTTCATATTTATCTGGTTCCTGTTTGCTTGAATGCAGACAGTAGCGCTTGTTTTGGATTTGTATTACTTCATGTTTACAGTGAATTACTCGATTAAAAAACAGACTTAGGGAAAAATTGATTGTAGTTGTGGGCTTCTGCGCAGTCTCAAGAAATCTGCCATAAAACATCCAATCTCATTTTCATTTCTGAGATAGTGCAGGGCTTCTCTGTGCTGTTGAATGCACTGTAAATAGTGATCTGCTGTCTTTAAATTCTTGTAGACAGTAGATTTCCCTGTGCAGTATGTATATTTCATAATTTAGAAGGAATGCACAACTACAGAAGAGCTACCTATGACTGAATTTTGTTTGTCCTTCCATAGATGTGTGAGTAGTGTTGGTAAAGTGCAAAATTAAACATTTGGGCAATTTAGCAATCATGAAAAGAACGAGAATTGTACTGTTATATGGGCTGCCACAACTTTATTAAAAAATAGAAAGAAGAAACTCTTCCGCACAAGTTGTGTTATGATCCAGCTATAAAAATACACTGATACTGAAGAAAAATAGTTATCTTGTTACTGCAATATGAACAAAAACTTCTCTGAAGTCTTTTTCTCTCACAAACTGTAGGCAAAACTATACATACACTGAGTCCAGAGTCGTAGGTAAAAGACAAGAATCCTGGTCACAGAAGTCAAGTTTCTCAAGACTGCTTCTCCATGCTGAAAATATATTCCATATGCCTTGGCATCACAAATAACATGTGAGGGAGATGATCCAAACTGATCATTGCATAAGCCATATGCCTGCAAATAAACCCTATGCACCAACAAGGTCCTGAGATTATACCTATTTTATAGGCTGTTTGTCTGTTTTTGTGTTACTCTGTTATATTGTTGAAATGTTTTTCTCTGTCTGCAATGTTTATGAAGTCATGTCAGTTTATCTCCCTTTCGCTGTCAGGTAGTCAGAACTAAATTCTACCATCTACATGCCAGCGCAGTCCCAACCACCAACACAACAGACAGATCCCACCCTATCCCACAAAACTCCACCATCTGCCATCCAAGGTTTCACACCATCCACACTGTGACAAGTCCTCAATACAGCAACCAGACCCAACATGAGGGTACAGCTACTTCAGTGTAACAGCTTCTTCAGTGTAAATTCCTGGGAACACCACCAACCTGACCATACAGCATGAACACACATCCCTCTACCACCAGCCCACTTGAGCAGAACACCCACAGCCCACTAAAACCACAACTCATCTTCCACCACCCCTCTATTACTTCAACTAAAAGAGTAAAACGTAGGTACAGATACAAGCTGCCACACACCACAGCTACTCTTACACAAAAGCATAAATCACCTTTCCACCTGACCCTTCAAAAATGAATCTCTGAATATATCCATTAAGAGAAAATAAATTTCAACAAAGGATGTTTTGCCTCCCAGCTGGAATAGACTGCACCAACAATCCACACAACCATGCCACAGCCCATCACCCCCCTCCCCCAATGCACCATCAAAGAAATAAAAATGAAAAGGCACCACGGCTCCCTCTGTCAGTCATTCATATCACTTATGGTGTTGATCCCATTCCATCTCCACATCATTGAGTCCCAATGCCAGGAAGCCCATGGGAGTTAGAGATGTGAAGCCACCATGGGACCACCCTCCAGAGGAGACACTGCACTGCTATTGGGTCACTTTAGTGGAGTTCAGCAGCACCCTTGTGATCCAACTTACTAACAACACACAGCTTACTCAGGCCTCTACTGACAATAGTAATTGCTCAGTTATAAAGCCAGACAAAGTGAGAGGACCCAAGTGAGGAGACCATCACCACTGCCCTCCAACAAAAGTCCCTTTGAACCACCAACATCAAAGACTGCAACCTTGTGCATTGAAGAGGGAAACCAAAGCTGAAGTCACCATGATATAAGGGAATAAATGGTTCTCATGATGCTGTAGAAATCCATCTGGGATTGAGACTTCTAAGATTGAGACTTCTTGACAAGGCTGCATTTTACATTCATTATTATAGTTTATCCTGATGTCAGCCAGGTCTGGGAACTACAGAGACTTGCTGTGTTGGTAAGAAATTTTAGCAACACTCTCAGTGAGGCATCCATAATGTTGTTGAGACTTTGTGGTCCTCATCTTCCCAGAGAGAATGATATTTCTTCATAAGAAAATTACTTTGTTAGGCACTGCAGAGTTCTGTGTTTGACATTGTCATGCAGAAAATCTGGGAATAGAGTTCTGTGTTTGACTCTGTCATGCAGAAAATCTGGGAATAGAGTTCTGTGTTTGACATTGTCATGCAGAAAATCTGGGAATAGAGTTCTATGTTTGACATTGTCATGCAGAAAATCTGGGGAAAATAGATTTTGCAAGGCAGAAGGGAATTGCAGTATTGTATTGAATCATTGTTTTGTTTGCTTTTTGTTTTTTAACTATGCAAAGAAAGTTCTTGTTATTGATATTAGTAGATTTAATACCAGTGAATAAAGTGCATGAAAAAAGAAACAGACAATGTGACTTAAACACTCAACAAAATAATAAATATTAGCCAAAAATCTACAGCAATATCTAAGTCCCAAGATTCTAAAGATTAGTAGCTTAACATAAAGCCACTGTATGTAAATTAGTTGGCAGAAATATTTTCCTTTCTATGTACCATTATTTCTTGTCTCAATAGATTTTTTTTACATTGTAAATGTTTCTGTTTTTGTTTATTGATTCAATTTTTTTACAGATTTTTCAGTGACAAAGTATATGCATCATATGAGACTTTATTATATCATTTCATAAAAATGACTAGGGCCCAGACTACCACACAGGTCCAGGAGAAAGGTGATCCTTGACAAATTGGGAATCAAATATAATTTCATTAGCATCACAACTGTTTCCTATTAACATTTAATTAATTAAACATTAATATGAAAGAAAACATTGGGAGTAAATGGGATTTCAAGATTTGCATGTGTTTGATACGGTACAGTATACTGTAAAAATGGCAGAAAGTATAAACATTCAGTTCCACATAAGATGCCCAAGGTATATAAGGTATGCTGCCTTGAATACAGTTGTAATGCACAGTTTGATGATAAATTTCACCTACTTTGGTGTAAATGTCATGTCAGTAAAGTCTAAAATAGTCGACTACTGTGTGTCTAAATATTTTGATTTTCATCATGGCAGAGTTTGTTCAGGTGGAAAAAGAACAGTCAGTGTCTTATGTGCCTTAGGTTAGGCATTAAACTGTAAACTTCAGACTTCAGAACACTTTGTTAATAACTCAAGGATAGAAGCATTAGGTCGCACTAGACATACTGCTAGTATCCTTGAGTTTTTAATAAAGTATTTTGAAGTCTGACATTTACATTTTCATTTGAGTGTGTGTGTGCGTGCGTACGTGTGTGTGTGTGCATGCGTGCATGCGTGCGTGTGTGTGTGTGTGTGTGTGCGCGCGCGTGTGTTGGCATGCATGTGCATGTGTTTATAGACAGTGAGTACTTGCTACTCTACATATACAACAAAAGCAAAGAAAACAAAAAAGGAGTACATGAATTAAAAACTAGACAAATGAAATTAAGTGACTTTTAAACACACACACGCACACACAGACACAGACACACACACAGACACACACACACTCACGTACACACACACACGCGCGCGCACACACACACACACAACACACACACACACACACACACACACACACACACACACACACACACACACACACACACACACACACACACACACACACATACATATATACACACACAAAAACAACTAATGAACAAACAAACAAAAACACCCCATCAATTACAAACATACATAAAAAAGGAAAAGATGGAAGATAAAGGAAGCAATGTAAATATCTAAAGAAGGTTGGGAGATTGGGCATATGTAGATACTAGTGCTATGATGAAAACAGATAAATCATAACATATACTACATCTGAGAAGGTATGAAAATGAATTTCAATTAAAAAAAAAGCAGCTTCCATATGTAAACTGATCAAGCGATGGGGCATAGTACCAGTTCATAGTTCCCGCCCTGCTATCTGGTGGATGCACAAATTAAATTGTTGTTTTGTATGGAAACAGGCAGAGGCAGTCCCTGACCGGTATCTGGTATGTGGGCCTGAATACCAAGCTGTGCGGGAAAAGCTTGTCCGTCACCTGAGACATCAAGATGGCCAGCCATTCTCTTTCTTGACAGTAAGCCAGAATACTTCAGATATTGCACTCTATCCTGGACAGAAGGGGGAAAGGGAATGGATAAGTCTTCAGAATTACGGTTTGATATTGTGTCCTCAGTTGACTAAATAGATGATAACACTGTGTATAACTTTGAATACACTCAAATTCATGTAGATTATTATAATGATGAAAGTCTCATTTTGAACCAGCTCATTGTGTATGTGCTAATTGTATACATAGTTGGGGTGTGTGTTTGAATGTTTATGTGTGTCTGTCTGTCTGTCTGTCAGTGGGTGCATGTGTCTGTGTATGGGCCTGCATGTGCATGTGTTTATAGGCATAATTCATGGAAGAAGAGTGCAGCATTCTGTTTTGTTCTACACAGGTTCAGAAATGCACATTACTTGTCATTATGTCTGATTGAGGATTGTGTTAATTATGTATGTTGTTACTGTAAATTTGCAGGGAAGTTATTTTTTTATGTGGTCACTGTAAATTTTGTGTGTATTGGAGTGACTTTATACATGTATGTGGTAACTGTAAATTTTGTGTACAGGGAGTGACTTTATATGTGGTGACTGTATATTTTGTGTGCGTGAGAGTGACTTTGTATGTGGTTACTGTAAATTTTGGGTACATGAGAGTGACTTTGTATGTAGTGACTAAATTTTGTGTACATGGAAGTGACTTTGTACATGATGACTGTAAATTTTGCATACAGGGGAGTGACTTTGTATGTGATGACTGTAAATTTTGCGTACAGGGGAGTGACTTTGTATGTGATGACTGTAAATTTTGCATACAGGGGAGTGACTTTGTATGTGATGACTGTAAATTTTATGTACAGGGAGTGACTTTGTATGTGGTGACTGTAAATTTTGCATACAGGGGAGTGACTTTGTATGTGATGACTATAAATTTTGCATACAGGGGAGTGACTTTGTGTGTGATGACTGTAAATTTTGTGTACAGGGGAGTGATTTTTGTATATGCTTACAGAAAGTTTTGTGTGCAGGGGAGTGATTTGAGCCAAGAGCATCAGCAGTACCTGATCCTGCTGGCTCTTCATCGTGAAGTGCCCATGACCCTTGTTCATGCTGTTGATCACACACAGGTACTTTTTCTCTCTCAGATTACTTAACAGAATGATTCACAGTCACTAACCTTTTCACTTCTTCAGCCAAGCCACCAGCTTTCTCTATGAAGCTGGTGGATAAGGTGAAGGGTAAAGAATGTAATGATGTACCATTCCAGCAGATAGAAAGCGGGGAGAAATAATCAACTTCAAGACTAGTAATTAGCAATGTATGAGAGGATGGAATGAATCTTGTCATTGATCTGATTTGTGGGTAGGTATGCCAGTCCTTCATCAGCTGGTATGGGTCTCCATTTGTGATGCAACTTGTATCCTGGAGGCACATGCTCTTCCATGGGTGCCTGCATGGAAAGGGATCCTGCGGCCTTGCGTTTTGCTTCCATAGGTCTGTCTTCTCTTGAATAGCAGCTGTTCTACATTTTTCAAATGAGATTGCATATGGTGCTTTCACCAGGTTCTTTTTTTGTGGAAAATGTCTTTTCATTTGTTGATGATGCCACAGATCATGAGGCTGGCCTTCAGAGTATCATTGTTTCACTTCATTGGTCTTGCTGGTCTCAGTATCCTTGCTTTAACTCTCCATACAGAAGCATCTTTGGGATGTGTGTTCTATCCAGTGAAGTTCCATTTGCTGAGTAGAATGTGTGTACTTGGCAAGCTACACAACTTCAGAACTTGAAGCTTTGACTTGGGATCTTGCCACATGATGTTACAGATCTTGCATAGACATCTTTGATGAAACTGTTCCAGCTGTTGAATGTGCCTCTGGTAGGTAGTCCAGGTCTTGCAGCAGCACAGTAGGGTGTTAAAGACTGCTGCTCTGTACAAAATAATGGTGAGCCTGATACATTGTCTTGTCACAACCTTTCACAGGCAGAGCTAGCCTTGGAGATGTCCGTGGCATCTCAGTATTAAGAAATCCATTATTGCTCATTGTACTTCCCAAGTAGCAGAATTTGTCCACACTCTTGATCTTCTGATTGTTGATGACAATCAGAGATGGTGAAACAAAGAGGCCCGATGTATTGACTGAAACATAGCTTTGGACTTCCTGAGGCTTGGTTCTAAGTCTGAAGTGTTTGCAGACTGCAGCAAACAGGTTAGTGGCATACTGGAATGTTTTTGTGCAAATGTGCCACTAGTTATAATCATCTACAAAGGGAAATCCCACAGGATGGCTTTAAACACTGTGTTTTTGGCTCACACTTTCTATGTGTTAAAGAGTTTTACACCTGAGCAGGACTTATTTTTGGCTCAGACTTTCTTCGTGTTTAAGTTTTACACCTGAGCAGGACTTGATATATACGCCCCTCTCATCAATCAACATTGCTGCAAAGCATACGTAGAAGAGAATGGGCGCTAGATAGCATTTTTGGTTTACTATGTTATGCACTGGGAAGGGTTTGAATTTCTCCCATTCTCTTGCACCCTGGCCAGCATGCCATTGTGGAAGTAAGCAATCAGCAAGACAAGCATCTGAGAGCCCCAGTCTATAGCAGTGTCTACCACAGGCCCTTCTGGTAAACAATAACAAATGCTTTGATCAGATCTAGGAACGTCATATGCAGCTCCTGATTTTGTTCATGATACCAAACTTGCAGCTGGAGTATGACAAACACCATGTCACTTGTGCCTAATCCACTATGAAAGCCTTACTCAAACTCAAAAATCAATGACTTGGCAACAAGTCTGTTAAGGATAAATTTGGCAAGGACCTTCCCTGCAATACACAGGAGGCATATCCTACTATGATCGTTGCATAAGGTCTTATCACCCTTCTTCTTACAATTGTGAATGATCACAGCATCTTTAAAGTTTTGAAGAACCTGTTCCTTCTTCCACATAGACTGGTTCTGGGATTTCAGCTTCTTCAGGAGCATCTCCTAGTGCTAGTGGTTTCCCAGACGTGCTTTGCCACAGGGCTTTGTAATCTCGACACTGAAGGATTGATCTGCCATATATTCCTTTACTGACAATTGGGAGAGTGCTGAGATTTTGATGACTCCTTGTTGAGCTACATGTTGAAGTGTCCAGCCTGGAGTGTTGTCAGCTTTCTCAATCAGCAGAGTGGAGTGGACAGAAGTATGGATCAGTGTCAAACCAGAGGCCTATGGGCCATACACTGTGTGTTAGCTACCATACAGTGAATTCAAGTGATTGGCATCAGCTGACGCCTGAAGTTCAGCAGCTTTATTCTGCAGTCTTTTTGTTGTTGTTTTTTGATAAGCTGCTTTGTTTACTAGTACGTTTATTGACTCTGAGGTGTTCCTTGCTAGTAGGATAGTTAGTTAGTGAGTCTGCTAATCTCTTCATCTTTTTCATTAAATCATTCCCTTTATCTTTTATAAAATGCAGAATATCACCTGCAGTGCTGTATAAAGCTTCTTTATGATTTCCATTCTGTCTCTACATTCTTTTCCTCAAACTCTGTGTTGGGTTATTTTTCCTGTAGCTTTTCTTGAAGTATCTATGCTGTTTTTTAAATGGGTCATATTTAACTTCAACAGAGGTTTGCCCTTGAATGTCTTGCTTTTCCAAGATAGAAGGATTTTCATCTTGCCGAATAGTAGTCTGTGATCAAACCAGCAGTCAGTTCCTGTTATGCAGCATATGATATGCATACCTCATCTGTTTTTCTGTCTATAAGTGTCATTTGTTATTTCTTTTAATGTCCATTCACATATGTGCTTTTAGGAAAAAAAAGTAAATAATTAATAAATGAATAAATAGACAAGATAAGATAAAGAGGTGTCTATGGGGTGGAAGAATCTACGAAATCATAAAGGCAGTTTATCATGTTAATTAACATCAAACAGTTTAAGAGACAAAAGAAAAGCAGTCAGAACATTAGAACTTTCAGACTTCATCAGTTTGCTCAGGGCTGTATGTGTATATGTATGCATGTGTGCGTGCGTGTGTGTGTGTGTGTGCGCGCGCGCGTGTGTGCAATGAGCATGTCCTGTACTGGTGTAAGACAAGCCATCTGTTATTATCTGGTGGGGTAGAGGTCGAGAAGAGGATAATCTTATCGCATTAAAAGCATTGTAACAGTCAAGGAGTAATGAAAAAAAACAACAACAACTAACAAGCAAACTCTTCGTGACAGTTGACAGGACACCCTGTCAACCATGCCCACCTGACCCTTCCTTCTCTGGCACACCTCTTACTACTTTTACCCCAGTCCCCAAGAAGAAATTCTCAACACAATCAGATCCATGTCGTTCAAAACCTGCGAACTGGATCCTCTTCCAGGTTCTCTCTATGCCGATTGTCTCCCTACTCTCCTCCCATTCATCACTGACATCATCAACACTTCTCTTCAAACTGGAACTGTCCCAGATTCTTTCAAGTCTGCTATTGTTCACCCTCTCCTCAAGAAATACAATTTAGACCCAAATGAACTGAAAAATTACCGGCCTATCTCTAATCTCTCTTTCTTGTCAAAACTCCTTGAAAAAGTCGTCCTCAACCAGCTGAACTCTCACCTGTCTGCCAACAATCTCCTCAATCCTTTCCAGTCAGCCTACCGCCAGTGCCATAGCACTGAAACTGCCCTACTCCACATTCTCAACAATCTCCTCCTTGCAACTGATACTGGCAAAGTCTCTCTCCTCACACTCCTTGATCTGTCTGCAGCCTTTGATACCATTGATCATGGTATTCTCCTTTCTAGACTTCATCATACTTTTGGCATCTCTGACATTGCTCTGTCTTGGTTCACTTCATACCTATCAAACAGAAAACAAACCGTTCTCATCAATGGCACTTACTCTCAACCTGCATACCTGACCTGTGGTGTTCCACAAGGATCTATCCTTGGCCCTGTTCTTTTCACTCTTTACACCTCCCCCCTGTCCACCATCATCAACTCCCACTCTATAAAACACCACTTCTATGCTGATGACACCCAACTTCAAGACAGTGACTCACCTGATAATATACAGCGCCTGTTGACTCGCACCACTGAGTGTTACTCAGACATTAAGAACTGGATGACGTTCAACAAACTTCAGCTTAATGACGACAAGACAGAAGCTATCCTCATTGGCACCCGTCAGAAACTTTCTCAGCTGCCTCCTCTTTCTCTCCCATTATGTAACACATCAGTCCCAATTTCTGATTCAGCTAAAAACCTTGGTGTCTGCATTGACTCTACCCTCTCCATGAACAACTTTGTTTCTCAAACTGCCAGATCTTGCTACTATCATCTCCATCGTACAAGGCTGATCAGGAAGTATCTCTCTTTGGAAACAACTGCAAAACTCGTTCTCTCCTTCATAATGTCTCGCATTGACTATTGCAATTCACTCCTGTCTGGTCTTCCTGCCTCCACCATTCACATCCTACAGCGCATTCAAAACAATGCTGTACGCCTTGTACTCAAAAAGAAAAAAAGCTGACCACATATCTCCTCTCCTGGCACAACTTCACTGGCTCCCTGTATCAAAGCGCATACAGTACAAACTAGACACCATGTGCTACAAAAGCCTCAGTAACGCAGCCCCCGATTACCTGTCAAACCTACTTGAGATCTATGTTCCCTCACGTACCCTCCGCTCTGCCTCCAATCCTCTGACTTTTCGCTTTCCACGCACTAAGCTCAATACCTATGGTCCACGAGCCTTCTCTGTTTCTGGTCCACTCTCCTGGAACAAACTTCCTCTCTCAGTCCGTCAGCAACCTACTTTTGTCTCCTTCAAGTCCGCTCTCAAAACTCACCAATTTCTCCTCCGCATAAAATCCTAACCCCACTCAACCCCCCCCCCCCCCCCCCCCTCTGCAGCCTGTCTCCGCTCGGAGGGGAATCACATGGTTATAATATATAATTGTATATGCTATGCTCTCTATAATTTTCCATTTCTTTTATTCTTGCTTTTATTGCTTTTATTCTTTCTCCCCATTTATAGCCATGCATGTGTGTGGGTGTGTGTGTGTGTGTGCGTTCGTGTGTGTGCGTGCGTGCGTGCTTGCATGTGTGTCTGCTTCAGCGCTTAGATTTGATTTTATCAAGATTTTGCGCTATATAAATATTGTAATTATTATTATTATTATTAATTATTAATTATTATTATTATTAATTATTATAAAACAATCAGTCTTAATCAAAGAAAACAACCTCCGGGACTGTGCAGTAAATGCCTAGCTAAGTGTAAATACAAAGTGAAATCAGTTTGTTTCTGTTTTAAATTTGTAAATGATGCAGGGAAATAAGGTTGCATTCACTGACAACACAGAAGGTGATTAACATTTGATGGTTTTACTGAACTTAGTCTGAAATGAGTTGGAGATATAATCTGAAAGCTAAAGTTATTTCTAGTCTTGTAAAACCCTGGTAATTTACGATGAAGGGGTGAAAGTGACATTGCACTTTTGCTTTGTTTTCTAACATAGCATTCATTACATGTTCAGAGAGTTGTAAATCAAGTTCAGTTCTGCCAGCCCTATTCATTGCTGCACTTTTAGCGATTCTGTTGACTCAGTCATTATATATGATGCCACAGTGTGATGGGATACAACAAAAAGTAACTTGTTATTAAACAATTAATTAAAAAGTTTATCTCAAATATTAATGTACTGTGTACTTGACATTTGCAGCTTGTGATGTAAATATTTTTCATGTAGATGTTAGAGAACATCAGTTGCCAACAAGTGTGGATTAATAACTTTTCTCAAGTCAGTTTCAATGTAGTTGACATCAAAAGTAAGCTGTAGAGGACAACATATCAGTTTATGTGAAACTTTTTTTAGTACTGTACTGGAAATTTGGAAGAGCTCATTTGTGTAAGTATATGTGCATGACTTTGTTTGTTTTTTTAAGCATTCAGTTTCAATCCAGCCCTGCAACTTGCTGCTTTTACTCGGTAAAGAATTCATCTCCATGCTTGTGATGTTATCTGCCATTAATGCAGTGTCGCAATTAATGCAGTGTATTGGCATAATACACAATAAAAAGTGTACAGTAAGACAATAACGTATGCTTAATGGGGCCAGTTGTCAACGGGTACTAATTGTTTTTAATTTTTGCTGCTCTCATGTAAACATTTCCTACAAAATATACATACATTTAGAAAGGAGGAATCCATAACTGCACAATAAAAATAAGATAAATGCCTGTTTGCAGGAGGAAGTGAAATTACAGAGTGTTAAAATAATAAACAGATCTGCGCATTGGGATGAGAAGTACAATGTAAACAAACCAAACTGAATGACAGCCTGAATTCTATCAATGACTGATGTGCTAAAAATACCCTTCATCATTTGCTCTAACCTCTGTTGTTCATTTAGAACCAGAAACAAGCCATCTTTACCTCATAATCATTGCCAGAGTCACTGTCAACAAGAGTTTCAAATTGTCAACCTCACAGTCAGTCGCAATCTTGCTCATTTTTGTGTAAAAACTCTTAGAAATCAATTGAAGAACAGTAAAATGGCAACCGTGTGAAAGGAAGAAGGCAGATGCCGCACAGAAGAAGCCTTCTGATTGGTCAATTTGTATTCATTTTATAGAGCGGACAGTATTCAGCGGGAGATACAAATGGAGCTGCAATCATGGCTCATCATCTTTAGACGGTAAAGCCACAATTGTGGCTTATCGTCCCATGTGGGTAACGATCAGAAGATAAGTTGCCCTGTAAAGATGTTGTGTTTACAGCCCACATTGTATCAGTTTTTAATCAAATTTAGTTGCTGTGGAAGCTTACATTTACAAAACATACACAATTCTTCATGTTACAACAGTATTTTCACAAAGGATATAGGAGAGTGTGTGGTGCCATTTCTGTTCATTTTCACTGATAGCTATTATCTCACATTTATTCAGTATTTTCATGCACACATTTCTGAATCTTTGGGCAAGCTGGTGCTCACTTCTAGTATTGAGAGTCAGAATCATTGACATAGACTTGATATATAAAATTTGAGAACAGTGAGAGACTGCAGGTGCTGCATTAAGTACATAAAGATTTGTACGTGCCAAATGAAAACACAAGCACAAACCTTGTCTTTCCTTCTGTCTATCATTGTAAAAGTTACTTGGATCAGGCTGTTGTATTTATGAGTCTAGTAGTCTACTTCTTTTGTTCACTATCTACAAGGTCAGGCCACAGTTGGTGATGGATGTAGTCATTTTTTCCAGATCATATTGTTTCCTTGTCCCTGGGCCTTGTGGTCAAAGTGCATCATTTGTTTTATGTGTTGTTAGTAAGTTCGTATTGTAAAATGCAAAGCACTCAAGATCCATACTAAGAATGTTGTGCTGTAGAAATTACTGTTACTATTATTATCATTATTCTGTAGCCATATGCTACGATAAAATGACGATCCAAAACCAAGGCTGAAGCAGATGCCATTTTTAGAACAACCTTGACCCTGAGAGTTAATTTTCCTGCCTAAATGACACTTGAGAAACAATTGAAAATTCTAAAGAGAGCTGCTAAAAACTCTTATTGAGTATTGGCGAAATGCAAATCCTGCAGAAAAATATGCTTTTGTTAATATAACTTATCAAGCTGAAGTTTCCCCTGTTTCCTTTTAAATTATTAAATTTCATCCTAAAATGATTCAGCACCAGGAAGCCATTATTGTCATCAGAATTAGAAAGAAAAACAGCTGTCATTTATGGAAATTTTAATGGTATGGTTGAACAGTTCCTGTTATATTCTTTTATTTAAAATAGGTATTAAGCTTGAATGGAAGCAAGTTCTATAACCCTTTCACTCCTTCGCCCAGGAAGCTGGTGGATAGGGTGATGGAATGAAAGAGCCAGCCTATCTTCGAGTGCTAGTATCAGATGTGATTAAAATGTTTGCAAAAGCAAGGTAACTGTTCTTTTTTGTCATGGTTTGGGCTTTTATCAATGAGTGTCTCATTACTGAGACATCATCATCATATATGCAAACCAGTTGCAAAATTGGGTCTCCTTTGCAAATAGTCTTTCATGACATTTTGTAAATAGTCTTTCATGACATTTGGCTGTCTCTACATTCTATCATATGTTCACTGAAATGGGCACTAGTAGTGGTAATATACAGAATGTTAACAAACCTGAACAGTGTCTTCACAGAATAGCATAACACATACACAGCCTGGGACTGGGAGTCTTTTAAATTTTCATTCTACATGTTCTGTGAATGTACTTGCCAACTACACTTCTTGAGGCCAGATTTCTAGCTAATGCAACATAACATACATGAGGTTGATATCTTATGGCTGCCATTGCATGTACTCTTATGTAATAAATGTTTTGACAAAATATTCCATTTGAGTGAATGAATATGACTTCTTTTCTGTCAATATTTTTTTCAGGTCTCTTTAATAAAGACAGCAGAAACACTAGTTCAGTCTGAGACTTGCCCAGTGGAGAAGGTAAGTTTAGGCAACAGTTATGAATTCATGTAAATCATTTGAATTTTTATGTGTTTGTCTTTTAAAAATTTCTATGGAAGAGACTTATTTTAGTAAAGAGCACTGTATTGTTGGATGGTGTGAATTGTGTGCATGATGGGAAGAAATCACAGTTTCAGTTTCAGTTTTTCAAGATGACATCTCCATGCTCGGAACGAATTCCATATGCACTAACGTCACAAGTGCCTTGTGTATGGTGATCATGGCACAAGCCTTAAGCCTGCACATAAACCCATGAACTGGCCAGGTCCTGAGACCCTAGACTATGTTTTACCTAGTCTATATTTTATACTGGTATTTTATCAACATACCACTGGAACAGTCTTGGTTACATGTAAATGACATGTGCTTGTGTGTATCTTACCTTCAAAAAAGGAACATATATATATATAAAGTAAATAAATAAATAATTAAAGGTCTGAATCACAACACAACTAGCTATTCTGTATAAAGTCCTCTCACATGACAGAATACCCCCCCCCCCCCCCCCCTCCCAGTCAGTACCAAATGCTCAGCTGTCTGTAACTAGGTGAAGACAGTATTTTCTTAATCATAGATAGGTAAACAAGCAAGCAAGTAAGTAAGTAAGGTAGGAAGGAAAAGAGTGAGTGAGTATGTAAGTGAATAAGAAGTATGTGAATAAATAAATACAAAATAAAGGAGTATGTAGGTAAATAAGTAAATACAAAATAAAGGAGTATGTAGATAAATAAACAGGTAAGAGATGAAAATTACAACAGTAAATACATGTATATACCCACAACCCTGCATACATACATACACACATACATTTATACGTACACACCCATATCAACACAGCAGCAGGTAAAACTGACAGGGCTGTAACCTGCAATGATGTGATGGAGCCACCTCTTATAACAGGGAGCCATGGTACAGCTGGCTGTTGGCTTTGACGGATGGCTTGTACACGCATGATCGTTCCTCTTCCCCTTGTGAGAAGTTGGAGTAAGAGGAGGCAGTCTGAGAAAGAAATCACATGATCATGAAGAAGTTGTTTTGATGTGTAATGTAGTTTTGTAACACCTTTGTTCAGTAAATGAAGTAAGACATTTGATCTTGAATGTATAACAGTGAATACAAATGTGCACACACATGTGTGTGTATGTGTGTGTGTGTGTGTGTGGGTGTGTGTGTGTGTGTGTGTGTGTGTGTGTGTGTGTGACAAAAGAAAACAAAACAAACAAAAAAGTTACAGAGTTAATAGTGGTAGAGATCATAAAAAGGTGGGGTGAGTACCACTCTGAACTGTACAAGAAACAGAGTAAAGAAGCTGCAAGAGTGCTAATAGTACAAGATTCATCTAATGATGGTGACTTCCCAGTGCTTTGTGAAGAAGGTGTAGCAGGAATGAAGTTGCTGAAATGTGGTAAGGCTGAAGACATTGACATTATCCCTGCAGAACTCTCAAAATATGGCAGAAAGGCAGTAAGGAATATCTTAGCTACCATCTGCAACAAAATTTGGTACACAAGTGAGTGGTCCGTGCAGTGGACCCAGTCACTAATCTTCAGCCTTCCCAAGAAGGCAATCAGCTCTGCTAGAACTACCACATTACCAGGTTGATCAATCATGCCAGAAACATAATGCTCAAAATCATTTTGAACAGAGCACAGCCGCAATCAGAAATTATTATTGCTGAAGAACAGGCTGGATGCAGCAAGGCATCAAACAGGTCTTTTAATTGCAGACTCTTTGCAAAAAAACATCATCCCAATACCAGAGGGAATTCTATCACATCTTCATAGACTTAAACAGGGCATTTGATAAAGTCTGGCAAGAGGCACCAAGTACTCCGAGTTGATAGTGAGCCACCATCCTGACTGATATTTAGTGTCCATGGACTGAAAGCAGGAACTGTTCAACAATTTACTTACATAGGATCCGTCATTAGCAGTGAGGGATCCACACCAGAAACCCTCTTAAGGGCAGCAAAGAGAATATCAGCACTACTTCCAGGCTGGAACCTGTGTGGAAGACCAAGGATATCTCCATGAAACACAACACCAGGCTCAACATGTGCTGGTATATTCCACCTTCCTATATATATGTGAGACATGGACCCTTACAGCAGATTGGGAAAGACAAATCCAAGCCATGGAAATGAGATTTGTCACTAGACACTAAACATTACATAAATTTATTATATCACCAATTATTAAGTGTGCCAAACCATTAAACAGCACACTGGAGCATATGACAATCTGCTGACATCAGTTAAGAAAAGAAAGTACGCTGGTATGGCCATGTGACAAGATCCAGCGGCCTTCCTATTGGGGACATGGCATTATTATTTGAAAATGATTTTGAATTTGACATCAGTAATGTAGAAAAAGACATTAACAGCAATTTACTTATTATAGTCTTGACTATTTTCAACAATGGTATTGTTTTGGTGAAGTAGCAAGAAAAGCTGGGAATAGCCGGATAGCAGAAGGTCCTCAAAGGAGAAAGCCTCTTCAAGTAAATGTTCCAATTTTAAATTCTTTGGATGCCGTTTGGTTGTCGCTTTTTTCCACCTTGGTTCAAACATGTGCCCTAGTTGATTGGGCATCTCTGTTGTTGCCTTTATTTTGTAAACGCTGTCATGGCATAGAATCATTTTTTCATTCATATAAAATAACATTGCTATTCCCATTTGCTTTCAAGACTAGTCTTGCACAATGAAAAAAATCACTATTGGAAATGATATTATAGAATATATTAGATTGATTCAAAAGGAAGTTTGTTGTGTTGCCATTTTAAAAAAGAAATTATGGCTTTTTTCCCGGCAAATGGCAAATTCAGTAGAAAATATGAATTGAATGTAAATTTCCAGGTTTTTAACGGATATAACCAGTCTGTCAAAAGTACTGACATGAGATATATCTAAACATAATAATAATAATAATAATTACAATATTTATATAGCGCAAAATCTTGATAAAATCAAATCTAAGCGCTGAAGCAGACACACACGCAAGCACGCACGCACGCACGCACGCACACACACGCACGCACACACACACACACACACACACACACACACACACACACACACACACACACACGCATGGCTATAAATGGGGAGAAAGAATAAAAGCAATAAAAGCAAGAATAAAACCAATGGAAAATTATAGAGAGCATAGCATATACAATTATATATTATAACCATGTGATTCCCTCCGAGCGGAGACAGGCTGCAGATGGGGGGGGGTTGAGTGAGGTTAGGATTTTATGCGGAGGAGAAAAGGTGAGTTTTGAGAGCGGACTTGAAGGAGACAAAAGTAGGTTGCTGACGGACAGAGAGGAAGTTTGTTCCAGGAGAGTGGACCAGAAACAGAGAAGGCTCGTGGACCATAGGTATTGAGCTTAGTGCGTGGAAAGCGAAAAGTCAGAGGATCGGAGGCAGAGCGGAGGGTACGTGAGGGAACATAGATCTCAAGTAGGCTTGACAGGTAATCGGGGGCTGCGTTATTGAGGCTTTTGTAGCACATGGTGTCTAGTTTGTACTGTATGCGCTTTGATACAGGGAGCCAGTGAAGTTGTGCCAGGAGAGGAGATATGTGGTCAGCTTTTTTCTTTTTGAGTACAAGGCGTACAGCATTGTTTTGAATGCGCTGTAGGATGTGAATGGTGGAGGCAGGAAGACCAGACAGGAGTGAATTGCAATAGTCAATGCGAGACATTATGAAGGAGAGAACGAGTTTTGCAGTTGTTTCGACAGAGAGATACTTCCTGATCAGCCTTATACGATGGAGATGATAGTAGCAAGATCTGGCAGTTTGAGTAACAAAGTTGTTCATGGAGAGGGTAGAGTCAATGCAGACACCAAGGTTTTTAGCTGAATCAGAAATTGGGACTGACGTGTTACATAATGGGAGAGAAAGAGGAGGCAGTTGAGAAAGTTTCTGACGGGTGCCAATGAGGATAGCTTCTGTTTTGTCGTCATTAAGCTGAAGTCTATTGTGTGTCATCCAGTTCTTAATGTCCGAGTAACACTCAGTGGTGCGAGTCAACAGGCGCTGTATATTATCAGGTGAGTCACTGTCTTGAAGTTGGGTGTCATCAGCATAGAAGTGGTGTTTTATAGAATGGGAGTTGATGATGGTGGACAGGGGGGAGGTGTAAAGAGTGAAAAGAACAGGGCCAAGGACAGATCCTTGTGGAACACCACAGGTCAGGTATGCGGGTTGAGAGTAAGTGCTATTGATGAGAACGGTTTGTTTTCTGTTGGATAGGTATGAAGTGAACCAAGACAGAGCAATGTCAGAGATGCCAAAAGTATGATGAAGTCTAGAAAGGAGAATACCATGATCAATGGTATCAAAGGCTGCAGACAGATCAAGGAGTGTGAGGAGAGAGACTTTGCCAGTATCAGTTGCAAGGAGGAGATTGTTGAGAATGTGTAGTAGGGCAGTTTCAGTGCTATGGCACTGGCGGTAGGCTGACTGGAAAGGATTGAGGAGATTGTTGACAGACAGGTGAGAGTTCAGCTGGTTGAGGACAACTTTTTCAAGGAGTTTTGACAAGAAAGAGAGATTAGAGATAGGCCGGTAATTTTTCAGTTCATTTGGATCTAAATTGTGTTTCTTGAGGAGAGGGTGAACAATAGCAGACTTGAAAGAATCAGGGACAGTTCCAGTTTGAAGAGAAGTGTTGATGATGTCGGTGATGAATGGGAGGAGAGTAGGGAGACAGTCGGCGTAGAGAGAACCTGGAAGAGGATCCAGTTCGCAGGTTTTGAACGACATGGATCTGATTGTGTTGAGAATTTCTTCTTGTGAGACTGGGGTAAAAGTAGTAAGAGGTGTGCCAGAGAAGGAAGGGTCAGGTGGGCATGGTTGACAGGGTGTCCTGTCAAGCCTGTCACGAAGAGTTTGTATTTTGGTGGTGAAATAGTTGGAGAATACAGATGGGAGTTCTTCATTTGTATGTTTTGTTGGGAGAGGTAAATCTTTTCGTGTGCCAAGGAGATGATTCATGGTTGTAAAGAGTTCTTTTGAAGAAGAGGCATTCAGGATTTTGGTTTGGAAATAGCTTGTTTTTGCTGATGCAATGAGGGTGGATACTTTTGTTTTAGAGGCTTGGAAAAGTTGCCTGTGTACAGTGAGTTTGGATTTGCGCCAGCGGCGCTCTGCTCTGCGGCGGGCACGTTTTGCACAGGCGATCTCATGAGTGAGCCAGGGGGTAGGGGGGCGGTCAGGTAAAAGACGGGTTGTGGCTGGAGCATGAGTGTCCAGAAGATGGTGGAGAGTAGTATAGAATTCATCGGCAAGGTTATGTGACTTTTCAGAAAGGAGACGGGAGGCATCAGATGAAAATGTGGAGAGGTCGATAGATTTGAGATTGCGTCGAGTCACTGTGCGCATGGTACGGGAAGGAGGAGAAATGTTGAGAGAACAGAGAATTGCAGAGTGGTCAGATGGAAGGGCTGAAGTTAGACGGGTAGAAAGAACTAAGCAGTTGTCAGTAGCGGAATTGTGGTGATCATACCAAATGAGTGTGCATGATATTCTACTGGAGCAGTGAAAACGGTTTACTCTGATAACAATTTACTCTAGACCTAAAGGAACATGGTATGTTATGTTAATAAGACATAATTCACAAGCAAATTTTTGCTCTAAATGGTGACACAGACTTGGAAACTGATATTCTTTGGGAGGTGACTAGCCGGTGGTGGGGCATTGTTGCTCTGGGTCCCATCGAGTGCCCTGTGGTATTTCTTGTTTGCTTTATGAACATTCATAAAATACAAGGGGTTATTTTAAAATGGCTACAAATTGTATTGTACGTAGAATTCTTAAAACTAATGTCATTCTCAAAGAAAAATGGGGTTTGTAAACAATGTACTGTAACTTTTGTTTGGAAAAGAAAGAATTGACTCCAAAACAAATGGGACGTGTAAACAGTTTCTGCCGTGACTTCTGTTTCAAAGCAAAACTGTGTATATGTATTCTAGAAATGTTTACATGTCAAACGATTCTGGGAAAAGAAGGAAGAATTGTTGAAATCAAAATATGTCACTTGTACAAATCTTACTTTGACTGAAAACATGGTAATGTTTTATATTATAAAACTGTGTACACTGACTTTGTATTTGATATGATTATCCTTCTTGGAAGGTGTTAATCTATAACTGTAAATTGGAAAAGACTTCCAAACACGACTTCTTTAAAGGAAAATTATGGCCGAAATATCATATTGAAGAGTCTCACCTGTTGGCGTCACCAGGTTCAGTGTTGGCCGCTGCGCTCTTTGACACCACCACCTCCCTCCAAGATGCTCTGGCTTGACTTCTGTGGATACCTTCTTTAATATTTAGGCCACTGATGTTGATTATGTTCTCGATGTATGAGATTGGAGGTCGGTCTGTCTTCCCTTTTGCCTCTGTTCTTCCTTGAAAAATTGTTGCCGTGAGGTCCATGTTCCTCCTGCGTGACACATGGCCAATGTATTTGAGTTTTCTGTTGTTGATGTCTGTTTGTAGTTTTTCGGGTTTATCATTAGTTCTTCTATCTGTCCATTTGATATGTAGTAGTCTCCGATAAAACCATATATCTGCTGCCTCAATTCTTCTGCAATCAGTTTTTCTCAGAGTCCAGGCTTCACAGCCATAAATCATGACTGGCCAGATCAGACATTTTAAAAGTTTAATTTTCAGGCCATTTAGTACGCTTCTGTCTTTTCAGATATTATTGAATTGGACCACTTTTTGCTTTGTTATTCCAATTCTGTTATTCCAATTCTTATTTTGATACTGAAGATCACAATGCAAAATTAACATGAGACTTGTAAATAGAATTGTTGCCATACTATTAATTATAACTGAAATTTGATATTTTTTTCTGTATATTTGTAACGTCCGAAAAACTGTTAATACATCTGATTTTTAATTACCTACCCATTTATGCGTCTTATCTATTCATGCTTTGTGGCTATCAATTATGCTTAGTGCAGATGTGTATGCTGTCATAGAGATATGTTATTTTTTGCAGGTATGAGAGATTTCAAGTTTTACACTTTAACTGCAGTCATGCCTTACTATCATAGTCATGTATTTGTCTGTGTGATTTTTTGTATTTGTGCCTTGTCAAAAAAAGCATTGAAATTACCTTTTGTCAAAAATGAATTAAAAAGAAGTTTGAAAGGAAAAAAATCAGACCACATGAGACTGCACTCGGCATGTGTTTCATCCTGCACAGCTGTATTTGTCTGTGATGCGCTCTAATGTGAAGAAGACTGATTTTGAAATCGATTCATTTTTTACCTCAAAGTATGAAAACAAATATGTGAATGCTAGTGAGAATTTTTTTTTTCACTATCACAACATGCACAGGACTGTGTTATGTTATAACAATATGGTTGTATCCTATGTACAGGATTGTGTTATGTCATAACAACATGCTTGTATCCTATGCACAGGACTGTGTTATGTTATAACAACATGGTTGTATCCTATGTATGGGACTGTGTTATGTTATAACAATATGGTTGTATTTTATGTACAGGACTTTGCCCTGGCGCTAGTGAAGAACACTCTAGGAGTAGCAGGATCATGTCTACGTATTGATGGTGATCACAATCTGGCACAACAGAGTCTCATCTGTATCCTTACTCACCTCTGGTTGGCACTCAAATCACAGCAGCAGCACCGCCACCATCTTCTGGGCACTCTTCTTGCACTGATCCATGAACCTGATATCATGATGGTGGGTTTCACGGTCTTTCATGTCTGCCTACTGTGTCCACAGTAGAAATGATACAAATATAGGCAGGGGTGGGTTTGGAGAAAACGTTGTAACATAGATTTGAGACCTTGAAGTCTACACAGGGTTGTATTGGGAGTGTGATTATGTTTTTGATTCTTCAAAACTAGCCTTGCAGTAGAATTTTAACTTTTGTAGTTTGCTGAAAATGCAATGTGAGCAGTCAGAAAAGAGAGAATGGCAATAGTCTAGTTTTGATAAAAGAAGGGTGCAGACTAGTATTGTCAGCCATTACATCAAACCACAGCAGATCAAGTGGTTTTGCCAACTGATCAGGATTCCAGTCGACCAGCCAGCACTTCAGGCTTACAATACCAGATGCACAGGTTTAGAAATCCTTGCAGAAGAAAGTGTTTTGAAGTTTGAAATAGCAGTTTGAACTATTTAAACCCTGGTGTCACTGGCTAGATGGAGTGGCAAACTCACTTTACATCTACAACATGATTACATAAGGCTTTCCATTTAGCTACAGACTGGCAGCTTCATCTCCCAGGAACACTTCCTGGTACATCTAACTTACACCACCAGGTCAAAGTTCAAGAGTACATTTAAGCAGGTTCTGGGAATCCCACCATTCTTGGGTGGAAAACAGCATGAATTTGTGTTTGTAGGTGTTTGGAGATGGTTATAGCCCTGATATGCCTCTATGCTGTTAATTGGGCGTTTAAACATTGAGAATAATTGTCTCATTAAAATCGCTCTCTGATCAAATCATCTTCCTCTATTTTATTTGAGCTCTCTCCAAACAGCACTACTCACTATTTTTCTTCTTTATCATCCAAGGAGCCCTCTTCTTACATTACCAGCACATCAGGGTTACTGTCAGAATCATTGTCTGCTCTTGTACACTGATCCCCATCTAAGCAAGCTCTTTTCCTTTCAGCATCAGGGTCAAGTCGGACTTCCGACATCAAAATATCGCCTGCATGCGCCAAACTGTCGTCATTTTCATTCTTATCAACAGACTACAAATCAGAATCAGCTCCACAAGTAATGGTTTCTGCAACTTCTTTTGCTGCATAAGTTGTTTTTTGGGTCCGATCGACGCTCAGTGTTGAAGCAAGTCCGTCTGCCATTGTTTACACTCGCTGAATAGTATTCAGCTGTAGGGGGTAACATTTTCAACCACACGGACAGAAAAGACCGTAAAACGTCACACATACGTAATTAGCATCTACATATAGAGAGAATACTGAAGTTTCCGTTGATATCTCATATGTCACTGGTTGGTGGCACTGAAGGCATAGTTTCTTCCAACCGAATATTCGGTTGGAAGCACTGAACAGGTTAAAGCTTTTATTTGCTTTAGTTTTGATGCTGACAATTCTATAACAAATGCAGCAGCACTATTCTAGTTCTCTCTCTGTTTTGATTTATCATAACGCATTGCACTTGTCATTTCGCACACTTTCTAATGTGCAGAGTACAGTGTAATGAGTGTATAGCCAACTGCTTATTTAACCATTTCTTTTCAACAGTACTGCTGCCAAGCCTTGCCACATGCCAAGAGCCACCGGTCATGACTTCATCATTTTCCTTTATTTACTTGGACACTCCCATGTCATGTGATGCATAAGGCAGCAAGAACACTCCATCATGCTCAGAATCAGAATCAGAATCAGAATCAGAAATTTATTCAGTAAGGCCAAAGCCCCATTTGAAGGGGTGTGAACACATTATGAACATTTCTTTTTGTTTTCTTGGCAGTGATGATAGGTCCAATACTGTTAGGATCTTTGCCGACTTCATTGACGAGTAATGGAGGTCATGAGTGTCACTAGCTAGTGTGTTGATGTCATCTTTGAAGTCCAAATCAGACAGTTATTCCCTCTCATGCCACTGGATGCCTTTCCCTTTGGCAGTCTTTCTCAGCACCCTGTCTATGACCAGCGCAAAGAGTAGTGTCAAGATGCAGCCCTGATGACCTCCCATCAGCACTTCAAACCTGTCGCTTAGACCATCTTTCATCCTAACACAGCATCTCTCAAATGAAATGGTCAGCAAAGATGAAGCCATGCTTTGTTTTCTTGATTTTGTCTTTCTGTTGTTTCTTACCATTACAAGGGAAATATATTCCAACTTTCCCGTTCTTGCGACTGTAAAAGCATACATGCTTTAACTCTGTTTGGCAATGCACTACTTCACAGTTATTTTCATTCTGAAATATTGAACTACACAAGACTGCCTCCATAAGCCATATATTTTCTCCCAAATTCTTTCTTTAATTTTGACTGGGTTTTGTGTTGGTTTAAGTGATGTCTCCACATTTTATGGAGTTCTCTTACCTTACAGTTAGATGGCTTATTCTACATACAAGTAGATGTTGCTTCTTGTTATCCCGGGCAACAGATCCGACAAATTCTACACAGAACGAAATGACCACCACCTGCTTTTGGTGCATAAAGGCCGTCCCTTTGAAGGACCTAAATACTGACAATGTTATCTAGGAGGGTCACCTAGACTACTCCTCAGCCCCACCAACAAATTTTGTGTTGTCTTTTTGTTTTCATTAGAGCATTGTCTTCCTAAAAGGTTTCCATTTCATTTTGTATTTTCTTTTTTTTTTTTCTTTTTGTTTGGTCTTACTATTGCAAGGGAGAGAACTTTGCTTTCCTTCACTTGGAGTTGTAACAACATATCTGCAATTAACTGTGCCTCGCAGCGCAGTGCTGGCAGTCATTTTTTCCTTATGAGTATATGTCTATGAAATTTTCTTTCACAGTTTGCCTTGACTAAGCATTAAGAGACAGCCAGACATGCTTTTTGCTGATGTGGTATTCTGTGACTCGATTCCATTTTTAATTTCTGTGTCATATCCTATGCTGATGTCAGTTCTGGTTGTATTTTCTTTGTTCTTATTTTAAATAAATAAAAGCATATTCGTGGCAGTCTTTCATCACTCTGGTAGAGAACAGGCTTTGAGACGAGATGGGCGGAGACTTATCTGACAGGAGGAAAGTATAATCCTAGATCGTAACTGTCTCTGCTCTTACACTTTTGAGAGAGACGGTCTGCCATTTTGAAATATAAACTGGAATGCTGTTACTGAAGAAACCAACAATTTCATCGTTTTGTTATGGTTGAGGTAAATTGTAATAGTACCATTGTAACATCATGCTGAAGATGAAATTGAGACAAAATGTGTTGGGGTTTTTTTTTTATCCTTATGTGCACTCTCATTATCTCTATTGAAGGAAGATGATGTGAGAAGATAATGAAATTCCATCAACAGCACCATAATTTCTGTGTACCCAGCTACGTACATATGTCAGTGAATGCACATGCATGTCTGTGTGTTCCTATCTGAGTGTGCGTATATGTTTATGAACATGTGTGTATGGGTGTGTGTACATGCTACCTTATGATAAATTCACTTTTCATTTTGACTTTTTATTTCCATCTCCCCCCACCACCACCCTCACTCTTCTGATATTCCATTAAAGCCTTTTGGCTCTCTCTCTCTGGGCGACTGGCATCAGTGAGACTGGCATGGGGAGCGCTTTCTCCCTCCCAAACAAGGAAGGGAAAGTGCAGTACCGAGGACAACGCTGAGGAGTTATTGGTGGCATGCCCATGCCTGTCACTCAGGAGAAGGGAAAAGAGCCTTTTCCCACCTGTCGCCACTGATTGCACCAACTTTCTACGGACAATGAGATGATCTGAGTAGGACCCAGCTGCAAAAGAGGGGGAGACCAGCCTGTTGCACACTCACTCTCAGGACTCTCAGAATGGAAGCTCAGTCAATCCATGGGGGTGCCACATGGAGGCAACAACAGCGTATCACTATCCATGGACGAACCTTCGACTCCTGACCTCGCATGCTGAGCAGCTGCTATTTTAACATGAAGTGAGAGGGGATGTGTTCCAGATCCAACCACATTTGCCAGGCAAAGGCATCGACTGAGCTCACCCAGTCTCATGCCTTATGGCAGCTTGCCAACTAACTTTCTAAAGACCTGGCCAGCTGATGGGTTTATGTGCAGGCTTAGGGCTTGTGCCATGATCATTCTGGATCTTCTCCATCAGATGGCATCTATGATGTTCGAGTATATGGAATTCATTCCAAGTGTGGAGGTGTCATCTTGAGAAACTGAAACTGACTCTCTCTCTGTCTGTCTTTCTCTCTCTCTCTCTCTCTCTCTCTCTCTGTCTCTCTCTCTCTCTCTCTCTCTCTCTCTCTCTCTCTCCTCTCCCTCCCTCTTTCTCTCTCTCTCTCTCTCTCTCTCTCTCTCTCTCTCATCAAGAAGATAAGGACAGATCATGGCAAGGCTTATCTTCTACAAGTGGCAAAGGACAGGCGTATGTCATGACATCCTGACTTTTCCGTGGGAGCATCAACCCTTGATAATATCTTCTTTTGGGGCACATTCCTGTGAATATGGTATCCATTGAATCAGCTATCTGTATAGTATCTCTCTCCTCACTTGTTTGTCATTCATCAATGAATGTCTCATCCTGTCCTGTTCCATATATTTGTTTTTTAACCTCATGTTAACATCATACAAAATTCTTATCTATATGTTTGGGGTTATGTGTTAAAATGTATGCTTTCTTACAGACCTCCTATCTACCCACAATGCCCCAGGACAGTGTCGAGGAAATCGTCCAAGGCATGAACATCGATCACACTAAAACCATACATGACTACAACCGTGGCAATGAAATCCCAAAACTGTGGGGTAAGTCACACTGTTATCTGTCTACTTTGAATAAAGCTGTCCCCTAAAAACACGGTCTTGATTTTAGCAGTTAGCTACCCAGCTTGGCCATACTTATCAGTTGAGTTAATCCTTATCAAAACAACTGTCTTCGTTAAGTTTATTTTCCCTGTGGATGCTGACTTTTCCTGATTGATTATGTATTTAAGGTCCATTGACTTATTTGATTAGATGCAATGCAGAGGTCATAGAATCAAACCCAAGTTGGGCTGTATGATTACATTGAGTTTTCTTGCTCAGTTGATACAGTCATGTATCCAAGATCTGATATCGCTTGTTCACATTTCACCTGCAACAACATCAATAACAATAGTAATAATGATAATAATAATAACAATAATCCTCTTTGTATGAACGAAGTGTTGTTTCCCAAAAGCTAAACTTGCTATATGTTGTCCTGCCATGCCACAAACAAACGCTCAAGACAGGTATGATTACTAAGCATAGTACATGTGTGCATAGCACAGCGATTGGTGTCTATATTTCTCATAACTCCACAAGCACAGTACAGTGTGTGCTTGTTCTGTGTGTGTGTGTGTGTGTGTGTGTGTGTGTGTGTGTGTGTGTGTGTTCAGTTTTGGATTTTTCAATGACTTAGTCATAAAACTGACTGATTGATGTCATACCTATGACATATAAAATAGGTGATGTTGTGAATAACATACAGATCTGAGGATGAGATTGATTCTGAGAGGGGCCATATGCCACAGGTCATTCCAGCTTAGACTTATTTGGAGTGCATTTTCCTTAGTTGTCCACTGCCCCTGTTGACCTTGCTGAACTGAACACACACACACGCACACGCACACACATACACACACACATGCATGCACACACACACATACCTCGCTCTATAGGCCCTTATAAAAAATACTGTTATACAGGCAGGAGAGATTAGTCTGATGACAGACTTGCAAACTAAGGCTCTTCAGGTTAGATGAGTTTGAAAGAGGTGGGTTTTCAGGTGCTGTTTGAAGGTTGAGAAACACTTAGTTTTTCTGAGAGACAGTGGTAGAGAGTTCCATACATTTGGGCCAAAGACAGAGAAAGACTTTTTACCAAAGGTGTCTAGAGAGAAACGAGGAACAGTCAAGAGTGAGGTGTCAGAAGAGCTGAGCGTTCGAGAAGGTTTGTAACCTTGCGGGAGGTTGGCAAGATAGGCTGGCAAGTTCCCATAATAGATACACTGAAAGCAGAGACAGGCAATTTTATATTGAATCCTAGCCTTTACCAGGAGCCAATGAAGTGCTCTAAGCAGAGATTTTGCACTCTCACGCCTGGGCTTGCGGAGAACAAGGCGAGCCGCATGGATCTGTATGCGCTGAAGTTTGTATAATTGATTGTCATGGAGACCTGGGAATAGAGAGTTACAATAGTCCAGTCTAGATAGTATGAAAGAGACAGCAAGCTTGTTGGCAGCATCAGTGGAAAGAAAGGAGCGAATCTTACCTATTCTGCGTAGCTGATAGTACAGAGTACGGCACAACTGTTTGACATGGGCTTCCATAGACAGTGTTTCATCCAGGTAGAAGCCAAGATTTCTAACAGTTTGTGAGAAAGATACACTCAACCAGAGATAGACATGGGGGCTTGAGTAACCTGATTGATCTTTGACTTAGTACCAGTAACAATAAGCTCAGTTTTATCATCATTCATCTTCAGCTTGTTTTCACACATCCACTTGGAGACATCCTCTATACAATCTCTCAGACTGCACGCAAGAGCGTCAAAATCTGATGGGGCAGAGGAGCTATGCAGCTGTGAGTCATCCGCAAAGAAGTGGTATGAGTGACCTGACTGATGAATGATAGTGCTGAGAGGTTGTGTATACATAGTGAACAGGACAGGTCCCAAGACAGAACCTTGTGGGACACCACATTTCAGCACAGATGGATTTGATTTGTGGCCAATGACAACAGACTGGGTACGGCCAGTCAAATAGGAGGTAAACCAGTCCAGAACCGTTCCAGAACAGCCAAAAGTGGTACGCAACCGCGTTATGAGGATGCTATGGTCTATGGTGTCAAATGCTGCTGACAAGTCAAGCAGGGACAAAATAGACACACTCCCATTGTCTGAAGCCTGAAGGTCATTGACCACACACAATAGAGCGGTTTCTTTGCTATGGCACTTACGGTAGGCTGACTGGAATGGCTCTAGCAGGTTGTGAGATTCCAGATGCTGCAGAAACTGTTCTAGTACAATATGTTCCAACACCTTTGATAGGAATGGTAGATTGGAAACTGGATGATAATTCTTCAAGCAGTCTGGGTCAAGGTTTGCCTTCTTCAGAAGGGGCTTGACAAGAGCGTGCTTAAAGCACTGAAGCATGACACCATATGACAAGGACTTATTCATAATATCTGTGACAATTGCAGTAATTTCGTCTAGACAGTCAAATAGGATAGAGGCAGGGATAGGGTCAAGTTCACTGGACTTCTTTGGTATTTTCTTCAGTATCTCTCTCACACAACCCTCAGACATAAGCTCAAAAATTTTCTAGCCATGTACCAGAGAACACAACAGCATCAGTGGGGCATGGTGTATCAGGGTCAAAGCTGCTTCTGATCTTTCCAACAAAAAATTCATTGAATTTATCAGGAAGAGACTCTGGGGGATGTTAGAAGGAAGCACAGTATCTCCAGCTTTTCCCAACAACTGATCACTGAGGCGGAAGAGTTCTCTGGAACTATCAGCGCCTGCTATCTTACCACATATGTATGTTTTCTTTGCTTCACGTATCATATTTGTAACTATGTTATGCTGCTCTGCATATATTTCTCTATGAATGGTCAGACCAGACTCACGCCACACATGCTCAGCGGTACGCCGTAGCACTTTAGCATGAATGACTTCAAGAGTCATCCAAGGGGCGGATATATGGTCAGACACTGTACATATAACGAGAGGGGCATGTTGGTCAAGCAGCTGACGCAAGCATGTGTTATAAGTACATATGGGATCAGATCAATTGGACTGACAGGCTGACTCAAGTGCTGTATGAACATCATTCTTGAAAACATGCTTCTCAGTAGCCTTAAGATTGCGTGAAGCAATTTTCTTTGTTGCTTTGCCTGGTTTTCTAAGACACAGTTCAAATGAAATGACAAAACAATCAGATAACAGCATGTCACGAACAGATAAATCAACTACATCAGAAACACAGTTTGTGATTAGCCAATCTAAAGTGTGGCCTTTACGCTGAGTAGGTATGTTGATCATTTGTTGCAGACTAAGATTTTCAAGAACGGCATTTAAAGCAACAGTACAGCGATCAGAAGGATTATCAAAATGGACATTTATGTCGCCAACAATAAACAGTCTTTCGTAGGTATTGTATGATTCGAGCAGGTCAGGGAACTGGTCCAAGAACATTGATATCTTGAGTTTGTTTTTGACTCTAGGTGGGGGACGAAACACACAAAGAAACACAAAGGTCTGACCATCAAAGTCCAGGTGGACCTCACACACCTCAAAAGCTGTAAAAGGAAAGTCTTTGGCTGGAAAGGAAATGTGTTTTTTTAAGACTGTTTCTATATATCACTGCAATGCCACCTCCAGCTCTGTCCTGCCGTGGAAAAGAAATCAAAGTGAAGCCTGGCGGGGTCACAGCCGCAATGGCCGCTTCATCCCCCTGTGGCCGAAACCAGGTTTCAATCAGAAAAACCACATCATAGTTGCCTTGGATTATGTGGTCACAAACATCATGAGTCTTGTTACCAAGGGACTGAGTGCTTAAGGTCATTATTTTCAACCGGTTTGAACGTTCTTGATTTAAACCCGTGGTGTCAATTTCAATCAGGTTTGATTTTGAAAGTGTGCGACCGTTTTGGCTGACCTGTTCAGTGTCTTGATTGTAGTGAAGAGGAAAGGCAAAATGTCCGTTGAGGGTTGGCCGACCATTGACTATCACCTCAATCTGCCTCTGCTTTCTCCTCCCCCCACGCCGGCATCGGCGCTGCGGTCGTTTGAAACCCGCAAGGCCTACTCCTGTGCCCAGATCTTTCAAACATTTGGCAAGGGGTAAGTCCAATGGAGCAGCACAAACTGATAACAGCTGGTCAATGCTGGCTGACACACTTACATCACTGTCTCTCTTGCACAGCTGAAACTGGGCTTGAAGCCGACCATGGCTGCGTTGAGCAATTTGAAAGTTCAGTGAGCACTGAAACAAACACAGCTGCATGAAGGATAACAGGGCACAAAGCACGGCAAAACACATACCACAAGACTGTCCACTGCATGATGAAGATGACACGGTGAATAAAACGATAATATATAAACTAGTATACATGTACTATAAACTTCGAAAAAATTAGACAAAAATATGGAGAGCTCAGCGATCAGCCTGCTAGGCGAAGGGAGACCACACAATCATATCAACTATTTAGCTAGCTGTATCCTGATATTTATTCCACAATATTTCATAGTTAATATTGCTTAATCAATCAACCAAGTTTTGTATCCAAGACTGGAACATATAATATCCATTAACATCAAAACAGACAACAAACAGAATAGTGCCACAACTTGGCCAGTAAGTTTACAGTTTCCTACCAGTAAGCATTCTGGCCAAAGTGTTCAGATCATCCTCACACGAATGAGGTTCAACAATAATCTTCCTCACATGAATGTGTTAGTAATCATTTCTTCTTATGGAAATTACTTAGAATAACTGATATTGCCTTTCTTATGTGTATTTTGTTAACAAATTGTAATTCGTATTTGTAAATTTCCAGAGTTTAACAAACCACTTTTTAAAATTTCCGTCTTCAGAGTATCAATTATTTCATTTGTCAACACACTCAATTTCAAATTGAAATAAGATTTTAAAACCATCATTCATTCTAACCATATGGTTTGCTATGCAATGTCAGAGCCACAGTAACCTCCTCCACTTAAACTCATACCATAGCAAGCAAGGCTAGCATCCAGTCTTTGCTGGCCATGCTATTTATTTCGACTGGCCAATGACTGCGCTATGCTTGACTATTAAAAGCTCTGTAGCTCTTCTGCCATGGACTCACGACTTATCATGCTCTTGTTCTAGAATCTACAATCCATGTTTGCCAGCTACCTGCACGGCACACAATTCCTACATGATTTGCTTGCCTAACATATATATAACATTCACTACAAAGTATTCGATAGGTATAAAGCATTCAGTATTAACACCAATTTCTTACTTAAGACACCACTATGTACGTACCACCGGTGGATTTCATGTGAATTCCGTTACCCTATTTTGTTTTCTTTCAGTTTACAGCTACACACGTTTGAACTTCAACCGTACATATACAATACAGTACTGACCTTCACAATACCCAAAAGGGTATACATTGACAATGACAGCAGAGCTGGCATTATAAAACTACAACGAAGCTACAGCACTAAAGTACTTCATCCCACACCATCTGGGGATATCGAGATATCTTTTTCAAGTACAAACAAGTTAATGTGGACCACACAAATAGTAGTGTTCTAAGGCATTAAACCTGACTAAAACACTACTCTACATCTGTCTGAGACAGATATGACTTCACGTAGACCTCTCCTAACTCCTTTTGCTAAGAGCTGAAAATGAAGCGAGACAAACTTGAACGTACAGACAGCACTACCGCCCCCCCCCCCCCCCCCCCCCAAAAAAACACTGTTGACATATAAATTTTAGTGAAACACAAGTGCGCCATCAACGTGAAGACCACCTTCTACATGAAAACTGTCTCCCTAACACAGAATCGTCCACATGTGAAATATGTTCCTTCCATATCTTCCAACATTGAATTTTATCTATTCTTTTTTTTTTAATCTTATTACAGCAGTTGATGCAGTCATGGCAGGGTGTGTGATCCATAACCCAAGCCACCATCCTCTGTCTCACACACAACACACCCACAAGATGCTGAGCAAGGATACACTCAAGCCAGTTCAGCAAATGACCCTTGACTCAAGTTGTCATCCTCTCTGTCACACATACATACACATGAGTGTGCGTGCGTGCACACACACACACACACACACACACACACACACACACACACACACACACACACACACACACACACACACACACACACACACACACACACACACACAGTTTCAGCATATTCTTTTTTCTTCTTCTTCTGTTTCCCCTTCACTCTGTTACTCACCTTTCTTTGTCACTCACTCTGTCTTGCTGTCTCTCACACTGTTTTGGCCAAAACTGCAGAAAGGTATAAACCTATTCCTCCAATATCTCTGTGTCAAGGCAGTGAGCAAGTGCCCTGCTGTTCACAATTTTCAACTACCATGGGATATTTAGCGTGCACAGGTCAGAAGGCATGTGGGTCCCACCCCTTTTTTTTTTTTTTTTTTTTTTTTTGGTCTCGTTTTGAAGGATTTGCTGTTCAGTTAAATTTTCCAGTTGAACCGTGGAGAAAAGTGGAGGCCTTGATTGGAAACGAACCCTGGAACCTCGAGCTTAGTTATTGGCAGGTGAAGATGTAAACTATTCTGCCCATTTTCTCCCTATGTTCCACATGGCAATCTATTATTTAATTCAGCTATGTGCTGTGTTGCAAATGTAGTTTGATGAAAGGCGAGTCCTAGTAGAAAATAAAATTGTTTCAATTATGTATGCGTGTGCACATGCATGAATGTGTTTGTGTGTATGTGTGAATGATTTTTGTTGTTATTTTATGTCTTTATGTTTTGATGAATCATTTTTCAGAATGCCCGAATGGACACCGTTACGCCATTGGGAATGTGAGTAAATATCTTCATAATACTTATCAATCTAAACATAGTCAAAATGTATTCTAGTAGTAGTCCAGATATTTTAAGAGTACAGACAGAAGCATTTGTGCATTTCTGTCTCTTTTGGTAAGTGAATTGTAAATTAGCTTTTAATAGTTTAATGAATTAAACCAGTTTTACTTTGGAGGCAAAGGTTAACTCGATATCTTTCAAGGACGAAATTGGTACAGCAAGAAGTGGTTGTTTTTGATAATTAGTTTTGATTTCATTTCTTTCTTTTTGTCATGCTCTTTTACTTTGTATTTTTCTTGTCGTTGTTTTTCATTTCAAACTCATTATATTTCACTGTTGATGAAAATATATAACTTTTCTGTCGATGAATAGATGTAACTCTTCTGTCTCAAGAAATAGAGCTTGTTAAGGCTACAGATAAATCCATTTTTACTGTTGGAAGAAAGAAAATGAAGCTGCTTGTCGGTGCTATTCTGAGTATTGCTGATATTTGAAATCTTCACCAACTGTGCAACAGCAATTTGCACAGTTCTTTGAAAATTGACAAGTTCTGCCTTTAGATTTTATATAAAGAATGCCAACAAATGGATGTTCGTTGGTCAATCATATTATCCTACTCTGCGGTTTCAAGTATTTTGCGGTAATTTCTCATTTTTGCTCTTAAACACTCTTCTTTAATTTCAAATCAGTTTTATCGAGACAACATTTTAACACTAAGAATAAATTTATATGCACTAATGCTGCAACTGCCATAATGGAAAAGAATACAAAGTGATCATGGCATAAACCATAAGCCAGTGGGCCTGCATGCCTCACGTCTGGGGGCCAGACCTCCTCCGAGTCCCACGAGATTTAGCCTGAGTCCGTGAGGTGCTCAGTTACCGCCTGTCGCCACGAGGAGGCACAACGTAGGGCTTGCTGATGGAGAGGCTATGTACTGACAGGAAGAGACTTAGGCCCTCTGCTCTTCTTTTTGCATAGCTGCAAGCAGCAGTGCTAGCCAGCGGTATAGGCTGTGAAAGTGAGAGGTGACAAGCATGCAGTCACTAGTCACTAGCCGACACACTAGACGCATCACATCCAGACTTTGCTCAGGGTAAAAAAAAATTATTAGTGACATTATATGAATAAATGTTACAAATTGTTAAACAGGGGAACTTGGAGAAAAAAAGGAGCACACCAGATGCTTTAGTCCTATGCACTGTTTTTCTAATAATCAGTGTAGTTCTGCACTGAGTGAGTAATACAGTTGGAAGTAGGTGATGGTCTTGTTGGGCTAGCACAGTTTGTCACAGAGGGCAACCCCACACTTTTTACACCAGTCGGGGGTTTGCCGCAGTTGAACCTCTGGGTGTCTCCTGCTGCCAGCACTACACACATGGCACTTCCTATAATTCTTCCTGCCGCTGGGGATGGGTGGCAGAGGGCAGGAGAAATGCTCATTCTGCTTGCCACTCAGTTCTCTTATGCATATCTGTTTATGACAGTAGAATTTAGAAAGTCTTCTGTCACAAACTGATTGAAGAAATCAATGGGGGCGTGACACTCAGCTGGGACATGCAGGCCACAACAGCCAGAGAATGGAGGCAAAGTGGGGGAGAAACTAAAGTCTTCGTGCCAGTCACGCATAAGAAAGTTAAAGAAATCTTCATCAGACATGTGACTCTCTGTACATAGCCCACTGACCGCTCTCCTCTCATGACGTGTACGCCCACCTCCCTCTCCCACTTCACTGTTGTCTGAAACTGGGTCACTGTCAGTACCTTCTTGCTGGCAGTTTCCATCACTTGAAACACTTTCACCATCATCTTCATCATTCTCCTCGATGTCCAGTCCTTCAGTCTGAAGCACTTCACTCACTTCAGCAGCAGTAAAACGCCACCGTCGCAATCTACTTTGCTCCAAAACTCATACTCGCCTGCAACGCCATTTTCGACTCGAATGCAGATTAGCAAGTTGTGGGGTGCTGATGTCAATCGTTTCCCGATGAGTGTATTGCTGCGGAATCTCACGAAGTAACTTTCCACTTGACCCGTGACACGTTTGCAGTGACCAGTGTAGCTTCGGTTGGCTTGCCACGTCACGAGGGAAGCGTCGAATAATTTTTAATTATCAAAACTGCCATCGCGTTCCGTCGTAAGAAGCCATGCCTTATGTCACGAATGCTATAGCGTTCCGTCGTATGGAGAGAGTTAAACCATTCTGATACTTGATATATACATAGCTGTAATGTTTCTTGGAAATCAGAAATATGTTAGGAGTTGTAATGTCAGAAAATTTATAACATTCAGTAGAGTTTGATGTAATATGTGAAGGTAGGCCACTGATGTAGCTGCAAAATTGCAAAATAAGATAGGACCTAGAATTGAACCTTGTGATGCAGCAAATGATACCCTTCTGCAAAATCAACTGAACAACACAACCCGTCCTTTTTCATTTTCCTTTTTCCCCCTCCTCACCCCACCCCTTTCCTCCAATGTGTGTCAATGTTTCTCTTCCCATAATGCAGGTATGAATATCAATTATCTGATGATTTGTTTTGATGTCTTGTCTTCAGTTTGGCTTCAGCAGAGAAGTAATTGTTATTTGTGTATGTTTTCTCTCTTGCACTCAGTGTGGAAGACCAACTGTTCGTGAGAGTTGCCCAGAGTGTGGGTTGCCTATTGGTGGTGTTGACTATGACGTTGCAGCTGAAGGCAATCAATTGTCACGGTATGTACTGCATTCCAAATGAGGGCATGCATTGTTTTTGATGACTAAACTTAAATGGATATCACAGTGGTGTGTGTGTGTGTGTGTGTGTGTATGTGAGAGAGAGAGAGGATCAAGTGCTTTTCTCCATTTTTAATGTTAGGATCCATTGTCTTGGGTATAGTATGCTATGAACATCTTTTCTATCTGCTCTCTTGTTAATTTGTTCAACTCCTTTTCCTGCCTACAGTTTGCCTACCCTTTTTCTTGAAATTCTCTCTACACATTGTACTGTACTGAATATAGAATTTTCTTCCATGCATGATAGAAGAATTGTGTGCGGAAGAGTTGGAGATCAGATGGTGGTGTGCTTACAGAACATGTGTGTATATGTGTGTGTACAGAATGAGAGATCGCACTCAGCCAGGTCATGTCCTGGGTGCTGCCCAGGCCAGAAGCATGGAGGCAATACCAGAACGTGGCTTGTCAGCAGCAGCATGTGCAGTCATCCGATTCCTCACCCATGGTGCCCTTTTTCTTTCTGCCTCCCAGCCAGAGCAGGTAGGAGGAATGTATTCTTTTTCACAGATAAAAAGTAGGGATGGAATCATGTATCATCTGTCCTTACAGAAATCATTGGTAAGAGTGTTTAACAGAGATAAAAAAATTTCAGTCTCCAATTGGCAGATCCAAGAGCAAATTTTAGTCAGCTTAACAACTTTTTTGGCCTGAATTCAAATGCTGGCATCATGCCCATGGCATAACTGACAACTCTGTAGGCTGTCAGCAGAGGAGTTCAAATCTATTTCAATTCTGTCTGATAGGTTGTTTTTTCCTTTTTGTGGGCTCCAATCTCATGGCACTCAACTGTATGAGTGGGTTTTTATGGATGAAACAAGTTAGTGGTGGGTGTTGGTTGACTACAGTTGGGTAAGCTGTTTCTTTAAAAATAGATTACTTCTTTGCTTTTATTATGATAACTTTGTTTGTTTTGTTTTCTTCTACATTTAGCATCCAACAGACATCTCCAGTGACTATGAAGTGTTCACAATACAAATGCACAACAATATAGACACATCTGTACAATGAACAGGCCAGTAATATAGGCATTTCTTGGTTCTCTGTATTTTCTTTGGCTCAGCAAAATATAGAGAAATTAGCTGTTTTGTTGTCGTTTTCTGTGTCCTAAATGTTTACTTTCATGTACACTTGATAAAACGCCAGTTAGCCAAAAATTTGTACCTGACTTGTTTTGTTGATATGATACGTTTTCTTGTTCTGTTTATAACTATGTGCCACAATCAGACCAGCAGTAAGGTGGAAGCAGATGCCACTTTTAGAACAACCTTGACCCTAGTTACTTCCCCTGGATAAACAGTACTGAAAATAATGGATGGAAATGTTTGAAATAGAGCCCCTAAACCTTTAAATGAATAATTGAATGCATTGTTATTTTGCAGAAGAATATTAATCTTTCATTTGAACCTTTGCATCTATAAATCATTAGGTATTAAGCTTGCATCAGAGCAAGTTTTAAGCCATGGCAATCTCCCAGATGATCTGCCGTTTGTTGGAAAAGTAGATTCAAATTCTGAATGTGCATTGTTAGACCTAAATATGCAGTTTTATTAATATTCTCATTTCTTATTAGATAGCTTAATTTTGCAATAAATTGTTGCTAAGTACACGAGTATTAGAAAAGATTTTGGCGTTCAACACTTGTGATCAAGCAGCATGTGCCTGTTGTGTTTTCTGTTGCCTATTTATTTATTGATTTCTGAACAGAATGATTGATTTGTTTATTGAAAATAAATTTCTGTTGCCTATTTATTGATTGATTTCTGAACAGAATGATTGATTTGTTTATTGAAAATATATTTACAAAAACTTTGAGTCATTTCATCATTTGTATGATAATTTACATGGATTAATAGTATTTGGTTAAATAGGATCATTTCTGCTTTTCCTCTGTGTGTGTGTGTGTGTGTGTGTGTGTGTGTGTGTGTGTGTGTGTGTGTGTGTGCACGGGGGGTGTGGGGTGTGCATGCGGTGTGTGTGTGTGCACGCGGTGTGTGTGTGCGTATGTGCGCATGCAGGGGTGTGTGTGCGTGAGTATGTATGTGAGTGTGTGTATCTGTCTGTCTGTCTGTCTGGTCATGCATATGTGTGTGTGTGTGTGTGAATATGAGTTGTGTGTGTTTGGGGGTGGGTGTATATGGGTGTGTGCGCATGCAGGTGTGTGTGTGTGTGTGCTTGCATGTATGTGTGTGGATGTGCATTGGTGTGTGTGTATGATATTAACAATGTCTCTGTGTGTGATTGATTTTTGTGTGTAAGAAGTAGATGTTGCCCATGGTGTATATTATATCATTTGCATAAGTCTGTGTCATATGCTGTGTGCTTCATTCACTTGTCTTTATTGTTATGTTCACTTTGGTAAAGTGCTTTGGGTTTTAGAAAGTACTGTATAAATGATAATTGTTTTCATTAAAAACACTGAACTACTTCTTTCTGGTTTCACAAAAGAGGTGAGATACACACAAGAAAATAAAGAGCATAATGCTAGAATTGTAAGTTATTATCATTGTTTCATGAAGACTTGTAGTTTTATTCTGTGATACTTGAAATCTGAAGTTCAAAGAATTAATTATGAATCTTTTTGAATTATTTTATATTATATAAGTTATGTTGCACTAATGAGGAGCGAATGCTCTTTGAATTATCACAGTTCTCATACAACTTGTAAACTATGGTTATGTATTGTCTTAACCATTGTGTTCTACTTAGCTTGTGCATATTACTGCATGGATTTGCTCTTAGTTTCTTCTATTTTTTTGTTTTTATGCAGGAGTGTTTTTCTGTCATATATTTCCATACTTGTTAATTTGTGTATGATTACATGATGATTTGATTGTTATATACAGGTGAAAAATACTTAGTGTTGTGTTACATGATTATGACATTGTGAATCGTGCTTCAGCATTAGAAGAAAGAAGTTTAAAACAAAACAAAAACCAAGAACTTTTGAATTTGCAACAGGCAGCAGCAGTGTCCCAGTTGATTCGTCCAGCTGTCAAGGAGCAAAACGTCATAAGCTTTTTCTGGGCACACCTGCACAAGGACCTGCAGGTGTTACGGAAGGTGTTGGGCAAGTGTTATGATGATGTCTACCTCTTGCTGCATCACCTGTGTCATCGTTTGACTCAGTTACCTCCAGGTTTGGCCTCTGTACAGAATGACTGACACAGTGTGAATGTTATGAATGCTTTCTGCTCAGATATTTTATGCTGCTATGTTTTAATGAGTCATTCCATAATATTATTGTCTCTGTGTGTGCAGTTACAATGTTGAGTGTACATCTTGTACATAGATATTGTCTGTGGGAGGCACAGCTGGTGTAGAGAGAAGCTCTTACTTTTCAGTCTGTGTGGGTTTGCCTGGTTGCAGATCTCTCCTTAACAGCACTACATCATCGTTTCCCTGGCATTGAAAAGATGATTGGAAACTTTTTACCTTTAAAATGGAAAATAACACATGAAAACTAGTGTAACAATGAGTAAGCTATATCAGTACATCGGAAAAATGATCCTTTGATTATAGTCATCTTGCTGATGGACATAAAATCTGTTAACTGCTCCCTGAAAAAGAGAAAGTTACTTTGTAGTGTATAACAAACTCACAGAATCTTAGACTGTTCTGTATAACAAACTCACAAACAGGTTGCTGTGTATAACAAACTAATTGAAAGTTAGGTTTCTGTGTATAACAAACTCGTAGAAACTTAGGTTGTTCTGTATAGCTCACAAACAGTTAGGTTGCTGTGTATAATAGACTGTCTGAAAGTTAGAGTACTGTGTATAAAAAAAAACTCACTGAAAGTTAGGTTGCGCTGTATAACAGATTCACAAACAGTTGGTTTGCTGTGTATAATAACAAAGTGTCTGAAAGGTAAGTGGTTGTGTATTTAGAAAAACTCATTGAAAGTTAGGTTACTCTGTACAGCAAACTCAAATGTAATATTTTAATGATAATTGTAGTCTCTTTTCCTGACCTTATACAAAAATTGAAAATTCGTAATTTTCTTTAGTATCGAGTACCACTCATAAATAACCTGTCAATATTTAATACAAGGAAACAGCAGGCATAGGCACCTGTAAATGAATTTGTCTTTGTTCATTTACTATGTTTGGGATAAGTATCTGATAAGTGTGCCAGTTATAGGCATATTGCATACCAAAAAATGTCTTTCAACCATATCAAAATGTAGCCCTTTTTTTAAATATGCAAAATGACTTTTCATATCTGGCCTTTTCTTTTGAAGTCAGCATGGGTGTTGTGATATAGGATCACTTTGTCTACAGCCTTGCTTAATTTTGAACCATTGTATGCTTTGGTCATTGACTATTACCATGGACTTAATGCTTTTATAAACATACATGGTCACTGACTATTACCATGGACTTAATGCTTTTATAAACATACATGGTCATTGACTATTACCATGGACTTAATGCTTTTATAAACATACATGGTCACTGACTATTACCATGGACTTAATGCTTTTATAAACATACATGGTCATTGACTATTACCATGGACTTAAAGCTTTTATAAACATACATGGTCATCGACTATTACCATGGACTTAATGCTTTTATAAACATACATGGTCATCGACTATTACCATGGACTTAATGCTTTTATAAACATACATGGTCATTGACTATTACTATGGACTTAATGCTTTTATAAACATACGTGGTCATCGACTATTACCATGGACTTAATGCTTTTATAAACATACATGGTCATTGACTATTACTATGGACTTAATGCTTTTATAAACATACATGGTCACTGACTATTACCATGGACTTAATGCTTTTATAAACATACATGGTCATTGACTATTACCATGGACTTAAAGCTTTTATAAACATACATGGTCATTGACTATTACCATGGACTTAATGCTTTTATAAACATACATGGTCACTGACTATTACCATGGACTTAATGCTTTTATAAACATACATGGTCATTGACTATTACCATGGACTTAAAGCTTTTATAAACATACATGGTCATCGACTATTACCATGGACTTAATGCTTTTATAAACATACATGGTCATCGACTATTACCATGGACTTAATGCTTTTATAAACATACATGGTCATTGACTATTACCATGGACTTAATGCTTTTATAAACATACGTGGTCATCGACTATTACCATGGACTTAATGCTTTTATAAACATACATGGTCATTGACTATTACTATGGACTTAATGCTTTTATAAACATACATGGTCATTGACTATTATCATGGACTTAATGCTTTTATAGACATATCGACTATTACCGTGGACTTAGTGCTTTTATATAAGGTCTCTATCCATCTGCATATATCACCACCAGATCCAAATGTTCTTATGACTTTAAACATGAACAGAATCAAATGCTTTTTGAAAGTCTAAGCATAACAACAAGCCCGTTAATTGTTCTGTATCTAAGTAGTGCATGAGATCATATATCAGCCTGATACTGTCTCTGTATCAGTTTGCAGTGAATCCTGTGTGGTCTTCATTAGTGAGGTTTGGTCACCTGTCACCTGTCGATGTCATCACTTGTGATGGTAGCTGCAACAATTAATGTCTTGGCTGTCTTTCTCCACCTCGTCTGGTCCTCACAGTTTCTCATTGCTTTGCTTGAAAACATCCTGGTTATTTTCACAATGCTGTCCATCTATGATGTTCTCGGTCCTTCTATTCCACCCGATATGATTTTGTGACTGTTTTTCTTTAATTGCATTTTAGACTTGCAAGGTTAACGGTAAACATGGTTTTTAACTGTTGTCTTTTATCTTAACTGGACTGTCATTTTTTACATGGTGTTAGGCCTGGTATGGCTCTAGTAATTGGCTGGGCTTTAAGCAATATAAACTTCAATCTTGGTCCTCCACTCTATCTTTTTGAGTTTTGGTGATACCTGTTTAATCCTGTTTGCAATATGAGAAAATTCAATTTTAGATATTACATATGAAAGTGAAATTGGACATGATTTGTTTACAAACTCCATGGGTTTGTCTCCTTAGGCATACAGGTTATCAAAGCTTTCTGTGTTATGGAAAGTTCACTGTCTTTAAATGCTTCATTCAGTGCTCTCACAACAAAAGAGCTGGTCTGAATCCAAAAGAATATAAAGAAGTTGGCTCTGAAGCTATCATTTCCTGGGCTTTTCCCATTCTGCATGTGTTTTAACACAAATCCTGCATCTTCTAAAGTGATTTCACTTTCTAGGGATGTGTTATCTTCAACAGATAGTTGAGGTATTTCACTTACCAAGTCTTCAGTGTGCTCATTTCAGTTGTAAAATTGTCTGTAAAAAGCGTTTGCTTCACCCTTTATTTCATCTTTGTCTTTTGTTACATTTCTGTCTTTTTTTTCATAATCTTTGTCATATTTTGACTATATCCCAGTTGATTTGTCCTAATGGCTTAAGAAGATTAAGATTAAAGTTAAATCCCTGATTTTGTCCAAACTCATGCGTCTGTGGATGTTCCTACCTGATCCATCTGATAATTTTATTACAGAACTCAGAAGGCTGTGTTATCAATTTGTGTGGAATGGAAAACAAGACAGAATTAATAGGAGGACAACAGTCAGAAATATTAAAAATAGAGGAAGTGGTATTTCTGACTAAATAACATATATTTTAGCTCTGAATTTCATAAGGATAAGGAAGCAAATAAGTACAAGCCACAAATGAAAAAACTTTAGTCTGATCATGTATCCATTCTTTAAGTATTTAACCCTTTGACTCTTGCATCCTGTCCACTAGCATCCTGCATTGTTAACCATGTTAGCAAAGCAAAAACTTAACCCTTTGACTCCCTCAGCCTACCCACCAGCTTCTTGCAGGAATCTGGTGGGTAGGGTGAGGGAATCAAAGGGTTAAGAGAGACATGGCGGAGATATATCTGGTGGGTAGGGTGAGAGAGTCAAAGTGTTAAGTTTTTGCTGTTGCTGGATAGGGTGCGGGAGTCAAAGGGTTAAAACATTGTGGTTCAAGTTTGACAAATATGGAGCAAAGAAAGAATCTATTTTAGACACACACATTAAGAGCAAACAATCTGTTTTGCCATGAAATAGAGCAAAACAATTCTGCTGAAGTGCCTTCTGAACTAGCGCTATTTAGTGAGAATATTTTTATTTCTTAGAAAATTATAACAAATGCAAACTGGATTAAAAATGGTATATATTGTATTCCACACATCATAAAAGAAAGTGGAGAATTCTTTGAACGAACAGAATTGAATGCAAAATACAGCTCAAATGTAGACTTCATTACTTTGGCTGGAAGCACATCATCTATTAAAAATATGTACAAAAATGTAACACACAGATTAAAGACAACACACTGATGGGCATCCTGGTATTATGTATTACAGTTCACCAGCCATCTCTACATTTCAAACATCTTACTCTTTCTTTGAAAAGGTCAAGACTGACTTTTGCAAATGAATGCAATTAAAACAAATAAATGAGGATGTACATTATGTATTATTTTGTATTACATTGTACTTGTAATATTTTACATTACATGTTTGTTAGGCTTGTGACATAATGTGTGTGTCATGATGTTATTGTCACATGTGACTGCCACATGATGATTAACATTACTCACACATCTTGACAGAAGCTGCTTTATGTTCGCACTCATCCTTTTTCAAGAAGAGCATATCAACATCATCCTCTCATCTGAACAATTATTTCACATAGTGTCAGAACCTGAAGAGCATGTTGTCAAGACAGATTGTTTTAGATCTACTGAGGAATGATCAAAAAGAAATATGATGGTGATCCCAGATTTCCTCGGTAGGACAACGAGTTCATGAGTAACACAGCAAATAACATGTATAATAATTGACGCAGTGATGATGGCGACGTATCTGGATGATGAACTGTCTTTGACGTGAGTTAAAAAAATTTAAAAAAATGTCGTAGCTTTGCTGCAACAGACCCTGTGATTAGCTCTACATTGTTGTATTGACGCTTTACAGGATAATTTCCCAATGCAGTCATGAGTAATCAAGGACAATCACAGAAACATTTTACCGCGAACATACCTGTGCCGTCCAAGTTAGATGTTTAGGGTTATGTTGAGCAAAACTGGAGAAAGTTTTACCATCAGTAGAAGCCCGCAGCATTCAACATCACCCTCACAACGAATTAGATTCAGCAGTAATTGTCTTCACACGAATGTGTTACGAATAATTTCTTCTTGTAGAAATTACTCGAAATTACTGATGTTGCATTTCTTACATGTATTTTGTTAACAAATTATAATTCATACGTGTAAATTTCTGGAGTTTTTAACAAAATACTTTTTACACTTTCAGCCTTCAAAGCATCAACTGTTCCATTTGTCAACACACACACAATTTCAAATTGAATAAGATTTTTAAAATCATCATGCATTCCAATCATATGGTTTGCTATGCAGCATCAGTGCCACAAAAACCTCCTCCACTTACATCCCTTTTATAGCAAGCAATGCCTAGCATTCAATCTTTGCTGGCCATGCTGTTTATTTTGACTGGCCAATGACTATGCTATGCTTGACTATTAAAAGCTCTGATAGCTCTTTTGCTATGGACTCATGACTTTTCACACTCTAGTTCTAAAGTCTACAATCCACGTTTGCCAGCTATCTGCACGGTGCACGATTCCTATATGATTTGCTTGCCTAACACACAACTTAACATTCACTATAAAGTATTACAAATGTATAAAGCAGTCAGTATTAACATCAGTTTCTAACTAACTACATCACTGTGTACATACCACCAGTGGATTCAACATCAATTCTGTTGCCCCATTTTATCTTTGGATTTACAACTACTGACATCTGAACTTCAACTGTACATGTACAATACCAAACTGACCTTCACAATACCAAAAGGTACACGATGACAAAGACGACAGAGCTGGGACTACAAGACAAGACTACACACTAAGCACGTCGATCCCACACCATCTGAGAATGTTGAGATATCTCTCAGGGGTACAAGTTTGCATTGATACACATAGTGTTCTCTGACAGTTAACGTAATGACAACACTACAACTCTTCTGTCTGAGACAGAAATGACTTCCTCTATGCTTCCCCTGACTCCTTCTGCTTGGAGAGCTGAAACTGAAGTGACTCAAATTTGACCACAGGGACGACACTACATGTTTTGTTGTTGTTTTTGTTGTTGTTTTTCCTGAACACTGTTCACATACAAACTTCAGTGAAAACACAAGCTCAGCGCCCAGAACATGAAAACTGCGTCCCACATGAAAACTGCCTCCCTAACACAGAATGCTCCTCATTTGGAAAAAATCTTCCTTCCCTATCTGGCCAGTCTTCAACATTGCCTTACCATACTGAATCTTATCCATTCCTTTATCTTAGTACACCAGTTGATCTGGTCGTGACACTGTTATTGTATTGTTTTGTATTATATTGCAATCAGACTGGAATACATTGTATCATATCATATTGTATTGACTGGATGGTTATCTTGAGAGCAGAATCGCAATCAATCTGTTTTATTGCAGTCCATTTCTGGAGCCCACAACTGAGAACAAAACGGGATAGGGAAGCATGGGAGAAACAGTTCACAACGAAATACGTCCGGCCCATTCTGCAGGTAAGGTTTCTGTGAAACAGGCATGTGATGTCTTCTGTTCTTTGAATGCACTTACACACATGCATGCATAAAAGACACACACCACGGCTGTTCCCAAATCATACATTGCCTTCTGTTAGTCACTAACAGGGCAACAGGTGGCTGCTGCAGCCTCAACTAGCTTGGGAGGCTTTCTTGTAGCATTCCATTAGTTTGCCATTAGCAGCAGAGAATTAGCACGGCACGTTACAGTGAATAATCTAATTCATCAGTATGTATAGGGTCAAAGAATGCAAATATGCTCCTCCTGGTGAACTTCTTTCTGGATGACTTGTTACTCATTCTTCTTTGACTGAGTGTAGTTGCAATTCATTCATGTTTTGTATATTGTTATGAGTTTGTGCTTTACTAATAGAGTAAAGGGAGCATCAGTTAGTTTTCTTCTCACTTGTGATCAGACAGCATATCATCATCATCATGTTGAGCTTGCTTGGCTACATTGCTTTCTTTAGCTAGATAATCACTTGCGGTCCCACTCCATACAAGTGTGAGCAGTAGTTCTCTGACTGATCTAGGTGACCCTGGGCATCTCTGTCCAGCGTCTTGTGTACTTCACCGTTGACTAAGCAAAGTTCCTCCGCTGATGTGCACATCCGCCATGCTGCTCTCCATGGTTTCCTTGTAACCGCAGCAAGGGTGGCTGATGGGTGCTCGGCCTTGCCAAAGGGCCTCTCATGATTTGGTGTGGGACTGTTTATTTAATATTCACAGCTACCCCATAACAGGGCATTCCCCTATCTGCCACCCGGGGACCCACTGGGTCAGAGCGTTTGACTTCTCCTGGTGCTTGACAGCCTATCCTAAGACTGACAAGGTTCCCCAGACAGCATAAGTGTGTTAGAAGTGTTGATGTAGTTTCTGTATGTGTACGTATACTTGTGTGACTTATTGTTTTATTTCATCAACATCATGCAGTATTCAATTTGTGAGAAATGGGAGACAGTACATGAGTTGAAATGTCTTCAGGTTGCTGTTGTTTTTCTTGTTGTTGCTGTTGCAGTTGCTTTTCTTTATGCTGCTGATTTTTTTTTCTTGTTGAGTGAATGCAAATGTTTATGCCTGCTTACATACACACACATGGACAAAGACAAAATATTAGACAGATGGGGAGAGTAAATTAAAGACCTTTTAGAAGATGACAGAAACAAAGAACACATTATAAGAAACAACGTTGAAGGACCACCCATAATGAAAGATGAAGTTAGAGCAGCACTGAAAAAGATGAAACCAGCAAAAGCCCCAGGGCCAGACAACATTACTACAGAGATGATTGAAGCCCTGGAGGAATTTGGTATTGAAAAAATAACAGTCCTCCTAAATGAATTTTATGACATTGGAACACTCCCCCAAGATATGTCAAAATTAAATTTCATTGCACTTCCAAAGAAGACAGGGGCTATAGAATGCGAACTCCATCGCACAATCAGTTTGATGAGTCATGTAACAAAAATCCTATTAATAATAATCATGATGAGGATAAAAAATAGAATCAAAAGAGAAATAGCAGATGAACAGTGTGGATTTGTGGAAGGGAAAGGAACTATTAATGTCATATACATCCTAAGAACTATCATAGAGAGGTCAATTGAGATGAATAAGGACTTGTATTTAAGCTTTGTTGATTATACCAAGACTTTCGATCAGATAAGACATGAAGAATTGATCAACCAACTAGAAAGACTCAATATTGATGGAAAAGATCTACAAATAATCAGAAATATGTACTGGGAACAAACAGCTGCAATGAGAATAGAAAACAATGTAAGCTCTTTCCAAAATATCAAAAGAGGATTCAGACAGGGTTGTGTTTTGTCACCAGATCTGTTTTCACTTTACAGCGAAAACATCATGAGAAACCTAGAAGAAGACCCTGGTTTAAAGGTTGGAGGGAAAATGATAAACAACATTCGATATGCAGATGACACCGTGCTAATTGCAGAAAGTGAAAGAGACCTACAAAACCTTGTGAATACTAGAAATAGAAAGCAAAGGTAAGGGGCTGGAACTAAACAGCAGGAAGACTGAAGTCATGGTGATCAGTAAAAAACATGAAATCCCCTCATGCAAAATAACAGCAAATGGCACAACCTTGACATAGGTTGATAAATTCATATACTTGGGAACGATCATTTCATCAGAGGCAGATGCACATCAGAAATAGCCGGCAGAATCGGCCAAGCCAAAACAGCATTCAAGAAGATGACAAGCATTCTTACCAACAAATGCCTGTCAATTAACATCAGGAAGAGAGTTTTTGAATGTTATATAGAACCAATACTGTTGTACGGATGCGAGGCGTGGACAGTCAACAAACAAAGCCAGAACAAGATTGAGGCAGCCGAGATGTGGTTTCTGAGAAGAATGTTGAGAGTTCCATGGACAGCAAAGAAAACAAACGAAACAGTCTTGATGGAGGCAGACACAAGTAGATCACTCATAAAGAAGATTAGGAAAAGACAGGCAAAATTTATAGGCCATTTTATGAGGAAGGGGGATTTAGAGCACCTGGTCACTAAGGGAAAGCTGGAGGGTAAGAGAGCACTGGGTAGACCCAGGGAGAAAATGCTGGACGGACTTGCAGAGTGGCTGGGGACGAGGAGGGTGGGGTAGATGCTAGTGGCAATGAGAGATAGAGGCAGATGGAAATCCATGATCACCAACGCCATGTGGCAGGGCACCTGATGATGATGAATATGCATCTGATGGTGAGTATTTGTCCTGATGTTGATCTGTTTTGGTGAAACCCGTTTTGGTTTTTCCTCAGAACTGGATCTGTTTCCGGCCTTATCCTAGTTAGGAGCATTAGGTTGTAGATCTTTGCAGAAATTGCAGTTGATGTGATTCCACGGTAGTTCTTTGTGATTCCGAGGTCACCTTTCTTGGGGAAAGACAGCAGGCATCCTTTAGTCCATTTGTTTATTGGGTCTCGGTTATAAAGGTTGTTGCAGCGTTCCAGCAGTATCTGGTGAAACTCCTCTATTTTCCATACTTCCGTGGGTATCTCATCAAGTCCGCATGCTTTTCCACACTGAATGCTTTTCACTGCTGTCAGTAGTTTGTCCAATGTAAATGGTCCTTTCTTGATATTCAGCTCCTTTGAGAAGACTGGAGTTATTTCATCTTAGAGATGTCTGGAGGTTTCCCGAGTATGTCTTGGAAGTGTTGTTGCCACAGTTTTACTCGCTCTTCTTGGCTAGATGCTTTTAGCTTAGCTCTGTTACAGCTTTTTCTACAACTAATTTCGTTCACGGTTTTCCAGGCAACAGCAGACTTTTTGTTGCTGACAGCATTTGTGATCTGGTTGATCTTGCTTTGTAAATAGTTCGTTTGCTCTGCTTCATAGGTCTCTATGTGAGCAGCACGAGCATTATTGAAGTAGAAGATGTTCTCAGGGGATGGTTGAGAGTCTTTTAGTTGTGCAGCTTCTTGTAGTTGCTTGTGTTTTTGACAGATTTCCTCATTCATCCATTCATTTCCTGTTTCTTCTATTAGGCTGCTCAAACCAGGTGTTTCCTACAATGAACTCATTCATCTGTGCCCATTCTACAAATTTCCCTCTCTCATTCTGTGTACCAAGGCCATGAGGTCCAACTATATCCTCCACCCTATCCTGTCCCACCTTAGCATTAAAATCTCACATTATTACTGTAACTTCTTGTGATTTATATTGGGCCTTGGCCATCTCCAATACTTTGCAGAAGTTGTCATTGTCTTCCTGAGTACTTGCGGATGTTGGTGCATACACCTGAATGATGTTGATATCAAATGGCCCACCTCCCAACCTAACCAGGAAAACTCTGTCGGACACAGCCCGGTATCCCCTAACTGCTTTTGACTTGTCCCTATCCATTATGATGCCTACTCCTCCTGATGTTATCATGCCTGCCCCCTTCCATCTCACTTCCCCTAGTCCTAAAATACTAATGTTAAGCCTTTCCATCTCCATTTTGATATTGTCTAATTTACCTTTTTGCAACAATGTTCTAATGTTCCATGTTGCAATTTTGGTATTTTTTCTGAGGTTGAGGTTGTTCGCAGTAGCTTGCTGATGGTCTGGTGTCACCTACGCAGCATGACGGTCTCTACCGGACAAAGGTGCTCCATAGGAGCACTGATTTACGTCATTATCTTCATTTGTCTTTTGTCTGGCCATGATTATTCTGGGGGAGATACGATGGTGGTTTCCCGTTGCCTTCCATCAGTTTGTTTACAGTCTCTCCGCTAGCATTTGTTGTTCCCATGACAAACTACAAGGCAGTAGGGTGATTTTTTTCAGGGTTACCTTAGCCTTATTCTCTCCCGAGATGTCCACAAGGCAGTGGAGCTATTTACCTATAGCTTGGGGGTCTGGTTCGTGGGCACCAGGGCATATCTACATGCTGGTGAGCCTGCGTGCCGCACATCTGGGGGCCAGACCTCCTGCGAGTCCCTCGAGATTTAGCCCGAGTCCGTGAGGTGCTAAGTTACCACATGTCGCCACAAGAAGGCATAACATAGGGCTTGCTGATTGAGAGACTATGTACTGACAAGGAGAGACTTACGCCTTCTGCTCTTCTTTTCGCATAGTTGCAAGCAGCAGTGCTAGCCAGTGGTGCAGGCTGAAAGTGAGAGGTGACAAGCACGCAGTCACTAGCCAACACACTAGACGCATCACATCAGCCATTCTTCCATAGCACATTAAAAATTTGCAGAAGCAGATGTATTGTCATGCTGATTTTTTTTGCAATTTTCTTCCACAGCACGTTAAAACTTTGCAGTTGCCATTTATAGTAGAACCTGCTGAAGAGACTGATAAAAGTAGTCAACTTTGTAGTTGAAGAATCAAGGGGAATCTGTTGGAAACCCAATGTGAAGATCGAAGATGATTTCAGATCATTGTTAATGGTGAGAATTGTCATGGACACACATTGTCCCACTGTGATCCAAATCATGAACTGCAACTGTCACTTTTTCCCCCACTGTTTCATGCCTTGCAAAGGCTTGCTCACAGGGTTACTTATTTTTCCCTCTTGCCTCAAAGAAAGGAAAAGAAAACTCCACATGCTGGATTTTGTTTCAACCTTGTGTAACCCACATCTATATGTGTAGATGTGGATTCCTGTGCATGCTTGTGTGTTTATATTTATGTGCGCTTGTGACATTAGTGTGTGTGTGTGTGTGTGTGACACATTTATAGTCACTCACAAGTTTGCTTGTTCATGTTTCGTTGGTTTCTTAACAAGCATGTGTGACTCGTGTATCCATGTGAAGTTGTTGTGAACTCTTGATCAGAACTTGTTGGGTTATATCAAGAAGGATATCCCAGTATGAGTGGGAAGGAGAGGTCTCAGCCTTTTGCTTGCAAACAGCAGCAAGTGCTCATATTGTCAGTTATCTGACAGGTTCCAGCATTGCAGATTGGCCTACTGCCCTGGGACATTGAGGAGAAGAAGAGATCATCGTTTTGATGTTACCTTGGGAAGTCAACACCAGGTGAGGTGTAGACCCCCCTTTTATCACGTCTTTGTGCCTTCATCAGTCGTTGTTGAAGAGAGTGGTCATTTCCATGTTAACTTGGGACATCAGCATCACGCGAGGTGTAGGCCCCTCTGTCAGGTCTTTATTGTCATCGTCTTCAGCCATCATCATTCTGGAAGAGGCATGCCAGTGTGTCTCTGAGTCCAATATTCCAGTCTCATGTCTTCTGGTTTATCGTCTGTGTGAGTGCGTCATGGACACCAGGGAATCTGCCTTTTGCCAGCCAGCTGTGTGTTATTTCCAAAGGAGTACAGCATCAGATCCCTGAATGCCAACAGGCACACAGAGTGGATGTGTCATTGTAGGCTGTGTTTCAACCAACAGATCACAGAAAAGGTGGTCAGTGGGCCATCCATCTGGGAGCTGGAATCAGTGCCAAAGACCTTATGAATAACATTTAGTGTCATGTTGGCATTTAGTGTCATGTTGGGAGGAAAAAAGAAAAGGATTGTGACCTTGTGAACAGATGACAACAAATGCCTTGGTCTTGCCTTGGTCTTGGCATCTGCATGTGGTGCAGTTAGTTACATAAGTGTGTTTATGATTCAAGGCACATTAATATCCGTCACTCTGATAAGGAACGTCCTGGAGGGTGAGATTTCGTACATCACCCAGGTTTAGCTCTTAATAATCTAGATATATGGGACACTTTTTTGTAGTTGCTTGGATATTTTTTCTTTCCTTTTTTCCCTTCTTCTGTGGTTTTATTACATCATCATCATCATGTGCCCTGCCACATGGTGCCGGCGACCATGGCCCATCATACGAATCTCCCACCCTGTCTGTCTCCAGCTTTCCCGTTGTGACTTGGTGCTCTAATTTCTCTTACCTCACAAAATATCCTATAAATGTTGCTTTTCTTTTCCTAATCTTCTTCATTAAATGTTCTTTTTGTGTTTGCCTCTTTCAAGACTGTCTCGTGTGTTTTCTATGCTGTCCATGGAACTCTTAACATTCTTCTTACAAACCACATTTCAGCTGCCTCAAATCTTGTTCTGACTTTGCATGTTGACTGTCTATGCTTCGCATCCATATAACAATATCGATTCTATATAACACTCAAGAACTCTCTTCCTGATGTTAATTGATAGGCGTTTGTTGTCATGAACGCTTCTCATTTTCCTGAATGCTGTTTTAGCTTGGCCTGTTCTGCTGGTTATTTCCGATGTGCTTCTGCCATCTGGTGAGATGACCGTTCCCAGATATTTAAACTTATCGACTTGTCTCAACGTTGTGCCATTTGCTGTTATTCTGCATGAGGGGATTTTTTGTTTTTAATTGATAACCATGACTTTAGTCTTCCTGCTATTTAGTGCCAGCCCTTTATTTCTGCTTTCTATTTCTGTTATATTCACAAGATTTGTAGGTCTTTTTCATTTTCTCCAGCTAGAACAATGTAATCTGCTTAATGAAGACTGTTTAACATTTTTCCTCCAAAATTTATCTCATGGCATCCTTCTAGGTTTCTCATGATGCTGTCACTGTAAAGTGAAAACAAATCTGGTGACAGAACACATCTCTGCCTAACCCTTCTTTTGATATTTTGAAAAGAGCTTCTATCATTTTCCATTCTCATTGCTGCTGTATGTTCCCAATACATATTCATAATTATTCATAGAATCTTTCCATCAACATTGAGCCTTTTTAGTTGGTTGATCAATTCTTCATGTCTTACCCGATCAAAAGCCTTGATATAATCAACAAAACATAAATGTAAATCCTTATTCAACTCTGCTGATCTTTCTGTGAGAATTCTTAGGATTTACATGGCATTGATAGGTCTTTGTTACATGACACATCAAGCCGATTGCACAATGGAGTTTGCATTCTATAGCCCCTACTTTCTCTGGAAGTGTGATGAAAATTGACTTTGACATATATCTATAGGGATTTTTCTGGTGTCATGAATTTCAATTAGTCTTCTATTTCTTTGCACTTTTTTCACAGTCAAGCTTTCTTAGTTTCATTGCACCTATTCCTGATTTCCTTATGTATCTTTTTGTATTCTTTTTTCCTTTAGCCTTCCTCCATTCTTCCATCAAATCTAAAATTTCTGTTGTCACCCAGCTCTTCTTTGCAGTTCTTTCAACTCTAGGGATTTCTTTACAGGCTTCATTTATCGAGTTTGTCAAATTTGTCCATTGTTCCTCACTGTCACCAACGTCCTCTAGAGCCCTGAATTTGTTTTGAACTTATATGTTAAATTTTGCACAAGTCAATTCATCTGTCTTTAAGATTCGAAGATTTAGTTTGATGTTACTTTTGGTTTTGTTTCCTCTCTTTAGTTTCAGCCTAAATCTTCCCATTACAGGATTGTGGTTTCTGTTGCAGTCTGCGCCTGGTAATATTTTTGCTATCAGTAAAGAATTTCTAAATCTTTTATCCATCAGGATGTAATCAGTTTGATTTCCTGTGCTGTCTCTTGGATTCATCCATGTCCATTTTCTTCTGTTAGGTTGCTCAAACCAGTTGTTTCCTATAATGAAGGGTTGTTCAAACCAAATGTTTCCTATTATGAATTCATTTACTTGTGCCCATCGACAAGTTTCTCTCCCTTTTCATTTTTTGTGCTAGGCCATGAGGTCCAAATGTGTCATCTAATTTTTCCTGCCCCACTTTAGCGTTAAAATTTCCCATTATTATTGTAATGTCCTGTGATTTACATTGTGCCTTGGCTGTCTTGAATTTTGCATAAAATTTACGAGTATCTTCCTCAGTATTTGCTGTTGTCGGTACATATACTTGAGTGATGGTATTAGATGGCTTGCCCTCCAATCTAACTAATAAAACTTGGTCTGATATAGCCCATTATCCTTTGATAGACTTTGACTTTTTCACTGTGCATTATGATGCCTACTCCTCTTTCATGTGTGTCTCTACCAGAATTAATAATTGCTTGCCTGATGTTATCATGTTATTCCCTTCCATCTCACCTCCCCTAGTCCTAAAATGTTGATGCTAAGCCTTTCCATCTCAACATTTTTTAAAATCTTTTTTACAGTAATGTTCTTACATTCCAAGTAGCAATTTGTATATTTTTTAATCCGACCACAGTAGCTTGATGATGATCAGGTGTTACGTAACCCTCCCAATATCTAACCTCACTCTCTAATCCCTATGTATTATTTAGGGATTTAGGGATCTTTAACCACACACATACATATACATACATACATACATACATACATACATACATACATATACATATATGTGTATGTATATGTGTGTGTATATATATATAAATATATATATATGTGTGTGTGTGTGTGTGTATGCTTAAAAGGCAGTCCGAAGGGAAATAGTGTGCTTGAGGGATCAGTTACATTTTCTTTTAAACTCCCTTAGGGAATACATACATGTAGATCACACGCTATTTTTCTTTTTTTTCTTTTTTTTTAGGATCATTGCACTTAGGGAGGCTACCGTTGTGCTCACCTTTTCTTATTTTGTCCCATTTTCTACGCCATCATTAATAATAATAATAATGTTTATTTGTATAGCGCATATTCCATATAACAACATGCTCACCAGCGCTTTACATTTCACAAGAGAGGCAAAAGGTGATAAAAAATGTTCACAATTACATACACAATAAGATAACAACATTAAAGCTATACAAGTAAGAAGACACATAAGAAACCACAGAATATTAAAATTTAAACACTGACTTATGTAATGAAGAAAGATTAACAGATTTTTCATATGAATAAAGAGGCATACTGTGCTTATATATTGCTGCGTGTGTGTGCTTGCGTACGTGTGTACGTGTGCGTGTGCGTTGCTGTGCGCGTGTGTGTATGTAAGAATGTGTGTGTGTGTGAGTGTGTGTGCGTGTGCTACGTTTGCATGCGTGTGTGTGTGTTTATGCATGCAATAGTTGTACATAAAATTATAATCAATATTTTGAATGAAGATAAAAACAGAAAAATTCTAATCCATATACAGGAAAAACATTATAACTTCAGTATTACAGCATTAACACCTTGACAATCAAAAATACCTCACAAATTATAAACTATTCGCATATCATACATCACAATTTACATACAAACAAAGATTTTAAAAAGTTTCTTAAAGTATTTCAGTCTCTTTCCCACTCAATTTCTCCCCTATCCCCTCCTCAGCTGTACACATAGTGATACACACACATGATCACTCAAGCACACACACACACACACACACACACACACACACACACACACACACACACCACACACATACACACATGCACGCACACACACATACCTTGCTCTATAGGCCCTTATACAAAAACTGTTATACACGCAGGAGAGATTAGTCTGATGACAGACTTGCAAACTAAGGCTCTTCAGGTTAGATGAGTTTGAAAGAGGTGGGTTTTCAGGTGCCGTTTGAAGGTTGAGAAACACTTAGTTTTTCTGAGAGACAGTGGTAGTGAGTTCCATACATTTGGGCCAAAGACAAAGATTTTTTACCAAAGGTGTCTAGAGAGAAGCGAGGAACAGTTTGTAACCCTGCAGGAGGTTGGCAAGATAGGATGGCATGTTCTCGTGATAGATACACTGAAAGCAGGGACAGGCAACTTTCTATTGAATCCTAGCCTTTACCGGGAGCCAATGAAGTGTTCTGAGCAGAGATTTTGCACTGTCACGCCTGGGCTTGTGGAGAACAAGGCGAGCCGCATGGTTCTGTATGCGCTGAAGTTTAAATAGTTGATTGTCATGGAGACCTGCGAATAGAGAGTTACAATAGTCCAGTCTAGATAGTATGAAAGAGACAGCAAGCTTGTTGGTAGAATCAGTGGAAAGGAAGGAGCGAATCTTAACTATTCTGCATAGCTGATAGTACAGAGTACGGCACAACTGTTTGACATGGGCTTCCATAGACAGTGTTTCATCCAGGTAGAAGCCAAGGTTTCTAACAGTTTGTGAGGAAGATACATCACAACCAGAGATAGACATGGGGGCATGAGTAACCTGATCGACCTTTGACTTAGTACCAGTAACAATAAGCTCAGTTTTATCATCATTCATCTTCAGCTTGTTTTCACTCATCCACTTGGAGACATCCTCTATACAATCTCTCGGACTGCACGCAAGAGCGTCAAAATCTGATGGGGCAGAGGAGCTATGCAGCTGTGAGTCATCCGCAAAGAAGTGGTATGAGTGACCTGACTGATGAATGATAGCGCTGAGAGGTTGTGTATACATAGTGAACAGGACAGGTCCCAAGACAGAACCTTGTGGGACACCCCATTTCAGCACAGATGGATTTGATTTGTGGCCAATGACAACAGACTGGGTATGGCCAGTCAAATAGGAGGTAAACCAGTCCAGAACTGTTCCAGAACAGCCAAAAGTGGTACGCAACCGCGTTATGAGGATGCTATGGTCTATGGTGTCAAATACTGCTGACAAGCAAGCAGTGACAAGATAGACACAGAAGCTGGCTTTTTTTTTTTTCTTTCTCTATGCGATGATGATGATGTCGATGAGGATGATAATCATGATGCTATGAAGTTCCATCTAGGACTGAGACTGCATGATAGGGCTGTACCCTACACTTTCTATCTTTATACGAGCTGGTGTCGACCAGGCCTGAGAAATACAGACACCTGCGATGCTGGTCAGAGGATTTGAGCAACACCCTTAATGACACATCCATGACGTGGATGAGACTCGACCGTGTGGTCCCAATCTTCCCAATGAGCCCATAGCACGCCCAACTCTGGATAGGAGCCGGTTAGAGCAAAAAAATCTCACAGTGATATAGTTTTGAAGGGACTGATGGGGATTCAAACCCATAAGCTTTCAATCGGTAGTCCGTTGCGTTAATCACTACACCACGGCGACTAGTGATAACACGCTATTTGTGCTATAGTGCGCATTGTTCTGTTGTATGTATAGTCCCATTTTGGGGAATTATTTATTATAATAATTGATGTATGTGCTTGTGATAGTGTTACAGTAAATATTGTTTGAATTTGTCAAGCCGTTGTCAAATTCATATGTGTCTCCCGTTAAATTGCCGGGTTGGATTGCTTGAGGTCAGTGCAAATTCTGATAGCTTCAGATTTCTTCATTACAGTTACAGTTGAATTGTTTTATATATGGTGAGAACAGGTATTAGAAACTTCCTTGCTGTCACTGTACATCAGAAATTTCAAAAACACTTTATTACTCAGGGATAGTAGCACTAAATAACAAAATTGCTACAGCCACCTAGATAAGAACATATAGATCCTGCGTACTGAGTACTTTTCTCTACTACAACGAATGCTAGACAACCAGTGTGAGCCAAGAGCACTGCCTTAAAATCTTCCAGGGCATTTCTTAGTAGGGCTGTGTGCCAGTCACAGGCATCCTGAACCAGGCCAGCAGACCAAGCATGTATAGCCTCTTCAAGCAATGATAACTGTGCTGGCTTGGTCCTGTCTGCCCCATGCAGGATTGCTGCATCCCAAAAGATATCCTGTATGAAGACTTCAGCGCAGAATCCCAGTCCACAGGGTGCCTATTGCAGTGATACAGGGACCTGAAGCCTTCTGATACCAGTGTGGTCATGATGGGAGAGACAGCTACGAGTAGCTGTGTCTGGCAATAGGCTGTGCTTGAAGGTGTTGCCATTGCAGAGAAAAAAAAAAGAACTTGTCTGTGGCTAGACTAAAGAGAGAGCAGGAAGCTGTGGAAGCGATTGCCCAGTATGACCATCAGCCTTCATATGTAATAGTTATGCCAGGAACTGCCACCCAAAAATGAGCTTGTTCAACCAGAGCTGATGCTGTTCCTCATCCTACTATGTCCTAAGCCAGGTGCATCCATTTTCTGTTCAAACAGACAGAACTGTCAACAGTACATGTAGCATTTGGACCTGTCTTACCGCTAATCCTATGCTGAATGGTAGTAGGATTTTGACTATAAGCTTTTGATCAAGTTCAGAAAAAGCAAGGCCTGACACATCTTCAGTGTGTTGGACCAGATTTATTGACAAGCTACTGTTTTCCCACAAAGAATTTAGGTTGAGATTGCAGCCTTCTGTGTTGACAATCACTGTAATCTGACCTTTACAATTCAGAGGATCATCTGGTCTACACAGTGCTGCACTGATTTGCTGGAGAGGGGGAGGGGAGCGGAGTTGGTCCTACTGAGCAATGGAAATGGCAGAAACATTTGCACCTGTGTCTGTCTTGAAATATACAGATGTGTCATACATATTTAGATATGCGCCTGTGGAGGCCTGTTGGTTGTGGAGGAGACAGCACCTAGGAAATATATTTCCACAAAATTCACATCTGGCCTCTGCTGTTGTTGTTACAGATGCTAGTAAAATGTCAGTGGATTCTACACATGACAAATCTTGTCATGCACAGGACATTCTAGTTTGCTAAAATGAGGTTCCCTGCTACAGTGTGTACATACGCCACCACTTCCTCAGTGTTGATGACCACCATGACCACTGCGCTGGCCACCATGCTGATCATCACAATGCTACTACTGCGTTGACCACCATGTCTTTTTGTCATCTGTTCAGTGTTGAAGACAGACATCAACTGAGAAGATAGAGCCTTCTCCCCCATGGCTGCCTTGGCTACCACAATGCCACAACAGTGTCGTCAACGTGCACCACCCCTGCTGCATTAGACTGCATGGTATCAATCATAGTTTTCTGCTCTGATAGCTGTGATTTTATCTAAGTTCATGTTGACATGCCGTGGTCAAGTGTGAGGTCAACGCATTCTACTTCCGCTGTTCCCTCTTTTCAATACCAGCTATTCTGTGCTGGTCAAATATTATTGTGCTCTGCGTACACTGCACTCACCAGCTTACTCAGTTGTGGGCAGTTTCTTTCCAGTTGGTGGGTGTATTCCACAGCTGATGAGGTTGGTCTTAGAGTATCCTTGTAACACTTTGCTGGTCTTCCTTGGTCGTAGTATTCTTACTTCAGTCTTCTGTACAGAACATCTTTGGGATACTGTTGTCTTCTGTACAGATGTGTCCTGTCCAGTAAAGCTGGCATTTGATGAGCAGACACTCTGTATGTCAGAATTTGGCAAGCCACATCAACAAGCTACATTTCTCCTGAACATGAAAATTGAACAGACAGTCTTGCCATGTGGTATTGCTGCTATTGCACAGAAATCTCTGGTAACATTGTTCCTGCTACTGGATGTGCCTTTTGTAGTAGCCCAGGTCTTGCAGCAGTACACAAGGGTGCTCAGGACTTTAACTCTGAACACGGGGATCTTTGTGGCAAACCTGTTGACATGGTCTTGTCACAACCTCCTGGTTGGCCTTCCAAATGCAAAGCTAGCCTTGACAATGTGCAAATCAACCTCAGCGTCAACAGATCCATTACTGCTGCTCATTGAACTGCCCAAGTAACAGAATTTGTCTACATCTTGATTGCCAGGTTGTTGATGACAAGCAGAGGTGGCAAAGCCTGGGATAATGGTGGCAGAAATATATCTTCTGTCCTGCCTGCTCAAGTACGTACATTCATACATACACACACATGCATACAGGCTATAGTATAAAGTGGATGTTTTTCAGGCATGAAGCCAATTTAAGGACAGAGAGAGAAAGAGACAGTGTGAAGATGGAGGGAGCTTGGGGCTAACACATTACAACACATTGTCATTAAAGGTGATTGTTTTTGCCATTGACTGTAATTGACAAAATAGTGCTCTCTTCTTCCAGCAAGCTGATGCCATCATCCAGAGTGGAAATGATTTGCTGTTGGCAGACACTGGACAAGGTGAACATTTTCAGTTTTATGTTTCCTGGATTTAATGACATTTGATGATTTGGACATTATGTTTTATTTAAAAAAATGAATTTAACATGTTGTGATTTGAATTTTAAAGTTCACATTCTATTTTAAAGAGAGGTTACTGTTGATAATAATGCTGAACAGGATTCACACCAAAGTGAAGCCCATCACTAGGAAAAAAATGTTTGAAGCTGTGACTAGAAGCTTTGTTTTACTGTATCATTGAATGTTCAATCGCACATACTGTGCTGGGTCTTACAAGTGCTAATCAGATGTGATAAGCTTGGCCCATTTCTGTACAAAATGATTACATAATTTCATTTGTATAGTGCAAACAGTCTATGTCAAAACATGGTGTTTGTGCATTACATAATAACAGAGCATTAAGAAAAAAATGAAAGTAGGGAGGAAGGAGGCAAACATGGTCCGATTCATATAGCAATGTAGTATGAACACAAGCAATTAATCAGGAATAAGAAGAAGTAACATGAAATGAGAAATAGGTGACAGTACCAGTTGTTCACAAAGAATATAGGAAAGAAAAATGTTCACACCTATGATAAATGTGAGTCTTCACATACATACACACACACATGCACACGCACACCTGTGCATACACACATGCACATACACATGTGTGCACACACATGCACACTCACACAAACAGACAGACAGACACACACATACACACACACACGAATGCATGTACTCAAGCATGCGCGCACACACACAGAGATACACGTACACACACAAGGGTAAGTTGCAACATGTCCAGATTAAGGAAAGTTATAATCATTAATCTTTGCAGTTTTTGTAGATATTTCTGAAAGAGATATGTTTTGATATGTTTTCAGAGGTAAGCAGACGTTCATTTTGTGTTTTAGACACTTAGAGGGAATTCCATTTGCTATGCCAAATTACTTTCTAATGAGAGCAAAAGCAGGACGTTGCACAGCGTCTTCTGTTTGAACTTTTTAAAAAAAATAGTTAGTTAGTTAGTTAATTTGCTAAATATACTGGGTGGGAGTTTTTCGTTTTTCTTGCCCATTTGCTCACAATGATTTTAAGCTTCTGTCCTGAAATGTTTTCAGAAGTATCAAGGCTTTCAAACAGCGTCTTCTAGGATCCCTTGTCTTCCCTTAATGTAAATTACACATCAACTGCAAACTTCATATTTCGTAGGTTCTCAGGTATTTTTAACATGTTTGGTTGTTTTCACATTAAAATCATAGTCCATTAACATCTTAGCAAGCTGAGACTGAACTGATCATTTCAGGATGGATGGGTGTGTGTTTGTATGATAGATCAGAAACAGTTGCTGAACATGGTGTTTGAGGTGGGAGAGGAGGACCCGGTGGATGATGTCCCACTGCAGGACAAATCCACAGCCTGGAAATACCGCCTGCGCATCACTGTGGACGAATTCTTTAGACATTTCCAGCAGATGGAATCACAAGACCAGGATGCCTTGCCTGTACTCAAGCTCTTCCTTCAACAGGTTTCACTGGTTTTACTTCTATTATGTTATCAGGCAGGACACACAGTCCTTAGTAACTACGTCAGGCAGGACGCACAGTCCTTAGTACCTACATCAGGCAGGACACACAGTCCTTAGTAATTACATCAGGCAGGACACACAGTCCTTAGTAATTACATCAGGCAGGACACACAATCCATAGTAATTACATCAGGCAGGACACACCGTCCTTAGTAATAACATCAGGCAGGACACACCGTCCTTAGTGATTACATCAGGCAGGACACACCGTCCTTAGTAATTACATCAGGCAGGACATACAGTCCTTAGTAATTACATCAGGCAGGACACACAGTCTTTAATTACAGTCCTTAGTAATTACATCAGGCAGGACATGTAGTCTTTAGTAATTACATCAGGCAGAACACACAGTCTTTAGTATTACATAGGCTAACACACAGTTTCAGTAATACATCAGCGACACAGTTTTATTACAGTCCTTAGAATTACATCAGGCAGGACACATGTCTTAAGTAATTACATCGCAGACACAGTCCTTAGAATTACATCAGGCAGGAACACATCCTAGTGATTCTTCAGCAGACACAGTCTTATATTACATCAGGCAGGACACACAGTCCTTACTAATTACATCGCAGGCACAGCTAGATACATCAGGGACCACAGTCTAATTACGTCCGTAGTATACATTAGGCGGACATGCTAGTAATTACATCGGAGGACACAGTCCTCGTAATTCATCAGGCAGGAACACAGTCTTAGTAATTCATGCAGACACACGTTATAAGTAGCGACACTAGCTTTATATTACATCAGCGACAATGTCCTGTAGTTACACAGGCAGGAACATCTTATACAGTCCTATATTACATCAGGAAGGACACTACAGTACTTTGTATTACATAGGCAGGAACATAGTCTTAGTAATTACATCAGGCAGAACACACAGTCTTTGTAATTACATCAGGCAGGACACACAGTCTCATACATAGTAATTACATCAGGCAGGACACTAGGTCTTAGTAATTACATCAGGCAGAGACGCACAGTCTTTACGTAATTCATCAGGAGCACACAGTTTAGTAATTACATCAGCAGAAACACAGTCTTTAGTAATTACATCGGGCAGGACACAGTCCTTAGTAATTACATCAGGCAGGACATCACAGTCTTTAGTAATTACATCAGGCAGGACACATAGTCTTTAGTAATTACATCGGGCAGACACACAGTTTAAATCACACAGCCAATTTAATAATTACATCAGGCAGGAATCTTATAATACAGTCTTAGTAATTACATCAGGCAGAAAGTTTTAGTAATTACATCAGGCAGGACACACATAGTCTTTAGTAATTACATCAGGCAGAACACACAGTCTTTAGTAATTACATCAGGCAGGACACACAGTCTTCAATTACAGTCCTTAGTAATTACATCAGGCAGGACACATGGTCCTTAGTAATTACATCGGGCAGGACACACAGTCCTTAGTAATTCATCAGGCAGGACACACAGTCCTTAGTAGTTGCATCGGGCAGGACACACTGTTCTTAATAATTACATCAGGCAGGACACACAGTCTTTAGTAATTACATCAGGCAGGACACACAGTCTTTAGTAATTACATCAGGCAGGACACACAGTCTTTAGTAATTACATCAGGCAGGACACATGGTCCTTAGTAGTTACATCGGGCAGGACACAGTTTTTCATTACAGTCCTTAGTAATTACATCAGGCAGGACACACAGTCTTAAGTAATTAAATCAGGGAGGACACAGTCCTTAGTAATTACATCAGGCAGGACACACAGTCCTTAGTAATTACATCAGGCAGGACACACAGTCCTTAGTAATTACATCAGGCAGGACACAGTCTTTAATTACAGTCCATAGTAATTACATCAGGCAGGACACACAGTCCTTAGTAATTACATCAGGCAGGACACAGAGTCATAAGTAATTACATCGGGCAGGACACAGTCCTTAGTAATTACATCAGGTAGGACACACAGTCCTTGGTAATTACATCAGGCAGGACACACAGTCCTTAGTAATTACATCAGGCAGGACACACAGTCCTTAGTAGTTACATCAGGCAGGACACAGTCTTTAATTACAGTCCATAGCAATTACATCAGGCAGGACACACAGTCCTTTGTTATTACATCGGGCAGGGCACATAGTCTTTAGTAATTACATCAGGCAGAACACACAGTCTTTAGTAATTACATCAGGCAGAACACACAGTCCTTAGTAATTACATCAGGCAGGACGCACAGTCTTTAATTACAGTCCTTAGTAATGACATCAGGCAGGACACATAGTCTTTAGTAATTACATCAGGCAGAATACACAGTCTTTAGTAATTACATCAGGCAGGACACACAGTCTTTGATTACAGTCCTTAGTAATTACATCAGGCAGGAAACACGGTCTTAAGTAATTACATCAGGCAGGACACAGTCCTTAGTAATTACATCAGGCAGGGCACACAGTCCTTAGTAATTACATCAGGCAGGACACACAGTCCTTAGTAATTAAATCAGGCAGGACAAACGGTCTTTAGTAATTACATCAGGCAGGACAAACAGTCTTTAGTAATTACATCGGGCACTGTCCTTAGTAATTATGTCAGGCAGGACACACCGTCCTTAGTAATTACATCAGGCAGGACAGTCTTTAGTAATTACATCAGGCAGGACAAACGGTCTTTAGTAATTACATCAGTCAGGACACACAGTCTTTGAATACTGTCTATAGTAATTACATTAGGCAGGACACATGGTCTTTAGTAATTACATCGGTCAGGACACACATTCCTTAGTAATTCATCAGGCAGGACACACAGTCCTTAGTAATTACATCGGGCAGGACACACCGTCCTTAGTAATTACGTCAGGCAGGACACACAGTCTTTAGTAATTACATCAGGCAGGACACATGGTCCTTAGTAGTTACATCGGGCAGGACACACAGTCTTTAGTAATTACATCAGGCAGGACACACAGTCCTTAGTAATTACATCGGGCAGGACACACAGTCCTTAGTAATTACATCAGGCAGGACACATGGTCCTTACTAATTACATCAGGCAGGACACACAGTCCTTAGTAATTACATCAGGCAGGACACACAGTCTTTAGTACTTACATCAGGCAGGACACAGTCTTTAGTACTTACATCAGGCAGGACACAGTCTTTCATTACAGTCCTTAGTAATTACATCAGGCAGGACACAGTCTTTAGTACTTACATCAGGCAGGACACAGTCTTTCATTACAGTCCTTAGTAATTACATCAGGCAGGACACACAGTCTTATGTAATTATATCAGGCAGGACACAGTCCTTAGTAATTACATCATGCAGGACACAGTCTTTAATTACAGTCCTTAGCAATTACATCAGGCACGAGGACACACAGTCTTATCAGGCAGGACACACAGTCCTTAGTAATTACATCAGGCAGGACACAAGTCCTTAGTAATTACATCAGGCAGGACACACCATCCTTAGTAATTACATCAGGCAGGACACACAGTCTTTAGTAATTACATCAGGCAGGACACACAGTCCTTAGTATCTAGAAAGAACTCTGATTTGTGTTTACAGAACTGCTAAGCCCTTATACACTAAGGATTATTTTGTCTGCCCAACTTTGTGCTTTTATATTATTATGCCACTCATCATCATCATCATGTGCCCTGCCGCATGGCGATGGCGCCATAGCCCTCCATATGCATCTATCCCTTGTCACCGCAAGCACCACTTTCACCTTGTCTGTCCTCAGCCACCCTGCAAGTCCATCCAATATTTTCTCCCTGGGTCTACCTGGTGTTCCTTTCCCTCCAGCTTTCCTGTTGTGACAAGGTGCTCTCATTCCCCTTTCCTCATGAAATGCCCAATAAATGTTGCTTGTCTTTTCCTAATCTTCCTTATGAATGATCTTCTTGTGTCTGCCTCCATTAAGACCGTCTCGTTTGTTTTCTTGCTATCCATGGAGCTCTCAAGATTCTTCTTAGAGACCACATTTTGGCTGCCTAAAAAATGTGGTTTCTAAGAAAATAAAAGTACAGTGGATTTTTTGGGGTGGGGAGGTCCCATTCTCTATGCCACCTTAATGGCCACAAAAGCTGAGACAGTTCTTAAAGTGTGATGATGACAATGACGCTGAGGATGATAATTATGATGCTATGGAGTTCCATCCAGGATTGAGACTGTGCAACAAGGCTGTGCTTTATGCTTACCATAATAATGTATCCTGGTGCCAACCAGGCCCAAGACACCTCGGGTATTGGTCAGAAGATTTGAGTAACACCCTCAATGAAGCATTTGTGAAGTGGATGAGACTGGACAGTGTTGTCCCAGTTTACCCAGTGAGCCCATGGCATGCTCAGCTCTGGTTTTGACCTTGTTGGAGCTGAAAAACTCCACAGTGATTTTGAAAGGACTGATGGGGATTCAAACCTTCAGACTTCCAGTTGGTAGTCCATTGTGTTTACCACTACACTATGCCGTCTTGTTTACATTGAAATTTTGAATATTCATGTATAGGTGTGTGTTTCTTTGTTTCTTTTTTTGACAAGCGTGCTTAGTTACTGGTTTCAGGATCACTTTAATGATGAAGATTGCATATCCTGTCTCAACCTATGAGCCTTCACCTCTATTGAAGACTTAATCAGTCATTATTTTTACTTCATTTTGCTGTAGTTTCTGGTCATTACATATGGTCATATTTACTTGCATGTTTGATTGGTTGGTTGTACATTTGAGTTAATTGCTTCCCTTGTTAGAATACACGTTTAAAGTTCATATGCATCTGAAAGGAAAACTATGATGGAGAAAGGAAATTTATGATAGATAAATCAATTCTGTTTTGTGCATGTTGATTTATACATTTTGAAATTTCATGATGAGTTATAAACTCAAAAATAAATATTTTGCACTTAATTAAACCTCCTTTTTCCATGAAGGGTCATATTTATTTGCATGTTTGGTTGGTTGGTTGTGCATTAACAATGTCTCATCAAACTGAATAAAGTGTAGTTTGTATCTCTTCTGTTTCGCCATATGACATGCTTTTTGGATGTGATCATGTTTATTACTTTATCTTTAAAATATTTACACATACAAAAATATTTTCCACTTACTCTTAAATGTAGCTGAAGGTTAGCAGCCAGCTTTCTCAGAAGTACATTTACATATGGAGTTACATACACAGATGTTTCAAATCATGCTGCAATACCAGTTTTATGGAAGAAAATATCAGCAGGGGGTATCTGATGATCCTTAAAGAGGTTTGACAGTCAATGTCTTTAGATACCTCAGCAACATTTTCAAATAAGCTGGAAGATTCATCAGAGATTAACAAGTATCCAGAATACAAACACTGTCATTTATCAACTTACTAATCTCCTGAAACGCCCAAACATATTCTGAAACAAATACCAAGCTCATCACTTTGATTGTTATCCCCATTCTGACATACCGGTGCCTAACTTGGACCTTCTCCAAGACTGGAACACAAAATCACCACCTGTTAGATGCATTATTTGAGATGGCTGTCAGCAAGACTAGATGTGACATGATCAGAATCGCCAGGATCAGAGGAAGAGTAGAAGCAACACCGATCCACCATCATATTCATCAACAGAAACTTAAGTGGCTTGGTCTTCTTACCAAAGTGTAACACCATCAGCTAGCTCAGCAAGCATACAGTAATGAGATATCTGGATTCAGAGACAAGACAGCGGGAGAACAGAAAAAGATCTGCATTGATGTTATGAAGGAAACCTTTTTCATCACATGGTATTTCTCCTCTGGTCATTGTTGACTGTCAGCTCTTTCTCCCCACAGCACCCATCATGGTGCAAACATACAACTGAAAGGAGATGATAAGTATGTCCTTCAATCAGCTGACAGCTGCTATAGTCAAGTATGTCCTTCAATCAGCTGACAGCTGCTATAGTCAAGTATGTCCTTCAGTCAACTGACAGCTGCTATAGTCAAGTATGTCCTTCAATCAGCTGACAGCTGCTATAGTCAAGTATGTCCTTCAGTCAGCTGACAGCTGCTATAGTCAAGTATGTCCTTCAGTCAGCTGACAGCTGCTGTAGTCAAGTATTGTCCTTCAGTCAACTGACAGCTGCTATAGTCAAGTATGTCCTTCAGTCAGCTGACAGCTGCTGTAGTCAAGTATGTCCTTCAATCAGCTGACAGCTGCTGTAGTCAAGTATGTCCTTCAATCAGCTGACAGCTGCTATAGTCAAGTATGTCCTTCAGTCAGCTGACAGCTGCTATAATCAAGTATGTCCTTCAATCAGCTGACAGCTGCTGTAGTCAAGTATGTCCTTCAGTCAACTGACAGCTGCATGACAAATTCTTTAAATGACATTTCCTATGGTAACAGTGAAATACACAATGTGTGTATGGAAAGAAATACTTCACTGGTTTTGTGCTGTTTGATTTCTGTGTCAGAGCCATCATCTGCGTGCCTTGCACTACGTTCCTGAGTTGCTGGCTTTACAGCGCCGTGTGATGCAGCAGTTACACCACAGACTGAGCAGAACGGATGCCTCCAGGACAACAGTCAAGGAACTACTGGACACAAAGGGTAGACCTGTAGAAATTGACTGCACCACTACTGTGTTACTGCTTCTTATTGTAATAAAGGACATGTTTGTGTGACCAGCAGATAGAGATGTAACAATGATCTCTTATTTCATGTCAAATAAATCAGTGTTGATCTTAACCAACATCGAAACACTCTGACATGAAAAGACTGTGTAATTATTAGAAAGGCTAAAGGTTTTTCAACACCCGAGTGGTAGTCTGGATGAAGTGTTAGAGACCTCGTAAGGCCAGCATTTCAAGGTCAATGTCCATCTCCTCCCTGTTATGTCTTTTCCTTTGCCATCCCTACAGTGGGACAGGTACACATGTACCTAGTAATAATGTCCTTTTGGCAAAACAAGAAACAAATAAGCGAACTAGTACAGGCAAGCATGAAAACAAGCAAATGAAATGACTGTCAAGCACAGCCAAGATTTTTTAAGAACATGAAGAACCTGAAAGACCTGTAAAGAAGCCAATAGTTGGGTGGGAACAGGTTGCTGATTGCTTAATTTATTCCAGGTATAACTGATTTTCATATAAGAAGCTGAGTTTAAAATGCTCATCATATGTGAAAAAAGTATTCATGTGGAAGTTTTATTAAAGCTTTCATTTCACTTACTAAAAACTGCCAACAATTGCACTGAACATCTTAACATGCCATCATCATCATCATGTGCCCTGCTGCATGGTGTTGGCGATCATGGCCCTCCATATGAATCTATCCCTTGTCGCTGCAAGTACATCTCCCACCCTCTCTGTCCTCAGCCACCCTGCAAGTCCGTCTAATATTTTCTCCCTGGGTCTACCTGGTGTTCTCTTTCCCTCCAGCTTTCCTGTTGTGACCACGTGCTCTAATTTCTCTTTTCTTCATAAAATATCCTACAAATGTTTCTTGTCTTTTCCTAATCTTCTTTATTAATGATCTTCTTGTGTCTAAATCCTTCAAGACTGTCTCATTTGTTTTCTTTTCTATCCATGGAACTCTCAACATTCTTCTGAGAAAAAAAACATTTTAGCTGCCTCAGTCTTGTTCTGACTTTATGTGTTGACTGTCCAAGCCTCACAACTGTACAACAGTATTGGTTATATATAACACTCAAGAACTCTCTTCCTGGTATTAATTGATAGGCATTTGTTGGTAAGAATGTTTTTCATCTTCTTGAATGCTGTTTTGGCTTGGCCGATTCTGCTGGCTTAAAAACCTTGGGATGTGCCATATTTTTTCAGACAAATGCCATAGTTAGGAAGGAATGATTTGAATACACACAGAACACACATGTGCACAAGCACATACACACAGAGAAACATGTTCATATGCAAGTCTGTGTGGACTGATGAATGCAACACATTTATCAGTTCGAGCGATAGCCATCTGTCTGAACATCAGACACCAACACTTTGTATGTAGATGAAAAAATGAATAAAGAAAAAGCATGGTAGTGTTAGTATATAATGGTCAACTTGTTTGTTCCCAGGCACAGATTCTTTTGTTAGAGGTAAGTCAGCAAACGATCAAAAGAAGGGGAAAACACTCCACATGTTTCATCTGTATCAAGAGTCTTTCAGGCCTCTTGAAGTTTCATTGATGTTTTATTTCAAATGCCTTCATCAGTCATCTCCAAAAGCTACTGTGCCCTAACCTTGACTAACAGTAAACTGACATCTGACAAACACATGTATCTCATGTCTGCCACCTGTGGGTTTAGATCCTCTCTGTAAGCCTGCTTGCTTCAAGCATTCAAAGAAAGAACTATGTGTAATACAGTTCGCTTACACCCAATTCACGTGATACAACATCATCATGATACAATACCACTCTTGCCTGCTCACATGCTGACACAGATATGGCAGATGTCATCAGTACAAAGAAGATAAATTATATAAAATTAGTGAGAGATTTCATCTCCTCGCAGATATCTACAAGACAGCTGAACCGTGTAGAAAAAATATCGTTCCAACCTATGTTGAGAAGCCCAACAGGCACAAGCGGGCAACTAGACAGAGAATGCATTAACCTTTTTTGTGATGAACTGGCCACCGGGAGCCGGTGCCGAAAAAGTTCCCTCTTGCCACACCATACCCCTAGTGCCAGTAAGGTGTCTGTTCCCTACAGATGCACCGGCCATATGATGCCGGTCAAGTTTTAAAAAATTCTGGCATCTTTCACTGTAAAGAATATCAGGAACAACTACCAGCACTGTTTAGCAGAAGGTTTTAGCTAAGTGACAGAGTCTGTTTAGTTGGTGCAGCTTTACACTTGATGTTCTGACTGATAACGAAATAAAATGACCCCCTGACCAGGAAATTCCAATGCCATGTGTTAGGTCTGCACTGTCTTCCTTGATAAACTGTCTGCTAGGCACTAGGCATGGGAATTCACGAGTTATTATAAACTTTACCATCTAAGTTGACTGCTCTCTCTCTCTCTCTCTCTCTCTCTCTCTCTCTCTCTCCTCTCTCTCTCTCTCTCTCTCTTCTCTTCTCTCTCTCTTCTCTCTCTCTCTCTCCTCACTCTCTCTCTGTCTCTCGCTCCTTCGCTCGCTCACTGTGTGAGTGTGTGTGTGTGTGCATGTGAGGGAAAGAGAGAGAGAGAGAGAGGTTTCAAAAGTTCTTCTAGACTTCAGTACAGTACAGTTACTACTGGGACATGAGCATGCATCTGGTTTATACTCTGTGACCTACGTTATTCTTGTCGTAACGGTGCATATAAGTGGTGGAAGTTCTTATTTGAAAATAGTATGCTCACAAAGATCACGTTTTGAGCTTTCTGGTAATATCGAATACTTTGCCATCAATCATTCTTTAGTAGCTATAGCAAACGCCGATGGCCCGGCAGCTGGGAACTCGCTGAGGTGCGCACTGGCCGTGTGAAAGACTTAATTAATGAAACACATCACTATCTTTTTCTCTTTTAAGTATGTTTTTGCTCTTTATTGGTATTTTATTGTTCAGTGCTTTTACACAAGTTGTGTGTGTGTGTGTGTTTTTGCAGAAGGCCCAGATCTACAAAAATTGGTGACCATATTCTCCAAGGCCTGGGATATAGTCAAGGACCTGCTTGTTAGCTATCGTAAGATTTGAATTACATATCTGCAAATACACTGTCTGTGTCTTCATGCAAGTTCAGTGGTGCTTTTATCTTGCAAAAAAATCTGCACAGATTGTTAATGTTATTGTGTAAATCATTTTGCATAGTATTTACTTAGATCAAAACCATGAGTGATTTAAGTCGATGAATAAACCTTGCTGAAAGGCGTTATAGCTGTATTTTTTACGTATTTAATCAGTTGATATTAATCCATGAAAAAATCAAACAAACAAGTAAATAGAAGTTGACTCAGTAGTTCATGTGAATGTATTTTCAATACGTAAATCAACCATTCTGTGCAGAAATTGGTCAGTGAATAGGCTATAAAAAACACAAATGATTTTAATCTGGATATGCACAGCTCAACCATTTTGTCGGGTGCCAGAATCTCTGTTAATACTTTACTACTTGGCAGCGTTTATAGCAATATCAATTCTATTTACAAATGAAGTAAGAATATAAGTAAAACTGTGTGCGAAGTCGGATTTTGAACATTAAAAATTTGATTCTACGTTCCCAACAAAAGGCGGTCATTTTGGCGATTTCTGTGCTGTGACTTGGCCTGAACTTGCTTTGATGCAAGCTTAATACCTAATAATTAAAGATTGGTGTGATCCAAATGAAAGATTAGAATACCAATATTCTAATCGTAATCTTAAAATTTCCATAATTCATTTCATTATTCAACAGATTTCTGATTACCATCATGGCTTACAGGTTGGAATTTTGTACAGTGCCGAACAATCAAATAAAATTATTGATTAAAGGAAAACAAGGAAATTTCAACTTGAGGACATTTCTAATAAGAAATGCATATTTTTTTCTGCAAAAAACGGTGCAAAATTACTAATTTCCTAGCTTTTCGGGGCCTAAAGTATTAGAATTTTACATCTAATATTTTAGGAATTGCTGAACTAGGGCAGGTAACTGTAATGAAGGTCACTTGAGAAAAAGGCATCTGCTATGTGCCTTACTTGGCTTCCTACATTCATAGCGCACAGCTGCATTGTCTTGTCATCTTTTCCCTTAACTTTATGAAAAGTCATTGGGGCGCCGCACTACAGAACTCTTAACCAGTTTCCTCCAGCTCTTTCAGTTGTGTCCCAAAGCCTGAGTCTATGCAGATGGTTTCTCTGTCCATTCCATAATGGTGTCAGTCCATGTTTTTTTCTGTCTTCTCCTCAAACTCCGTCCCTCAGCAGTTCCCTGGAGAATTGATTTAAAAGTCTATTGGATCTTGTTGCATGGCCATGCTAACATAGTTTCTTTTGTTGACTGCCATCAGCAGATCTTTACATGGTCTAGTGTGCTGCTTGATGATTTTGCAGACTTATTCCTTGATGATATGGTTAGTGTGTCTGATGTTCAGTATCTTGCACCAGCACATTATTTCTGATTATTCTCAGATCTTTCCATCAACATTGAGCCTTTCTAGTTGGTTGATCAATTCTTCGTGTCTTACCTAATTGTAAGCCTTGGTATAATCAACAAAGCATAAATATAATTCCTGATTCAACTCGATTGACCTCTCTATGATAGTTCTTAGGATGTATATGGCATTAATAGTTGCTTTCCCTTCCACAAGTCCACATTGTTCTTCTGCTATTTCTCTTTTGATTCTGTTCCCTGTCTTCATTATGATTATTCTTAATAGGATTTTTGCTACATGACTCATCAAGCTGACTGTATGATGGAGTTTGCTTTCTATAACCCTGTTTTCTTTGAAGTGCAATGAATATTGATTTTGGCATATCTTTGGGGATTTTGTTTTTTTTTTTGGTGTCATAAATTTCATTTAGGAGGACTGTTATTTTTTCAATACCCAATTCTTCTAGGGCCTCAATAATTTCTGTAGTAATATTGTCTGGTCCTGGGCTTTTCCCAGTTTCATCTTTTTCAATGCTGCTCTAACTTCATCTTTCATTATGGGTGGTCCTTCAACGTTCCTTCTTATAATGTGTTCTTTTCTGTCATCATGAAAAAGTTCTATAATGTACTCTCCCCATCTATCAAATATTTCATCTTTTTCCTTGATAATCATACCACCTTTCGATTTTAACTTTTTCGCCGTCAAGTTTCCCCAGAAACGGCACTCCTCAGTGCCAAGTATATTTTGGGCAGCCAATTTTGCAGCGCAGAATGCATTTCGAAGACTATTAAAGATTTTCTCTTACTTTTTTTTGGCTGTGTAAAGGGCAGATGTTGTCTTTATATATGAATGCTTGCTTATGTTTATGTGGTTGATTGATTATTCCACAGATAATCTTATTTTTCATACGGTTTATTCGTTGTACTACTGACCTTATTTTGTGAGTTGTGCGCTAGATGTCATTATAATAAATGAGGAAAAGCAATGGAAAATCTACACACAAAGTCAGCTGTTTGCTTATTCTACTCGGAGTGGTAGATAATGCGTGTCGATTTGCAGCCATTTTGGAGAAAACGCTTAGGAGACAACGAGATGTAAATTCCAACAGTTAACAAAGCCACATTTTGGCCTTACTACTGAAAAATTAGGTCGCTGGGTAAAGTTTGAAAATAGCACAGTCACCTGCATTCACCAGTGGAGCTGACAGAAGCTTTATATCCACGTGAAAAGTTATTTAGCATGACCCCTCCAAGTCGCACAAATGCGACCATGGCAGTCGTACGGGAAGTCTCTTGATTGCGACCATGGCGGGAAAAGAGTTAAGCAACCAGTTGATGGGCATGCCTTTTTCTGTGGGCAATTTCTTCAATGTTTCTGTACACACTTTGAGGATCTGTTTTGTGTTGGGCTTCCATTTCTTTGCACTCTGTTTCCAGCCAAGTTCCTTAGCTTTACTGCGCCTATTCCTGATTTCTTTGTTTATCTTCTTATATTCTTTCTCTTTTCCCTTTGCCTTCCTCCATTTTTCCATCAAGCCAACAATTTCTCTTGTCACCCTGTTCCTTTTTGCTTTTCTTTCAACTCTAGTGATTTCTCCACAAGCTTCATTTATCAAGTTTCTCAACTTTGTCCATTGTTTCTCACTGTCACCAACATCTTCCAGAGCTCTGAATTTGTTTTGAACATGTACAGTAAACTTTTTCATGGGTCGCTTGATCTGTCTTTAAGAGTCTAAGATTTAGTTTGATGTTACTTTTGATCTGTTTTCTTTTCTTTTGTTTCAGCCTAAATCTTCCCATTACAGAATTGTAGTCACTGTTGCAGTCTGGGCTGGTAATATTTTTGCTATCAGTAAAGAATTTCTTCTGAACCTTTTATTTAACAGGATGTAATCAATTTGATTTTAGTATTATCTCCTGGACTCATCCATGTCCATTTCTGTCTCCACAGGAGCCCCTATTTACGTCATTATCTTCATTTTTCTTGTTTTGGCTGGCCATGTTGAACTTTGGAATATATGATGGTGGTCTCCCGTTGCATTCCATCGGTTTGTGTACGGACTCTCCGCTAGCCTTTGTCATTCCCAGGACAACCTACAAGGCAGTAGGGGTGATTTTCTGTCAGTGTTTATTCCCTTAGCCTTATTCTCTCCCGAGATAATCACAAGGCAGTGGTGCAGCTGGTGGGCCTGTGTGCCACACGTTGGGGACCTGGCCTCCTCGGAGTCCCTTGGATACATCGGGTAGTTAAAACTCACAAGAATACACACAGCTAAGGTTTAATGATCATTATTTAGTCATAGTTTGTTTACAAATTGATATGAAAACAGCACTCACCTTATACAGTCATATTCATGGTGCATTTCACTATCAGCTACAGTCAAGTATTCACAGATATGTACGTACACACACACACACACACTTACTCACACTCACAGATACATACACACACACACACACACACACACACACACACACACACACACACACACACACACACACACACACACACACACACACACACACACACACTTCTGGAGTCAAATTTCATAAGAGAACTTAAATTTCAGAATGTCATGTTGAATATTCCACTCCCATTGATGTGACTTTTTTTTTTGTAACGTGGACAGGATGAGAGATGAGAGGTTTGGCAAACACGAGAAGACATGGAAAGACACCTGCAGTGTTTTCTCTGATCCCAGCCACAAAAGGGATAAGGCCTTGTTGCGTAAGAAATAGAGGCTCTTCAAACTCACATTGATCGCCCTGCATGTCCACTGGACATGAAGTACTGGGATGTGAAGGAAATAGGTGTCACCAGTTATCAGGAAGTGTCCACAATACAAATTATTTCAGGATCAAAGGGGGGATAACATGAAAGAGAAAGACAGAGGAATGAACCCAGTGAGGGGTTCCTTGCTTCAAGTACAGAAAGTGTGCATGAACTTCTTGGCCTGAATTTATGAATGAAGGAATTGTTTTCTTGTGGAACATTCCACTGTGGTCTGTCAGAAGTTATTTTACTTGCATGCTAGGGTATGATTACAAGAGTTTTCCAATAATAGAATACATGCATGGGTGCACAGCATAAAAAACGGATGTATTAGTCAGCACACCCCCAGTGTGCATCATGTAGACAGCAGAGTAAGACACAACACACATATGGGTGTGTTCCATTGGGAAAAAATAATATCACATCAGTTTCCCACCTCCAGTTGTCATCACTAACAAAGAGATCAATTGAGACTGTAGATAGATTCTGCTGTTTGGCTTGTTCATTGAGCATTAGTGTATTTATTGATGCAGAGGTGATGCTGCTCATCTCCAAGGCCAACTCTGCATGTAGAAGGTTGAGCAAGAGTTGTGGCAAGACCATGGAATCATCCTCGCCATAAAAATTGCTGTGAACAGAGCAGTAGGCCTGAGTGCCCTGCTGTGCTGCTGCAAGATCTGTGCTACCTACCAGCCACAACTTCAACAGCTGGAATTGTTCCAACAAAAATGTCCACACAAGGTCTGCAACATCACAAATCAAGTGTCCAACTTTGAAGTTCTGAAAAAGTATGACTTAAATGACTGCTCATCAAAAGCTAGCTGCACTGGACAGGACATGTCCGTATGGAAAATGACCACATCCCAAAAGTGCTTCTGTATGGTGTGCTGAAGCAAGGACAAAGATGTCATGACCAGGGAAGACCACTAAGACAATACAAGGATACTCTGAAGACTAACCTCATCAGGCGCAGCATCAACGTCACCATTGCCAGTAACAGAGCATGCTGGTGAAAACTATTCACTCAGGGCATAATCATGATTGAACAGCCCAGAACAGCTGCTAATCAACAGAAGAGGGAGTGACAAAGGCAGAACCCAGGGCCACAGGACTCTTCATGCTTTGTCTGTGGAAGAACTTATGTCTCCAGGATTAGTCTCGTATTCCACGTGAAGACCCACACCATATTTCTTTTGTCTGAGTGGATATACCACGTGAAACTTGGGCTGCTGTCCCCTTTGAGACCACGTTGCTGCAGTGCAGAAAAAAAACAAACTTTTTTGAAGGTCAGTATGCCTGTTGATCCATTAGATCCATGGGATAGTCCATTACTATACCACATGGCACAATACTTTATCTCATTACATGTACACTGTATTGTTTTGTATGTTATTACATAGCATTATACTTTCACTGTACTTTATTGTATGATGTTAGACTGTATTGTATTGCATTGTATTGTTCTGCACTGCCTTCTGTTTTCTGCAGGCTGTGTGACAGTGGAGGGACAGAGAATACATCTGCCAGAAGAATACCACTGGATAAGCGTGGATGAGAACAGTGCTGTGGGCATGGTGTTGCCAGACACAGAAGGTGCAGGGTGCTGTGCCTATCTGCTGCTTCATTACCTCCTTGTTCAGCACAACCATTTCCTGCAACTGTACTCCCCACACACCACATGCAGGTCAGTTCTCACTCTGGCATGGTCTGGTTAGAGATGGGAGTGGATTGGGGTCAGGTTTATTTTCATCCTTTGAACTTTTAAACTGATGATGGCGAACAGAACAATATGGGTACATAACAGGATGCATAATAATGTCATTAACCATTGCAAACAGCATGTTTGTGTTGGATGTCTTCTCCACAGTATCTGATTTCGTGGCCTTCATCTGTTGATGTTTCTCCAGAAGATTTCAACAAGTCTCACAATGTCCTGGTATTAGGATTTTAGTTTATATGCATATTCCTTTAACTTGCCATAGTTGTGTAGACTGCAGATACTCCATGTTCCAGTGATTTTTTTTTATCCTATTGACAGTTTGAATGGTGGTGTTACTCCAGTAGCTTACTTGTCACCCCCAATCTGGAGTCTGTCAGTGAGGAGCATGGTGGTTGACCTGGGCTTCAACCAATCCAGCATACTGCTTCTTTTCTATTGTCTGTCCATCATGTCTCTATGGTGGGCTTACAACAAATTCTTGGTACCCATCTCCTCTAAAGTGCTGTAAGGATGATTGCTCCCATACCATGCCAAAAGTCTTCTGGAGAGGGAGAAAAGTCTCCCCTGTTGGATACTGAATCTTGAAATCCTTATAACGTCTCCTTCTAATGCAGTTGCCTTTTTTAATCACAAAGCTATTCCAGTGTCATTCCATGATGTCCTTGGCAATGCTGTCTTGTTGTCACTTAAATAAATCAAAATGATAATGAAAGGAGGAGTTGGCATTTCTGACTTGAAAATTTATATTTTACCTCTCAAATGCACTTTGATAAGGAAACTAAGAAATGCAATCTGCAAATGGAAAAAAAAGCTTTGTATAAGCATGTATTCATTTTGTGAATCATTTAGATTGTTTGGACATGTTAAAGGCATATGAAAAAAGTTTTGTCATGAAATACAGCCAAAAAATCTCCTGAATTGCTTGCTAAACTCGTGCTTTTTAACAAGAATATTTAATTGGTAGCAGAATTACAACACATGCAAGCTGGATTGAAATTCATCTTTATTGCTGTGCTTACTTCATGAAAGATAGAATTTAATGTAAAATATGACATAAATGTAGACTTTGTTACGTTTGCTTGGTATATCCTGTCCATCAAAAACTATACTCAAAAATAGAACATAGAGATAAGAAAACATTTCATTGCAGACAACTCGCATATTGCAAACACTCTGCTTGGTGCAAAAAGATAGTTTGAAATCGAAGGACAATAACCCCAGCTGTTGTTCAAATGGACTGAAAGATATAATTGTGCAACTGTATGGAAAACTGAAACTGTCAATTGAAAAATGCACAAAATTACAATGCTTTAAAGGTTTCGGATTCAGATTGTTTAAAGAATCTTTGCAAAATGTTGTTTTGAAAGGAATGAAAATCGTCAATGATGATCTATGTAGTTTTTAAGGAACATGAAGATAACATTGAACATTTTTATGGAGATGTCATCATATAATATGGTTGGGGCATAATTTTAAAACATTGTTGAATGATAGACGCCCTCTATCATTTAATATTAAACTAACTAAGATATGATTTGTTTGCAGTGGACTTTGGATTCAAGACAGATGCAGTTCTTGATTTTGTAGTATTGTTTTCTGAAATGTATGTTTATAAATGTTAGTTGGATGGTGCTTTGCAGGACATTTCTGCTTTGGGGAGGGAGCTGACTTAATATATGAAATTGTGATGCAAAGTTCAAGGGTGACTGTATGACATTTCAAGTTGATTAATTACTTTATTTTACAATTTTTAATCCCTTTATCACAAATTAATCAGTTATGACCCTTTTTTGCATGTTATGTATAATTTGTTAGTAGGAATGATGATGTAAAGTTTCTCATAGTACTGACAACTGATATATGCATCATGTCGTTGATTCTGACAGTGTCACAACTGACCAGCTGTTGTATATTTTGCCACGTGATCTATTTCTTTTTTATGTTTCCTTATTTCTTCTTTGCAGATTTTGAATCTGCTACGGGATTGAAATGTTTTCAGTGTTAAATTGTAAATGACATTGAACACTGTAAAGAAATACAAAATAAAAATGGGTTTCAGGATAGCAAAGGTGAATTTCTGGATATACATGTAAGCATGATCTGAGTAAGATTGTAATCTCACAAACAATGTAAGAAGCAATAGAATGAAAAAAATACAGATTTTGGTTTCAAAAGCCAACCAATGTGTGTTTTTAATCTTCTTATTGTTCAGAGTCTGTACCTTTAATCTCATGGCTAAAATCAGATTGTCCTTGACAACAAATTTGCAGCCTGTATTCTAATATATGATATTCCTATGAGATGGGCCAAGATTGTGAACAAACTGTAGAATAATTAAGTGCTCAATTGCATCTCAGCTTTTTTATCACTAGATATGAGCAGCTGCCAGAAGTGCATCTGTCAGCAATAACGCACCGTCACCTGGTGAGCTATTGCCCACATACAGACTTACTGCCCCTGGTGCTGGCTCACTGTAACTACAGCCTGCATCTCGGTCATGGTGACATTGGTACTGCCACCCGGCTGCATTATGATTTCTGCAGTTTTGAACTACAGCTCCAGAACACCCTTCTTCTCAGCAAGTCTCGGGTGCATAGGCAACAGAATGGATCCATTGAGGTATTTATCCTTATTCAACATTCAGTAACAATTCATGTGTGTGTGTGTGTGTGTGTGTGTGTGTGTGTGTGTGTGTGTGTGTGTGTGTATGTGTGTGTGTGTGTGTGTGTGTGTGTGTGTGTGGTGCAGAAGTGATAAACAAGGTAGTTCAGCTGGTGAATGTCAGACTTTCAGTTGCAAGATCTGGACTTAAACCTGCCTTGATACCTCCTGACCACATTTTTATATCCAAAGTACCTAAACCTAAGTCAGCTTACTGGTATAGACTCGCATATATTATGGGCCTGTTCCTATCAAATGTATCTCTCACATTGCCTCCCAAGCTATTTACTGGGGCAAGAAAAAAGAAACTTGGACACAGAAGAAAGCCAGTTCACATGACATGACAAAAGCAAGTGGCTTAACATACATAAGCACATAAGACTTAACTGGAGTGATATATCTGTCATATTATGTAGTATCAATACAAGTTCAGGACATGTCTATCAATACATTGGTTGACTGTGGCTGTTTTGGCAAGTAAATTAGAATAAACTTTTACACATAACAAAAACTACATTAGTGAGTGACACTTTTTGTTAGTGAACAGGTGTCTTAGATGAAACTGATTTAAAATGTAGTTGTCTAGTCCTTGATAATTCAGATAAAAAATGTAACCAGTGTATATTTTGAAGGCAATTGTTTTGATGTGAAAATGTGATTAATATGATTTGAGGAAGCCAGCAGTTTTATTGTTTAGTCATGGTCAAGGCAGATTATAGCGTACTATTGTAAAACCAATATGAAGATGTCTTAAGTCAGAATAAAGAAAGATCACCGAAGCTTCAGTAGGCCTGTAGTCTTTTTGTTGACCAAATTGAAAACAGTGTTGTTTTTTCTCACTCTTTTTACTGTGCTTCTTGTCTGCATGAGAGAATTCTGTGCCAGCAGATGACAATGATCTGCACTAACATATTCCTTAGCTTTTCCACCACAATTTTACATTCTCATACATTCATTTTATTTTAGAGTTTTATGCATGAATGGCATGATGTGCTTGCAATCTGAAGCTATGTTAGCAGCTACATAATCGTAGAGACTTGTGCTTCGAAAAAGATTTTATCATCACACTGTGCCTCATCAGTCTGCATATTATTACATTGTGTAGTGATTGTGTCTTACTTTAATAATTGCCCCTGTGTCAACAGATTGAAACTCTGAAGTACTGTGCTGACACCACCAACTCCAAGATCATCAATCGACTGAGAGAGAAAATCCCCCAGGTACTGTTCCATTTGCTGTCATGTGTGTGTGTGTGTACTTGGGCATGCATGTGTGAAAGCTGGAATGAATGAGAGAGAGAGAAAGAGAGAGAGAGAGAGAGTGTGTGTGTGTGTGTGTGTGTGTGTGTAAAAGCTTCATGTTTGATTTGTTTTCGGTCAAAAAAACTTTTAATCACACAAACTTTTCCGTGTCTCATGAATGCTGATTGTCACCAATTAGCTAGACCTGTCCTAGTACAAAAAAAATACCCCTCAAGCAAAAGCAATGGTAGAATTCCATGCAGTGCTGTCAATAGTCATGCAGTATCTTGCCTTGCAACAGCCGATTCTCTCCCCTTCCTTTTTGCACTGTACATCAGGCTGCACACTTCCTGTGACTGCATTTTTGATGATTTTTTCCCCCGATACCATCTGGTAAGATGTACCCATTGTATCCCTTGAGATGGCTTTCTTTTGACTTATATTTCTACACTGTGAGTCAGGATGGATCTGAAATAACTCTATGAATAATGTGACTGATGTGAATCGGAAAACCTTTATTCTTGATCTGCTATCCTTTTTTAAAACCTATAAATGACTGGATCATAGAAGTGCTGGAATCAGGCTACAGGCTAGTCCACTTTAAGATGGAGACAGGGTTCCATATCAGAGAAGCCATCGGACAAGAAGATTTAGCAACATCATTGGATTTACAGGACATGTATTTCCACATCCTTTTCCACAACTTGCATAAAAAATGCCTCTGCTTTGTTTCAGAAACTAAAATCTTCCAGTTCGGTGTTCTGCTTTTTGGCTTTTCCCTAGCACGATACCTCTTCACCACAGTGGTGAGAGAAGTAGCAATACTGGCTACAAAGAGTTTGTTCATCAATACTGCTGTCTGGACAGTTGGCTCATACTTGCAAACAAGTATGACCAATGTCGAGTCCAGGCAGTCAAGCGTATGTGCTTGTGCACTCAGTGGGCTTTCATGTTAAACCGTGAGAAATGGGAATGCAATCTGACTTTCCATTCCTTGGGGATGAGCTTAGACACCAGCCGCATGATGATAGCTCTCCTCAGAGATGCTCCAGAGAATCAATAACACCTTAACAACCTCCTTGCCTTCAAACTGATGACTGCCAAGGTACTTGCTTCTGTCCTCGGCACCATGGAATCCCTGTTCCTCGTGGAACTGTTAGGGTATTAAAATGCCCCCTCCATCAGGCGTTCTGAATGTGTTGGGTCCAACAGTTGAAGACGTGGGACGCAATAATCTAGTTGGGTTCATGGTTTTGGGTGTTGGTCTCGTAATGGCTAGATCTCACAACTGTCCAAGCAGGAGTCTTTTTCATGCCTCCGAAGATGGATCTTTACCTATATATGGACTTGTTGAATAAAGGGCCTACATTGGCCCTCACCACACTCTCGAGAAGTCATGGTTGGAGGATGAAAAGATGTGATACAAGCATGTCTAGAACTCAAAGCAATTTGATACATGTTATTAGTGTTCAAAGTCCACAACACAAACACAGAACACAGTAATGAAATTCTTCATGGATAACCCTATACTGTGGCTTTCTTTGTGAGCAGTGGGTGGGTGAGGGGGGCACCCTCATCCAATCTCACCTGCAGAGAAAGGCTCTCTTCCACTGGTGTCATGGTAGGATAGTAATCCTGATAGTCCAGCACGTAGCAGACAAATTCTGCATCCTAGCAGACTCACTTAGCAGATCCCGCAATGTAGTCCAGGCAGATATGACCCTGAATTTTCAGTTACTCCTGCAGATATGCGAACATTAGTTCTACCTAATGGCAAACGTCTTTGCAGCAAGTTGAGCAACAGACTCCCCACTACGTTGCATCAGTGCAAGACACAAAAGCATGCAGAATCGATGCTTTAACACTTTACAGGAGCAGTCTACTGGTTGCCTTCCTGCCCTTCTTGATCTTTCAGAAAGTAATGAGGAAGACTCAGCCAGAAAGAGCACCAATGATCCTGATGGCACCAGAGTGGCCAGCTCAGATATTCTTCCCAGATCTTCTGTCCCTTTTTAAGAATCACCTCTAGAACTTCCTCCTGGCCCACAACTTCTTGGTCAGCCAGAGTCAGGAATTCTTCATGCAAACTCTTAACTTCTTGAGCTTCAAAAGTGGAGACTATGTGGGTTACGGTGCCCACACAAAATTTAGCAACCAATCAACCTTCTTGTCATCCAGATTCTGTTAATCAAGGGTGAGTCTTGGAAGGAGCTTCTGCTGAACTTCAGTCTTTTGTGCAACACTCCAGATGAAGGGGCACAGTGGGAGGATTGGTGTAATCAAGTCATATCATTCCTCATAGTCCACAACTAGTAGAGTTGCTTCCTCACCTATTTCTCTATCTACCTAGGTAAATCCACTAGCTCTGGCAAAGGTTATTATGCTGGGATTTCTGCCACCTTTTTACAGCTAAAAACCCATCTCTATCTGATAATTTACTGCTCAGGAACATTGTCAAAAGCGCTGCACTTAAGAGATGCCAGGAACCCCAGATGACTTCCTTCTTGGGACATTTTCTGGATCGTAGCACGGCTGTTCACTCCCTTCTTTCCCTCTATTTTTGAGTTGAGCACCGACCCGCCTGACCCCGGTCATGACCTGACCCGGTTCCTGGCATCGTCTTATCTGTGTCAGTACCAGGCGCCTGCTGCTAGTCTTTGTTCTTACTCGTGCAGAGTGGCAGAGTCTTAATTTTATGCGTTTTTAGCACGGCACTGTGGATACTACGTGGCATTGATGGAAATTATAGTTTGCTTTTCGTGAAGTTGAGTTTGTGCACTTTAAGTGGCGAGTGTTTGTTTCTGTCTGGCATTCGTTCTTCATGTTGTAATTGTGAATTAATCTCATATAGTAAAAACTGTTGCTTAAGTGATGGAGCCTTCAACTCAACATACATATGCACTGCACTGTGAGAGACTTAACGCTTTGTGTCGCGTGTGTGGGGAACGTGTGAAAAGACAGCTAAAAGACAAACGATCAAATATTAAACTCTGTGTTGAATACGCTTATGAGCTGCTTGTGTTCCATAGCATTGATATTAATTCAGATACGGAAGGACAGCATCCCAAAGCTCTGTGTCTCAGGTGTTATTACCGAATAATGAAACTGAAAAAATCCAAAACAACGGTGACTAACCAAACTACGGCCAACACTCGTGCACTCGGTGACATAATGCGCACACAGAACATGTGGACTGAGTTCAGTGGTACTTTGTCTGTCGCTGAGTGTCAAGTTTGTCATCATTTTGATATGCAGACAAAATGTGGCCGGCCAAAAAAGTCGCAAGTCGGAGCCCCCAAACGGAAGGCAGACAGTGACATGGACCAAACTGTTATGGACTGTGGCGGAGACTTTGACAGTAGTCTGATAGGGCCATCAACTTCAACACCTGTCAAGAAATTCAGAACCGCTGACACACAAACATCTCCTCCAGAAAAAGCATCATTGGCAAGTAATCCTCCCGCGACACCTCAAGAAAAAACATCTCATTGCAAAACATGCGGTAGGTCCCCATACAAAGCAACTCCACGAAAGAAGCTGAGACCACTAGACCAGATAACTGCACCACTGATGAAAACAGAAGAAAATTTTTTAACAGAATTTGCAAAAGCTAAAACCAGTACTTCGACAGACAGACAAACATTGACAATCAAAACGGGTGGACCACCACGTGTTTATAAGCAAGTCCCACAACCACGAAAAACATCGGCGCTTGCTGGCTCTCCTTTGCGAAAAAAACGATCAAAGTTCATGCAAAAACTTAGAATGGATATTTCAGGCAGTAGCATAGAGGACTCTATCTCACAACACACATCAGAAATAAAAACAAAAACAAAAGCAACTAGAGAAAAGATTCTAAAAGGAGCAGGGTGTGGACAAGCAACAGTATCCAGTAAACAAGGTTCTGCACTGCGAACCCAACTCGGATTGACATGGTCACAGTACAGAAAACTAAAGAGAGTTCACAGAACGTTAGGGGTACAATTTGATAGTGAAAACAAAGAAAGGCAGGAACAATCTAAAGCAATGCTGGCAGAAATAGAAATAAAGGAACTTAAACTGTGTTTCAACAATGAAGATGATAAAATCACAGAAGAAAGAGTGATCCCAGTTGCCTGCGTTCAAAACGTTCAGAATCTTGTTGAAAATTTACTGGAACAGTACGAAAAAACAGGGAAAATTGACATGGCATGACAATACAATTCCACAAGATGAAATCTGGGTAAAGATAGGCGGGGATCACGGGGGAGGTTCATTTAAGCTTACACTACAAGTTGCAAACACCAGTAATCCTAATTTAAAACTCAACACATGCCTGCTGATGATCTGTCACTGTAAAGACACTCCTGAAAATCTGCGAAGGTTGCTGAAACCATTCAGAGCTCAAACTGAAACACTCCAAAACATGACATGGAAAGGAAAGAAAATTCGTTTGTTTTTCTTTGGCGACTATGACTTTCTGACAAAAGTGTACGGCCTGTCAGGTGCTCAGGGAGCTCACCCCTGCCTTTTTTGCACAGCATCCAAGCGACAAATTCAACTCCCACCTCAGTGCAATGCAGGCAACATCACAAAACGTAATCTTAAACAGATCAAGAGAGACAATCGCATGTACAGATATTCCAAAAAGAAAATTGCCAAGTTGTACAACAACGCAGTCAGAAGACCCATTTTGCCTATAGAAACAGACCACATTGCTCCTCCATACCTACACATACTACTCGGTATAACAAAGAAACATCACGATCTGATGGAGGAAGACTGCCACACACTTGACAAATCCATAGCAGAATCCTTAGCTGCTAGTGACAAACAGACACCAGAAGTAGGGACGGTCTTCAAAGATTATGTAATGCAGCTGAAGCAAATAGAACAAAGAAAGGAAGAGGTCTGTAATGGCTAGATTCCCCCAACTGTCCCAAACAGGAGTTTTTTTCATGCCTCGAAGATGGTTTTTTACCTTTATATGGACTTGTTGAAAAAAGGGCCACATTGGCCCTCACCCCACTCTCGAGAAGTCATGGGGGGGGGATGGGAAAAGATGTGATCAAGATGTCGGGAAATCAAAGCAAATTTTATACAAAGGTTTTTAGTGTTCAAAGTCCCCAACACAAACACAGAAAACCGTAAAGAAAATTTTTCATTGGGTAACCCCCTTTCTGGGTTTCTTTGTGGCAGGGGGGGTGAGGGGGGGACCCTTTATTTTCCCAAACTCACCCGCGAGAAAGGGGTCTCTTCCCTTGGGGTCATTTGGGAGGATGTTTAAACCTGTAGGCCCGCACGTAGCCCGGGCAAATTTTTGATCCTAGAAGGGCTCACTTAGCAGATCCCGCAATTTTTGTCCCGGCAGATATGACCCTGAATTTTTTGTTCTCCCGCAGATATGCGAACATTAGTTCTACCAATGGCAAAGTCTTTTTCAGCAAGTTGGCAAACGACTCCCCACTACGTTGGGGATCAGTGCAAGACCCCAAAAGCATGCAGAATCGATGCTTTAACACTTTAAAAGGAGCGTCTACTGGTTGCCTTTCCCGCCCCCTTTTTAAGATCACCTCTAGATACTTCCTCCTGGCCCACAACTTCTTGGTCAGCCAGAGTCAGGAATTCTTCATGCAAATCCTTAACTTCTTGAGCTTCAAAAGTGGAGGACTATGTGGGTTACGGTGCCCACACAAAATTTAGCAACCAATCACCTTCTTGTCATCCAGATTCTGTTAATCAAGGGTGAGTCTTGGAAGGAGCTTCTGCTGAAACTTCAGTCTTTTGTGCAACACTCCAGATGAAGGGGCACAGTGGGAGGATTGGTGTTAATCAAGTCATATTCTTCCTCATAGTCCACAACTAGTAGAGTTGCTTCCTCACCTATTTCTCTATCTACCTAGGTAAATCCACTAGCTCTGGCAAAGGTTATTATGCTGGGATTTCTGCCCCCTTTTTACAGTTTTAAAAACCCATCTCTATTGTTTAATTTACTGCTCAGGAACATTGTCAAAAGCGCTGCACTTAAGAGATGCCAGGAACCCCAGATGACTTCCTTCTTTGGGACATTTTCTGGATCGTAGCACGGCTGTTCACTCCCTTCTTTCCCTCTATTTTTGAGTTGAGCACCGACCCGCCTGACCCCGGTCATGACCTGACCCGGTTCCTGGCATCGTCTTATCTGTGTCAGTACCAGGCGCCTGCTGCTAGTCTTTGTTCTTACTCGTGCAGAGTGGCAGAGTCTTAATTTTATGCGTTTTTAGCACGGCACTGTGGATACTACGTGGCATTGATGGAAAATTATAGTTTGCTTTTCGTGAAGTTGAGTTTGTGCACTTTAAGTGGCGAGTGTTTTGTTTCTGTCTGGCATTCGTTCTTCATGTTGTAATTGTGAATTAATCTCATATATTTAAAAACTGTTGCTTAAGTGATGGAGCCTTCAACTCAACATACATATGCACTGCACTGTGAGAGACTTAACGCTTTGTGTCGCGTGTGGGGGAACGTGTGAAAAGACAGCTAAAAGACAAACGATCAAATATTAAACTCTGTGTTGAATACGCTTATGAGCTGCTTGTGTTCCATAGCATTGATATTAATTCAGATACGGAAGGACAGCATCCCAAAGCTCTGTGTCTCAGGTGTTATTACCGAATAATGAAACTGAAAAAATCCAAAACAACGGTGACTAACCAAACTACGGCCAACACTCGTGCACTCGGTGACATAATGCGCACACAGAACATGTGGACTGAGTTCAGTGGTACTTTTTGTCTGTCGCTGAGTGTCAAGTTTGTCATCATTTTGATATGCAGACAAAATGTGGCCGGCCAAAAAAGTCGCAAGTCGGAGCCCCCAAACGGAAGGCAGACAGTGACATGGACCAAACTGTTATGGACTGTGGCGGAGACTTTGACAGTAGTCTGATAGGGCCATCAACTTCAACACCTGTCAAGAAATTCAGAACCGCTGACACACAAACATCTCCTCCAGAAAAAGCATCATTGGCAAGTAATCCTCCGCGAACACCTCAAGAAAAAACATTCTCATTGCAAAACATGCGGTAGGTCCCCATACAAAGCAACTCCACGAAAGAAGCTGAGACCACTAGACCAGATAACTGCACCACTGATGAAAACAGAAGAAATTTTTTAACAGAATTTGCAAAAAGCTAAAACCAGTACTTCGACAGACAGACAAACATTGACAATCAAAACGGGTGGACCACCACGTGTTTATAAGCAAGTCCCACAACCACGAAAAACATCGGCGCTTGCTGGCTCTCCTTTGCGAAAAAAAACGATCAAAGTTCATGCAAAAACTTAGAATGGATATTTCAGGCAGTAGCATAGAGGACTCTATCTCACAACACACATCAGAAATAAAAACAAAAACAAAAGCAACTAGAGAAAAGATTCTAAAAGGAGCAGGGTGTGGACAAGCAACAGTATCCAGTAAACAAGGTTCTGCACTGCGAACCCAACTCGGATTGACATGGTCACAGTACAGAAAACTAAAGAGGTTCACAGAACGTTAGGGGTACAATTTGATAGTGAAAACAAAGAAAGGCAGGAACAATCTAAAGCAATGCTGGCAGAAATAGAAATAAAGGAACTTAAACTGTGTTTCAACAATGAAGATGATAAAATCACAGAAGAAAGAGTGATCCCAGTTGCCTGCGTTCAAAACGTTCAGAATCTTGTTGAAAATTTACTGGAACAGTACGAAAAAACAGGAAAATTGACATGGCATGACAATACAATTCCACAAGATGAAATCTGGGTAAAGATAGGCGGGGATCACGGGGGAGGTTCATTTAAGCTTACACTACAAGTTGCAAACACCAGTAATCCTAATTCAAAACTCAACACATGCCTGCTGATGATCTGTCACTGTAAAGACACTCCTGAAAATCTGCGAAGGTTGCTGAAACCATTCAGAGCTCAAACTGAAACACTCCAAAACATGACATGGAAAGGAAAGAAAATTCGTTTGTTTTTCTTTGGCGACTATGACTTTCTGACAAAAGTGTACGGCCTGTCAGGTGCTCAGGGAGCTCACCCCTGCCTTTTTTGCACAGCATCCAAGCGACAAATTCAACTCCCACCTCAGTGCAATGCAGGCAACATCACAAAACGTAATCTTAAACAGATCAAGAGAGACAATCGCATGTACAGATATTCCAAAAAGAAAATTGCCAAGTTGTACAACAACGCAGTCAGAAAGACCCATTTTGCCTATAGAAACAGACCACATTGCTCCTCCATACCTACACATACTACTCGGTATAACAAAGAAACATCACGATCTGATGGAGGAAGACTGCCACACACTTGACAAATCCATAGCAGAATCCTTAGCTGCTAGTGACAAACAGACACCAGAAGTAGGGACGGTCTTCAAAGATTATGTAATGCAGCTGAAGCAAATAGAACAAAGAAAGGAAGAGGTGAGACACCTTGAGACACAACTTGTTTGGAATGAACCAAATGACGAAACCTCCTTGGCAGATTTTCAGGCACAACAGGAGCAGCTTCAAAACAGCATACACAAACAAGAAGATGAGATAGAAGAACTGAGGTCAAGCCTAGATTTACCGCAATTGTCAGGTCCAGTTACAAAACACCTGGATACAGTACTCCAAGACAACAACATTTGCAAACAAGCATATCACGGCAGGTCATTCATAGGGAATCACTGTCACAAATACATGCAAGCAGACACAATCACACGTCTTTCTGACAGCATTGTAACAAAAACAAATGAACTTGTAGAAGACAGTCACATAAGGGATATGGCCTTGCACATCAGCCAGAAGTTCAAAACACTGAACACATTTTATTCCAACATTCATGCTACAATTTCACACTCAAGACCAGTCACCCAAGATGACATTTACACACTTGACAAACACATTCAACAATACATGACGTTTTACAGGACAACATTTCCTCACAAAAAAGTGACACCAAAACAACATATACTCGAGGAACACAGCCTTCCGTTTGTTAGACAGTTCCGATTTGGATTATCTTTTTTGGCGGAACAGGGGGGTGAAGAAGTTCACGCGGTTGTTAACAGCCTGGCAAGGAGAGTGTGGGGAGTCAGAAGTAAAAAAGAACAGCTGATGATCATCATGAGAGAACAATTATCTTTAGTGTCTCCTGAACTACAAACCACGCTTCCCGTGCTGTCTGTGGCAACGACCTCCAAGACTGTGTAATCTCACTCAGCCAACCCGTCTGCTCCCCCCAGCCACCCCTCCTCTCCACCCTCTCATCTCCCCGTTGTGTAACCTGTTTTCACTCAGTATCAACTTTATCAAATCATCAGTAAACTTTATGAATGTACTGTTATCATAAATCCACTGATCGTTTTGTCTTTCACACGTTCTCCCCCCTCATCTTATAGTGTTTCTGTGCCTATTTCTCATTATGGATACTGTACAGTTGATTTTCACCAGACTTGCGTTTGAGTCCATAACAAGAGCCAGGTAATTGCCATTATGTTTTTATTTCTTGTGTCTTGTTGTGTACGTATGTCAAAATGTTTCTGTCATTAATTTAACGTCAAAATAATAATTGCATGTTCACAATGGGGAGTTTAAAACACCCATTTTTAACAAAGTTGCATATTTCCTTCTACTGCAGCATGCTTTCTCACTGTCTTTCCGTCGTTGTCATTCCTTTGTTTGAAAAGCTACAGGAACATTTTTTTATACCGGAAGAAAGCTGGATTTATTGGCTTTCGAATGCACATGAGAGCGTAACTATATATTGCTTTCCAAAGACATGGTTTACGGTTTTGTACTGATACTACCTTGTAAGCACCGGCCGTCTATGTTCCGCGGCGATGCGTTATCGCTTAGGCCTGTGTGTGCTGAGCGGCATTCCGGTTAAGCGCGATGGAGTGAAAGGGAGGGAGCGGCCGTCGCTACAATTAGTGTGTGCACCGCGTGCTAGCCTGTCAGAGGTCACTATCAGTTCAGGAACGGGGTCAGCGCCAACTGAAAGTCAGCTTCATACAGCCGTGGTAGATTCTCTGTACATGGAACCTTTCAAGCCTTTGAGCATTACTGTTCCACTAGATTTCCTCACCTTCAAAACTGCCTTCTAGTCCAAAGCTTCTAGTAGGCCAGAAGCGAAATCCATGCCATTAGTGGGAAACCAGCAGACATGGCTTCTTGAAGAATGGTTCTATTACACACAGATTTGTCCTGCATTTCCAGGCCAAAACCACAAACTCTGGGAACCCTCTCCAGAAATAACATCTGCCCTCTATCTACCCTGTTACTAAGGTTAATGTAATTAGAAACCTGCGCCTGATCTGGGGCCTTAAGTACTACTAGATAGAACTAAAGATCACCACACCTCTAGACACCAGCTCTTTATCTCCATCAGCTGGCATTTCTGCAGACACTGTTTCCAGATGGATCTCAAGAGTTTTAAATAATCAATAATCGCCAGATGGATCTCAAGAGTTTTAAATAATCAATAATCGCCATCCTCTACAACGACTCACTCCATTCCCGCCTATCTTTCTCGCAGTCTCTGCCTTTCTCCCATCCTTCTTTCGAGCACGTTGAAGTATCCTTCCAATCCACCCCTCACCCCATCACCTTCTCCTGTGTCTATCGACCCCCACCTAGCTCTGCCAACAAACTCACCACATCCATGTTTCTCTCTGACTTTGACCAATTGCTTGACCACTACTGCCTCTTACCTGGAAATCTCATCATTCTAGGTGATATCAATGTCCACTATGACAACACTCACCGTTATGACACAAGACATATCATCAACTCTCTGTCCAATCATAATATGACTCAACACATTTCTGAACCAACCCATCAAAAAGGTCACATTCTTGACTGGATCATTTCTCGTGATCATCACAATTCCGCTACTGACAACTGCTTAGTTCTTTCTACCCGTCTAACTTCAGCCCTTCCATCTGACCACTCTGCAATTCTCTGTTCTCTCACATTTCTCCTCCTTCCCGTACCATGCGCACAGTGACTCGACGCAATCTCAAATCTATCGACCTCTCCACATTTTCATCTGATGCCTCCCGTCTCCTTTCTGAAAAGTCACATAACCTTGCCGATGAATTCTATACTACTCTCCACCATCTTCTGGACACTCATGCTCCAGCCACAACCCGTCTTTTACCTGACCGCCCCCCTACCCCCTGGCTCACTCATGAGATCGCCTGTGCAAAACGTGCCCGCCGCAGAGCAGAGCGCCGCTGGCGCAAATCCAAACTCACTGTACACAGGCAACTTTTCCAAGCCTCTAAAACAAAAGTATCCACCCTCATTGCATCAGCAAAAACAAGCTATTTCCAAACCAAAATCCTGAATGCCTCTTCTTCAAAAGAACTCTTTACAACCATGAATCATCTCCTTGGCACACGAAAAGATTTACCTCTCCCAACAAAACATACAAATGAAGAACTCCCATCTGTATTCTCCAACTATTTCACCACCAAAATACAAACTCTTCGTGACAGGCTTGACAGGACACTCTGTCAACCATGCCCACCTGACCCTTCCTTCTCTGGCACACCTCTTACTACTTTTACCCCAGTCTCACAAGAAGAAATTCTCAACACAATCAGATCCATGTCGTTCAAAACCTGCGAACTGGATCCTCTTCCAGGTTCTGTCTACGCCGACTGTCTCCCTACTCTCCTCCCATTCATCACTGACATCATCAACACTTCTCTTCAAACTGGAACTGTCCCAGATTCTTTCAAGTCTGCTATTGTTCACCCTCTCCTCAAGAAACACAATTTAGATCCAAATGAACTGAAAAATTACCGGCCTATCTCTAATCTCTCTTTCTTGTCAAAACTCCTTGAAAAAGTCGTCCTCAACCAGCTGAACTCTCACCTGTCTGCCAACAATCTCCTCAATCCTTTCCAGTCAGCCTACCGCCAGTGCCATAGCACTGAAACTGCCCTACTACACATTCTCAACAATCTCCTCCTTGCAACTGATACTGGCAAAGTCTCTCTCCTCACGCTCCTTGATCTGTCTGCAGCCTTTGATACCATTGATCATGGTATTCTCCTTTCTAGACTTCATCATACTTTTGGCATCTCTGACATTGCTCTGTCTTGGTTCACTTCATACCTATCAAACAGAAAACAAACCGTTCTCATCAATGGCACTTACTCTCAACCTGCATACCTGACCTGTGGTGTTCCACAAGGATCTGTCCTTGGCCCTGTTCTTTTCACTCTTTACACCTCCCCCCTGTCCACCATCACCAACTCCCATTCTATAAAACACCACTTCTATGCTGATGACACCCAACTTCAAGACAGTGACTCACCTGATAATATACAGCGCCTGTTGACTCGCACCACTGAGTGTTACTCGGACATTAAGAACTGGATGACACACAATAGACTTCAGCTTAATGACGACAAAACAGAAGCTATCCTCATTGGCACCCGTCAGAAACTTTCTCAGCTGCCTCCTCTTTCTCTCCCATTATGTAACACATCAGTCCCAATTTCTGATTCAGCTAAAAACCTTGGTGTCTGCATTGACTCTACCCTCTCCATGAACAACTTTGTTTCTCAAACTGCCAGATCCTGCTACTATCATCTCCATCGTATAAAGCTGATCAGGAAGTATCTCTCTGTCGAAACAACTGCAAAACTCGTTCTCTCCTTCATAATGTCTCGCATTGACTATTGCAATTCACTCCTGTCTGGTCTTCCTGCCTCCACCATTCACATCCTACAGCGCATTCAAAACAATGCTGCACGCCTTGTACTCAAAAAGAAAAAAGCTGACCACATATCTCCTCTCCTGGCACAACTTCACTGGCTCCCTGTATCAAAGCGCATACAGTACAAACTAGACACCATGTGCTACAAAAGCCTCAATAACGCAGCCCCCGATTACCTGTCAAGCCTACTTGAGATCTATGTTCCCTCACGTACCCTCCGCTCTGCCTCTGATCCTCTGACTCTTCGCTTTCCACGCACTAAGCTCAATACCTATGGTCCACGAGCCTTCTCTGTTTCTGGTCCACTCTCCTGGAACAAACTTCCTCTCTCAGTCCGTCAGCAACCTACTTTTGTCTCCTTCAAATCCGCTCTCAAAACTCACCTTTTCTCTCCTGCATAAAATCCTAACCTCACTCAACCCTCCCCTCTGCAGCCTGTCTCCGCTCGGAGGGAATCACATGGTTATAATATATAATTGTATGCTATGCTCTCTATAATTTTCCATTGCTTTTATTCTTGCTTTTATTGCTTTTATTCTTTCTCCCCATTTATAGCCATGCGTGTGTGTGGGTGTGTGTGTGTGTGTGTCTGTGTGTGTGCGTGCGTGTGTGTGCGAGCGTGCGTGCCTGCGTGTGTGTCTGCTTCAGCGCTTAGATTTGATTTTATCAAGATTTTGCGCTATATAAATATTGTAATTATTATTATTATAAAGCCTATCAGCAGGCTCAACAAAACTTGAGTCCCTTGCACCTTAGAGCCCATGATGTTAGGGCTAGCTTCACCTCTGCGACTTTCCAAAAAAGCAATTTTGGAGGCAACTGACTAGTGTTATGTGAACCCTTTTATAAAATTCTCATTGGGATGTCAGAACAATCAGAGCTGATGGTTCCAGGGACATTCTTTCACAGCTGCGGAGACATACATGTCAGAGAATGCTCGTTGCACGTTACAAACAGCATAAACATGGCAATGTTAATACATAATCCAGTACATTAATACGTCAGTGCAGCATAAACATTTCAATTCCAATACATTTTAATGCAGTACAAACATTTGGGACACATGTCTACACCAATACATCAATGCATAATAAACATGACTCATCAAAAATAACAAAAATGTGTTTTCAGTTTATCAGTGACAATCACACACTTGAAAATACACACATATAAGCACGCATATGCACATACATATATGCATAAACCCTGCATAAACCCTGTTTACAAGTACACAAGTACATATGTATACACACACACCAGCATAAAATAAGTTGCAATGCCACTGGGTTTAGTAGAGTCACAAGCATTAGGTTATAACTTTTGGAGGTACTCCTGAAAGTGATGTGTTTTGAGTGCTTTTAAAAGTAAGCGGACAGTTGCTTTGTCTTAAACATACTGGGAGGAAGTTCCATATTGTTGGGCCATTTTAAACCAAGAAAGATTTCTTTCCACAAGTTGTTAGAGAGAACCAGGTACAGCTTCTTGAGACCTGAGAGCTTTTGAAGGTTTGTTTTGCAGGAGGAAGAATTCTGATATATATGTATGTATATATATATATATATATATATATATATATATATATATATATATATATATATATATATATAATATTTTGGTGTGTGTGTGTGTGTGTGTGTGTGTGTGTGTGTTATATATATATGTAGCCAGTACAGTTTTTGTAAGAGTGTGTTTGCATTGCATTGCTCCACTTGTTGTCCCATAAATTCAGAAAGGCCAGCTTAACTCAATCGAGTCGCAGTCTTCAGGGTCATTCTGCCCCCTCAATTTGGAGGATTTCTAGCACATTTTAAAAAAATATAGAAAAACAACCAAATAAAGTAGACAAACAAAGTAAAGTGATACAGAAAGACCAGGATTAGATCTTTACAAATAATCTTACTTTATTTATGGTATTCCGTGTACTTGTAAATGATGAGGTATCCAAATAGGTATCCAAAGGGGGGTAATTTTTTTTTTTTTGATGGATATGAACACACTGAGAAACAGTTTTAGATGAAGTCCAGAACATGATTTCGATGCCATGGATGTTTCAAATCACAAGATTACTGGTAGTTGTCAGTTTTTGCGTACAGTTGCTCCAGAGCACAAAATATTTACAGAATTGTAAGGTTCGACTTGCTTTCCTTGACGCCATTTGCGAAATTCGCATGTCGCGGGTAGCGCTGAAAAAAGGCTACTGTTGTCTTTGTTTCACATTGCCACAAACGGTCTAAGGTAAATAAATGCTGTAAACATACCCTAGTTTAGGTTCCCAGTGAGTTTTCCTTATAACTGACGCTTCTGACGTTAAAAAAAATACAAATGTCCGCCGTCGATAAATCGACGTCACGTACCCAAGCAGTAAACGGAAGTGATGGAGATATTCTTCCGGCACGAAGCGATTGAGTTAAAGAGAGTTACAGTAGTCTAATCTGGATAGAATGAAAGATACACACAGCTTGTTTGTGGCATTAGCAGAGAGATATCGGCAGATTTTGCTTTTCTGAGTAACTTGAGATACAAGATCTTGCTCAAGCGCTTAACACAAGCTTCCATGACCATACTGTCCAGTCAGCCCTACTGGAACTGCAGGTGCAGTTCCTCCTCTACCTATGAATTCTGCTCACAATTTGACATGGTACAGTGTATGAAGCCAAAGGCAGCCTTTTTTTTAACTAAATACATGTTTGGCTTTATACTTAACAATGTTGGACTCAAATTCCTGACCATCCTTCCCTGTTTAAGTTGATATAGTACACATTGGGGCTGTGGGTTTAGTTGGGGCCATCAGAATGAATTGACTGGGGATTTGACCAGTGCGTGCACATGCATAAGAAGCTGTAAGAGCTAGCCATGATGCTCTGTCAGGGATAATTCCAATACCTCTCAGTATTAGCCACTGAAATAAGTCAAATTAGGGCGACCCACCAGTGCCATAATGCTTACAGTCTGACATGGTAAACGTTTAGCCAACCATGCATTTAGTTAGTAGATTGCTTTTTAGGCTAAAATGGTGTTTAGTAAATAGAGTGTGTCTCGCCTAAATTCCCACCGACTTCTCTGCCTTACTAAGGTTAAGAGGTCTGTTCCTTTGTGGCTCTGGGTATATTACCAGCTCATGTGAGACAGGATACTGCATGACTATAGAGGACATTGTGGCATGATTATAGAGGACATTGTGCAGTATACGAGGGTTGTTCAATTTAAGATGTCACCACCCCCTTAAAAAACGTACCTCTCATCTCAGCAACTTGAAACTTTTACATCCCCTCGAAGTATTCTCCGTTGGCTAGGATGCAAAGTTCAAGCCTCCTACGCCAATTCTCAAGCGCCCTCTGATAGTCGGTTTTAGGCAGACCAGACAACTCTGATCTTACGGCTTTGGCGAGGTCTTGTACCCGGTCAAACTTACGCCCAGCGAGCTTTTCCTTCAGAACAGGGAACAGCCAGAAGTCGCATGGGGCCAAGTCGGGGCTGTAGGGTGGGTGGTCCAAAACTTGGATCCCTTGCTCGCTCAGGAAGGTTGTGGTGACCTTCGCCTTATGGGCACTGGCATTGTCATGCAGAAGAAGGGTCCTCTGGGTGCCGACGGTTGGGCGCTGCTCATGGATTTTTCCTACAACTTTGGGGAGCACAACTTGGGTATAGTAGGAGGCAGTGATTGTTGATTTCTCAGGCAAAATGTCAATTGCCACAAGGCCTTGCGTGTTGAAAAAAATAGAAAACAGTCGCTTGCGACTCTGGAATCCTGGGCGAAGAACAACTGGTCGGTCTCCGTCAGGGCCAACCCACATGCGGTTGCAGCGTTTGTTGGGGATGCCGTAGAATGTGAGCCAACTCTCATCTCCCGTCACTAAGTCACACAGTCGTTTTGGCCCGTTGGGCTCAAACTCATCGAGCAGTTTGCGTGAACATGCCACCCGCTGCTGCTTCTGATCATCACTTAAGAGATGTGGCACCCATCTTGCAGCCAGTTTTCTCATGTGAAGGTCTTTGTGCAGAATGTTGTTAATGGTGCCAATTGAAAGCTCACATGCCTCGCTTAATTCCCGCACAGTCGAATGTGGATCCTCCTCTATCAGTCTTTTCACATATGCAATGTTTTGTTCGTTCCGAGCTGGTAAAGCTCGCTCTGCACGATTACCCCAATCAGATGGCACTCTACCTGCTCCTAATTGTTTGACCCACCTGCAAACTGTGCGGTAAGACACACAATCCGTTCCGTAAACAGCTTGCAAATCTGCGTGTATCTTCCTACAATCGTCACCAAGTTGTAGCCTTGTGAAAGTGTAGAAACGAAATTGCTCATTGGTGACGTCCATTTTTTTCAGGCTCAGCTATTTGAAACACATTTGTAATTACGTCATACTCCGAGTTGCGTCATGATGTCAACTTTATTTTCTGCATGCTAATCAGGTAAACTTTAAAGTTGTGTTTGGTATAAACATTTTTCTGTGCGTTGCTTCGTTTTCAAACGGCAAGCCTAGTGTCATCTTAAATTGAACAACCCTCGTATTACCTTTGATTTTGCTTACCCTAGAGGGACATTATTTTATACAGGGACAGGTCTAGCTAATCGATGCTGATCAGCGCTGGTGAGATATAGTATGTTGTTTATGTAACACTATTTTAGCACAAAAAAAGATGTGTGTGTATATGCTGTTTACATATTCCATTGTGATTATAGTAGATTTTCGTTGTTGTTTTTTTCTGAACATAAATGAAGTATACAGTCAGTGACTGCAATTGACTCGTTCCACATTGTGTCACATGTCTGTGTCAGCAGGACTTTCCCCATCATGAACAGTGTTTTCTTTGGATGTATACCTACATGTTGCAATGTGCAGGCATTATATTACAACACAGTCTTGCATATTCTTGTCTTCCATGGCTGTGCATGTTTATGCTTCCATAGGTCATCAGACACAGACATGGCTTACAGAACTTTTTAACATGTGCAGCCAGTGTTCTGTGTGTGTATGCATAGAAAAGGGTTCAGGCACCAGCAGATCTGCTCATGTTTTGACCTGGAAGATAGAAAATCTTCGTCATTTCTCCACCAGACAGTATCCATACAGGATCAGTCGCAGAGGTTCCAATATATACCCAGTTTCTAATCATTGAGCAATTCATTGATGGATCATAGTCTAAAGATGTTGCTGCTGCTGCCTTCTGCTCCACTGTTCCCAATTATTCATTTTCAAAACATATTCCATCTGACAGCTCCGTTTATACTGCTGAACTGACTACTCTGGTTTTGCACTAAAATGGTTTCCCAATTAAAGCATAAAGATTTTCTCTTTTTTTCTGAGCTTCTGCTTTGCAGGCAATTGCTGGCCAAAACATTAGTCACAAGAGCTTCTGAAGTTCTTTGAATTGTTTGTTTACCCTTACAAGTGAAGGTTACTAGATTGCTTTTGCCTGGATTTATGGTCATGTTGGTATTGGAGGCCATGAAATGGCTAACTGCCTGGCCAAGAATGCCACAAGGAAAACAATGACTAAATCCTTTGTTACTCACACAGACCTAAAAACCAAACTACACCGTTATGTGAGAAATTTGTGGCAGGATGATTAGAATAAGTAGACAGACAACGAATGGGTCACACATCCTACACTCATTCCTACCTTTTAAAAAATGAAGAAGCACCAGGGTTTATACTATGAGACGAGCCGCTGAGCATCAGACATCTTCTTGAATGCTTGGACTAGCATGATGTGAGACATAAGCACTACACGGTGGACTTCTTAAAGAATCTCTTCAGAGATGTCCCTTTGGATGCAGTTTTCAAGTTATGACAAGAGATCAAAAGATTTCGCCTGATATGATTTTACGTGCGAGTATGTTTCTCTTTATTTGTATTTTAGATTTGCAAGGATAACAGTGAACTTGGTTTTTAACTGTAGTCTTTTTATTTAAACTTGGGCGTTGTTTTTAGTGTGGTGAAAGCCCTGATATGGCTCTAGTAGTTGGCTGGGCTATAAGCAATATGAATCTGAACATGATATCAAGTGGACTTACACAGTGGTGTTTTTTCTGCTGACAGGAACCTTTGGCCAAGCATGTCCAACATCAGATAACATCAGAGCTGGGAGAAAATCTGACAGACATCTGTCTCTCCATCGACAGCATAAACACAACTCTGAACTTCCTGCTCACACTTGAAGTCACTGCTGACCAGTCACTACATGACTTCATGATGGACATGCTGAGGATGAGACGTACTGAGGGAATTTTAAGTCGTAAGGTGAGTCTCACACTTTAACACACACACACACACACACACACACACACACACACACACACACACACACACACACACACACACACACACACACATGCACACACACACACACACACACACACACACACACACACACACACACACACACAAAACACACACACACACAAAAACACACACTTTCTCTCTCTCTCTCTCTCTCTCTCTCTCTCTCTCTCTCTCTCTCACACACACACACACACACACACACACACACACACTCACACACACACACACACATTTGTTTCAATGTTTTGCTCGTTCTGTCTGCTTGTACCAGGGGATGTTTTAAAGAGATGAAGCAGGCTGTCTGCTGCTAAACAAAATGCCTGGCATAGTTATGATGTAGTGGTAAAGTGTGTATGTTGCTCTATTTATCCACTTCTGACATGGTCTTTGGCTGGCTCTGAAGCTGAAGCGTTCGGTGTTTTAGGTTGGAAGGGCTGGTTAGTTGACTGTCAGGCATACTGGTTAAGTGGTGAACCCTTTTGATCCTCTGTTGTGTGATGTAATAGTTGATGAAAGTTTTTCCAATCATCTGTTTGGTCTGTTTATTTTCTAATCATGTCTCTTTTGGCCGTACCTGCTGCTCTTCAGAGACATCTCATCTCACTAGTTGTGATCATGACTAAATCACCTTCTATGTCACTTTCTGCTGCTAATGGTACTTCTATCAAGACCTGGGGTAAACATTGTATCGCTTTAGAAATTAAACCAAAACACACATGAATTTTATCTTGCTGATGTCACTCGCCCCATTCTTGATGCTGACTTTTTCATCACTCATGGACTTGTCATTGACATTAAGGGCAGGCGCCTCCTGTCCCTTGATAACGCCTCTGTTTTTCTCAGAAACACCAATTTTCCCTTGACCCTTGCAGGTCTATCACTTCATCTACAGAACACATACTCTGACCTTCTTCAACAGTTTTCAGTTACTTACTCCAATTTTTGACTCTAATGTCAATAAACATGATGTTGACCTTCACATCGTCACACGTTAGCCACCAGTCCATGCTCATGCCTGAAATCTCAGTCCCAGGAAGCTGGCTGCTGCAGAAGCTGAATTTTTGAAGATGGAACAGATGGGCATCATCTGTCAGCCTAACTTACCCTGGTTTTTACCACTCCACATGGTTCCAGACCAGGTGGCCTTTGGCGACCCAGTGGTGACTACAGACAACTTAATGCAATGACCAAAGATGATTGTTATCCCTTGCCTCACATCCAAGATTTCAGCAACCATCTCACAGGGTGCAGCATCTTCTCCAAGGCTGATCTATTCAGATCAAATTCTTATGGCGCCGTCTTCTGTTGCAGACTACCATCATCACACCTTTTAGACTCTGGGAGTTTCTTTGTACGTTTTTTGTTGTTGTTGTTGTTTTGGCCTCAGGAATGCTGATCAGACATTCCAATACCTCATGGATGGCATCCTCTGGGACAGTCCTTTCACTGCTGTCTATATTCATGAAATACTTGTGGTCAGCTGCTCACACAAAGAACACCTTCAACAGTTTGTCCACCTCCTTTTTTCCAATGGACTGGTCATCAACAAGGCCAAGTATGTCTTTGGTGATAATGAGCTGGATTTCCTTAGCCATCATGTCACTCTTCAGGGGATACGTCCACTCCCAGACTGAGTAGCCTCCCTTCAAGATTGCACTTCACTCACCGATCGTACAGGCTTTCAGCGGTTTCTGGGGATGATGAATTTTTTCCACCATTTCATTCCATATGTTGCTGACATCACAGCCCCACTCTATGTTCAGGTAAGTGGTAAGGGATAAACCATTCAGTGGTCCAAAGATCTCATGGATGCTGTGCTTTTACACCACCCTCAGCCAGATGCACCTATAAGTCTCACAGCTGTTGCCTCCAACTCAGTTATGGGTATCCAACGCGAACAGTGATAGGGCCAGTTCTGGGTTCGTCTTGCTTTCTTCTCCCAGAAATTTTCAGAAACAAAAAATAAATTCAGTGCCTTTGATCGTGAACTTCTGCACACCTACAATGCAGTCAAACATTTCGGGCACTTTCTGGAAGGACGACCACTATACATTGACCACAAACCCTTGATGTCGGTTCTTAGTAGCCAAACTGACCACTCTCCTCAACAGACAAGATATCTTTCCTACATAGCTGAGTTCATCTAAGGCCAAGTTCAACATGGTGGCTGATGCCTTTTCATGCTTCAACATCACTCCTAACTCTGAGGAACAGAGCATCTTCTCTGTGGGCAACTTTAATCAACTTGTTCAAGACCAAGTACAGTCTGGCAACATGGATTCCTATCGCACAACTACCACTGGCCTCAAGCTTCAAGACATCCAGTTCGGCACATCAACTCTGCTGCGCATGATACACCACTGGCATCCCGGGACCAGTATTGCCAAACTCTTGGACTCACCTGTTGTTTGATCCAATTCATGGACTCTCACATGCAGGTGCACGCCTCATACAACAGGCCATCACCCAACATTTCATGTGGCATGGCATGAAGCATGACATTCGCAAATGATACAAGGAATGCTGTGCATGTCAGGCCTCCAAAATTCGAAACATACAGGAACCGCTGATGGAGCACTCACTTCCAGCCGCAAGGTTCTGCAGTGTTCACGTTGACCTCGTTGGACCACTGCCAGCCGGTCAAGGTATGACTTACCTCTTCACAATGATTGACCACTTCACCAGATGGCCAAAAGCAATTCCTCTTCCAGAGGCCCATACTTCCACCTGTGCCACAGCTCTTGTCCATGATTGGATTGCCAGATTTGGTGTTTTTGAAGACATTATGTCTGACTGTGGCAGGCAGTACACCTCAGTGCTTTGGGCTGAATACAACAAGCTCTTGGGCATTGAGGCTTACACAACCACAGCCTACCATCCACAAGCAAATGGCATGGTTGAACCTTTCCACCGTCAACTTAAGGCAGCATTCAAAGCTCGCACTACCATCCCCAATTGGTTTGCAGAGCTACCCATGGTCCTGTCAGGAATATGCTCCTCTTGGTGGGTGGATCCTAGTTGTGCTCCTGCTAAGTTTGTCTATGACTCAGTTCTTCACTTGCCTGATGAATTTCTTCAGCCACTGGATGTACGCACCATGGATCGAGACTCGACGTTCCTCAAACATGTCCAACACACCATGCGCATTGTGCTGCCACAAGCTCTGATATTCCATGGAAACCAGCCTGCCTGTGTACCTTCAAACTTGGCCTCCACTGGGTATGTCTACGTCCAAAACGACTCTCATTGTCACCCACTCCAACGTCCCTATGATGGCCCGTACCACATCATTGACACCAATGATAAGTTCTTCACTCTTGACATCAAGGGCTGTTCGGAGAAGGTCTCTACGGACCATCTCAAATCTGCATTTGTCATGCTGCTCACAACTTTAGAGGACAAGACTGGTTTCACCTGCTGCTGAGGATTCACCAACATCAATGATGACAACACCTGCAGAAAGTTCTGCAGAGCTGTCAACATCACCATCGCCATCCCCTTGCCAGAGATCCTCTTGTCACAACTTGCTCTGGCCTCATTTCATGTCTGCCACCAAGTTTGTGATGGCTTTCATTTCAGTTTTGTTCTTCTCAGTGTTATGAAAACAATTCCCTGCACAGTTGTATTTGCTTGCCGGGGGTAATGTAGCAACAGCCTGTGTTCAAAGAGTTATTTCCCTTTTTTGTTTTCAGTAACCAGGAACTGAGAGTTATGTCCCTTTGGTGAGTTTTAGCCACCATGTGTTTATGAAGATTGCTGTAGGGATAAAAAAAAAAATCTCAGACACTGCACTTCAGTCTTGGTGGGTGGATCCTAGTTGTGCTCCTGCTAAGTTTGTCTATGACTCAGTTCTTCACTTGCCTGATGAATTTCTTCAGCCACTGGATGTACGCACCATGGATCGAGACTCGACGTTCCTCAAACATGTCCAACACACCATGCGCATTGTGCTGCCACAAGCTCTGATATTCCATGGAAACCAGCCTGCCTGGGGTATCTCCTTAGATTATGTGCACAGGTGCATTGATATATGTGCTTAATTTTCTTTTCCTTTTGTTTTTAATTGTTGTTGTTATTGAAGTATTGTGTATGTTTTGAAACGGTTATAGCCCTGACATGGCTCTACACAGTCAGCTGGGCTTTAAACAGAAGTAATAATAAATAAATTCACTGAACAGATTTGGTGTCTCAAACATGCGCGTGCACACGCACACACACACACACAGACACACACACATACACATTCATATATTCACTCATACACACACTTATACACACATTCACGTTTTCATTAATTATACGGCATACTCATATGGTGTCATAGATGCTGTTACATTTTGTTTCAGGCTGTATGGTCTGTTCTTGTTTTGTTTTTGGATCCTTTCGGCTGTTTAAAGTACTGCTGATCGAAATTTTATTAAAGATTTGTGTAGTTGCAGTATTTGCTACTGCTTTTAATTTCTTGAGAGCAAAATGTATAAAGAGAATGGGGGGGGGGGAGAGTTACCACAGACAAGCATAAGAAAGGGAGGAGGTGTGGGGCAAAAAGCCAGAAGAAAAAGAAGAGAATAGGAAAGAAAAAGCTGCATGTGTTTAAAAAGAATAACAACAAATTTTCAGTTGTAAACCAAAGGGTAGCAATGAATGTCGTGTGTGTGTGTGTGTGTGTGTGTGTGTGTGTGTGTGTGTGTGTGTGTGTGTGTGTGTGTGTGTGTTTTACAGGCCCAGCAACACTGCCAGGTAAAACACGTTCAGTCGCTGTGGTTACTACTGTGCTTCCTGAGGGCTCGCATCCTGGCCACACACAACCAGGTTTCTGCCATCACTTGTCTCACTTTGGCTTCTCTCATCATCTCTGTGTTCCTTTCGTACTGATCTAATTTGATAGTATTTATCTATTTATGCTGTACTTTCTTCCCGTGTTACATTAATAGTTTATGGCAGTGGTTATGAGAAATCTTTCATGTTCTCTTTCTTTCTTCTCTCCCACTCTCTCTGTCCCTGTCCTTCCTCTCACTCTGTATCTTTACTTACACTGTACTCTCTTTCACCCACACACAAGCAAACAAGCATGCACACCCGAACACATACAAACACACACACACACACACACACACACACACACACACACACACACACACACACACACACACACACACACACACACACACACACACACACACACCACCACACACACACACACACACACACACACACACACACACACACCGATTACTATTTTCCTACTTACATCACTCATTCTCTCTCTCTCTCTCTCTCTCTCTCTCTCTCTCTCTCAAGTAACAAGAAATGCTGTTACTCTGTCTTTATGTATAATTGTCTTTTATTAGTAACTGATATGGTTTTTTTTTTCCCAGTGTTCTTCATTCTGAGCAGATACATAAATTAGCAACACCAAGTGTAGGAAATGGCTTTCAGCTATCAACATGAAAGTGTTTTATCATTGTTGTTGTCTCTATGGGTATGACCACTCCAATTCCATGAATCCTTTCCTTTGTATTTCATTGTTTTACTAATCATTTGCATTTTAATTGTTTTGTTTTAGGTAAAATGTTTCATTTTTATGTTGTTATGAGTGTATGGGTAGTGTGGCAAAGACCAGCTGTAAGACAGATCCAGTGGGACCTAATGCTACAATCCTTTGAGTAATACTGTTTTGAAGTTTGAACTTTCTCTCTCTCTCTCTCTCTCTCTCTCTCTCTCTCTCTCTCTCTCTCTCTCTCTCTCTCTCTCTCTCTCCCCCCCCCCTCTGTCTCTCCCTCTCTCTCTCTCTCTCTCTTCTGTTCAGTTAAAAGTGTTTTTGGTGCATTTCCTAATACCATCCCCTCCATCCTGCATCCTATTCTCCTTTGCTCTACTTACCAAGGGGTGTGTGTATGTGTGTTTGTGTGTGTGTTTGTGTGTGTGTGTGTGTGTGTGTGTGTGTGTGTGTGTGTGTGTGTGTGTGTGTGTGTGTGTGTGTGTGTGTGTGTGTGTGTGTGTTTTAATGGATTTCAGACACATAGTGTCGCTTGAGCACCAGTTTTGCCCGTTTTTTAAATTTCCCCTAAAAATCTTGAGACATAGAAGCTAGACACATCAGTCCATTAAACATAATTATTTGTTGTGTGTGTGTATGTGTATGTGTGTGTGTGTATTTATTTTCCCTTTCCATTAAAGATTATAAAACATGGCTACACAGATGCATACAGTCCATTGAGCTGTGTCTTTTTTAATCGCCACACAAGACATGACTTGTTTGATACAGACTCATGCAAAGTTCTTTTTTCTGTTTGTTTTGTTTTGTTTTGTTTTTTGGTAAGAACTGAATTTTGTACAATGAAATGCAGGCTGCTTTACCCAGGAATGATGTCTTCCCATAGTAAAGCACCACCTTGCTCTCCACCTTATCCTCCCTTGTTTGTTTGGGGGTATTTGTTTGTTTGTTTTTTGTTTTATTTTATTTTTTGTTTGTTTTTTGTATGCATATGTTTTGTTTACGTATGACAGTGGATTTTCTTACAAAATTTTGCCAGGGACAACTAAGTGTATGCTGTACAAAGGACTTCAGTTTATCATCTTATCTGAAGGACTATCACCCAGACCACCACTCAAGGTCAAATGGGAATGAGGGAGGAGAAAATCCCTGTATGATTGGGAACAGAACACAGGTTTCTCACATCTTGCATGGGTCCATGCTTTATCCACTGAACCAGACACTTTGCTCTGAAATGTATTGAAAAGGGGAAGAATACAAAAAGATATAAACAAGAGAATCAGGAATAGGTGCAATGATAGTAAGCACAGAGAACAGCCCTTTCATGCAGTCTCAATTTAGATGGAAGTCCATCATCGTCACATTATAAAAAAAAAATTTTAAAGTAATAAAAAAAAAACAAGACTGTGCCAGTTTCTGTGGTCATTAAGATAGCCTAGAAAGTGCGACAAACAAAATGACCTCAAAGGTAACCTCCCTGAGTGCAATAATCCTTAGAAGAAAAAAGGAATAGGTGCAATGAAGCTATATAAGCTTGACTGGAAACAAAGTGCAATGAAGTAGAAGACAGACAGAAATCAGATCCTCAAGTTATGTTCAGAAACATTGAAGAAATTGCCCACAGGAAAAAGACATGCACATCAACTGATTGCTTAAAATCGAAAGATGGTATGCTTATCAAGCAAAAAGACAAAATATCAGTTAGATGGGGAGAGTACATTAAAGACCTTTACGAAGAACACATTATAAGAACGAATGTTGAAGAACCACCCATAATGAAAGACGTAGTTAGAGCAGCATTGAAAAGGATGAAACTGGGAAAAGCCCCAGGACCAGACATTATCACTACAGAAATGATTGAGGCCCTAGAAGAATTTGGCATTGAAAAAATAACAGTCCTCCTAAATTAAATTTATAACCCTTGAAAAGTTCCCAAAGATATGTCAAAATCAATTTTCATTGCACTTCCAAAGAAAACAGGGGCTATAGAATGTGAACTCCATCATACAATCAGCTTGATGAGACCTGTAACAAAAATCGTGTTTAGAAGAATCATGATGAGGACAAGGAACAGACTCAAAAGAGAAATAGCAGAAGAACAGTATGGATTTGTTGAAGGGAAAGGAACTATTAATGCCATATACATCCTAAGAACTATTATAGAGAAAACTTTGTTGATTATATCAAGGCTTTTGATCAGGTAAGACAGGAAGAATTGATGAACCAACTATGCTGATGACACCCAACTTCAAGATAGTGACTCAATTGACAATATACAGCGCCTCCTGACTCGCACCACTGAGTGTTACTTGGACATCAAAAATTGGATGTCATACAACAAACTTCAGCTAAATGATGACAAGACAGAAGCTATCCTCATTGGCACCCGTCAGAAACTTTCTCAGCTGCCTCCTCTTTCTCTCCCATTATGTAACACATCAGTCCCAATTTCTGATTCAGCTAAAAACCTTGGTGTCTGCATTGACTCTACCCTCTCCATGAACAACTTTGTTTCTCAAACTGCCAGATCTTGCTACTATCACCTCCATCATATAAGCCTGATCAGGAAGTATCTCTCTGTCGAAACAACTGCAAAACTCGTTCTCTCCTTCATAATGTCTCGCATTGACTATTGCAATTCACTCCTATCCGGTCTTCCTGCCTCCACCACTCACATCCTACAGCGCATTCAAAACAATGCTGCATGCCTTGTACTCAAAAAGAAAAAAGCTGACCACATATCTCCTCTCCTGGCACAACTTCACTGGCTCCCTGTATTAAAGCGCATACAGTACAAACTAAACACCATGTGCTACAAAAGCCTCAATAACGCAGCCCCCGATTACCTGTCAAGCCTACTTGAGATCTATGTTCCCTCACGTACCCTCCGCTCTGCCTCCGATCCTCTGACTTTTCGCTTTCCACGCACTAAGCTCAATACCTATGGTCCATGAGCCTTCTCTGTTTCTGGTCCGCTCTCCTGGAACAAACTTCCTCTCTCAGTCCGTCAGCAACCTACTTTTGTCGCCTTCAAATCCGCTCTCAAAACTCACCTTTTCTCCTCTGCATAAAATCCTGACCTCACTCAATCCCCTCTGCAGCCTGTCTCCACTCGGAGGGGAATCACATTGCAATATATAATTGTATATAATATGCTCTCTATAATTTTCCATTGTTTTTATTCTTTCTCCCCATTTATAGCCGTGTGTGTGTGTGTGTGTGTGTGTGTGTGTGTGTGTGTGTGTGCGTGTGTGTGCGTGCGTGCGTGTGTGTGTGTTTCAGCGCTTAGATTTGATTTTGTCAAGATTTTGCGCTATATAAATATTGTAATTATTATTAATTATTATTATTAAAGGATCAGTATTTATGGAAAAGATCTAAGAATAATTAGAAATATGTATTGGGAACAAACAGCAGCAATGAGAATAGAATACGATACCAGCTCTTTCCAAAATATCAAAAGAGGGGTCAGCCAGGGTTTAAATCTGTCACCAGATTTGTTTTCACTTTAAAGTGAAACCATCATGAGAAACCTACAAGAATGCCCTGGGATAAAGGTTGGAGGAAAAATGATAAACAACATTCGTTACTCGGATGACACCGTGCTGATTGCAGAAAATGAAAAAGGCCTACAGAATCTTGTGAATGTAATAGAAATAGCAAAAATAAAGGGCTGGAACCAAAGTATCAAGAAGACAGATGTCATGGTAATCAGTAAAAAAAAACCAAGAAATCCCCTCTTGCAAAATAACAGCAAATGACACAACACTGAGACAGGTTGATAAGTTTAAATATCTGGGAACGGTCATCTCACCAGATGGCAGATGCACATCAAAAATAGCCAGCAGAATCGGCCAAGCCAAGACAGCATTCAAGAAGATGACAAGCATTTTTACCAACAAATGCCTATCAGTTAATATCAGAAAGAGAGTTCTTGAATGTTATATATGTGATGGTATGGTGGTAAGGATGAAGGTGAAGACAGGAGGCAGAAAAGCGCAGGTGGTAAGGCAGCCTGACAAAGAAGACCCAGGGAAGGCAGAGCTGGTGTTTCTGTCTTTATTCTGACCCAACCGTTCACGACCAGACCAGAGGAGAAAGGCATACATGGCACGCGCTCTTATTTGCTTATATACTCTGCATGTGAACCGCATTGACCGCACCGCGAGCCCGCAGGCAAAACGACTCTTTGGGGCCCCTTAGGGGCCAGATTTGTGTTTCTTCGTGCAAGTTCAGCAGTGTTTATCTTGCGGTCCACATAACAAATATCAACATATCATATATCAGAAAATTCTACACAACACACAATTGTTGTATTCTACATCATTTTGCACTATATTCACTTAGATTGAAACTATAAGTGATTTAAGTCAATGTTTACACGTTGCTGAAAAGGATTTTTTCTGTATTTTTACGTATTTAATCGATCAATTTAAATCCATGAAAAATATCAAACAAATTAGTAAATAGACAATAACCAAGAAGTTTATGTGGACATACTTCGAATAGGTAAATCAACCTCTCAGTGCAGAAATTGATCAGTGAACAGGCAATAGAAAACACAAATGATCCTAATTTGGACACGCGCAGTTCGACCACAATACGGAATGCCAGAATCTCTTCTAATACCTTACTGCTTAGCAATATTTTATTGCAGTGTCAGTTCTGTTTATAAAAGGAGCAAAAATGTAAATGTAATTATGTATTCTAAGTCAGATTTTAAACGTTAAGAATTCGATTCTACATCCTGGCAAGATGGTGGTCATTTTGGCCGTTTGCCGCACTTTGACTTGGCCTGAACTTTCTTTAATTCAAGCTTAATATCTAATGATTAAAGGTGTGATGTAGTCCAAATGAAAGATTAGAATACCAACATTATTTCATTATTTTACAAATTTCCGATTATCGTCATGGCTCACTGGTCGGAAATTTGAATAGCACCGAATGGTCGAACAACAAAATTATTGATTTCAGGAAAACACGGGGAAATTTCACCTCGAGGACATTTCCCTTAAGATATACATACTTTCCTGCTAAATTAGAATGCACAAGGTACTCATTTCCTAGCTTTTAAGGGTTTAAGTAATAGAATTTCCTAATATTTTTTGGAATCGCTGAACCAGGGGAGTTAACTGTACTCAAAATCATTTGAGAAGAAATGGCGTCTGCTACACGCCGTTGGGTGTGCACAGCTACATATAGAACAGATACTGTTGTATGGTTGTGAGGCGTGGACAGTCAACACGCAAATTCAAAACAAAATTGAGGCAACAGAATTGTGGTTTCTTAGAAGAATGTTGAGAGTTTCATGGACAGCAAAGAAAATGAACGAGATGGTCTTGAAAGAGGCAACCGCTAGAAGATCATTAATAAAGATGATTAGGAAAAGACCAGCAACATTTATAGGCCATTTTATGAGGAAAGAGAAGGTAGAGCACCTGGTCACAACAGAAAAGCTGGAGGGAAAGAGAATACCAGGGAGAAAATATTGGATGGACTTGCAGGGTGGCTGAGGACATATAGGGTGGGATAACATTGTATGGACGGACATGATCGCCAACACCATGCGGCAGGGCACATGATGATGATGATGAAAGTCACATTGAAACAAAATGTGTCTCAAGTTGACGTAGAATCAGACAAGTGGTTTGTTCTCATAATTTTGTCATGCACCAAGTGAAAATCTCTCTCTCTCTCTCTCTCTCTCTCTCTCTCTCTCTCTCTCTCTCTCTCTCTCTCTCTCTCTCTCTCTCTCTCTCTCTCTCTTCACAGAATAGGTGAAGGTGTGGTTGGCATAGAAGTGAGCTCCTGCTTTCCTGTCTGACTGCATGGGTTTGAATCTCACTCAGAGGTGGGTTTGTGCTTACGGCCTCCATTCTACCCAGATTTACATGGATACATTTTGATCATGGTTAGGGAAGTAAAACTGTAATACTGTCTTGAGCAATGTTGAGGTCTCTACATTTTCATTCCCCTACATCCTCAGGGTTATGGGATAGCCTTTGGAAGAAGGGAAAAGCTTTTTGATCAAGAGATTGTGATTTTTGTTTGGATTTTTTTTTCTGTCTGACGGCTTTGTTATGATGACAGGAAGCATTTGACAAACAAGGAGTGGAAGTTCGGCAAGAGTTGAAAGATGATCAGAAAGAAGAGCTTACTGCTGCCTTATACCGTCATTCCCCTGACCGCGTTGAGCTCATGTTGAGTCACATGTATGAGAGTGTCATGCTACACCTGCTGGCTCACAGTCACGATGATGATTTTGCTGGCCCCAACAACTACACGTGAGTATGTGGACAAAGCAGCATCTGGGTCTTTTATTACTGAGACAAAACATATGGACATACGGACTAAAGCATGAATGTCAGACTACTACTAGCCTGTAGTGAAATGATTGAAGTGACTGTACATATAAAGAACAACACAGGGTTCATCCAGTAAATAGAATCCATGCATTAAAATGTAAAAAAAAAAAATAATGATCAGTAACTTTCTATATTCCTTTGATATATTATCCATCCTTCTGAATAATTGCTTCTCAGCTCTTGGGAAGGTCCAAAATATTCTTTGCTAGACCACCAATGTTTAAAATAATGTTGTACTTGTTTGTCCACTTTTATATTTCTATATCATCTGAGTCATAGAAGAGTACACCACAGAGTGGTTCTTTCATCTTGGGGAGTCGATCAAAGTCTGACAGCTGGAAAATAGGTGGGTGTGACAGAGTGGCCCATTTATTTCAGTTTCGGTTTCTCAAGATGACGTCTCCTCATTCAGAATGAATTCCATACGCACTAACATTACAGGTGCCATGTGAAGGTGATCATGGCACAAGCCTTAAAGCCTGCATACAATCCCTTGAGCTGGCCTGGTCCTGAGGTCCTACGTAGTCTATGTTTTACAAGGCCTATATTTTTATACTAGTATTGTATCAGTCTATTACTGGCCCATTTATATGATGTCATAAATAACATTATCCTCTCTGCTTTTTGATAATATGCGTTGTCACGTTGTATCAGTGGTGAATCATTTTGCAGTGTTTTGCATTTCTTTCAGATTGCTGGTCACAGTGTTTTCATCAGAAACATCCTGTAGTAGTCTTCATTGACAGTTTGTCCCATTGGAATGTGATGTGACATCAGTACACCTTTGTTATCACAGGCATATGTCATCATCATCTTTTAAGTTTCCTTGCTGTCTACTGAACTTGATGGACAGGAGAGTGCCACTCAAATATTTGTCCCTTTAATGATTGCTCATAGCTTTCAGCCCAGGTTTTCGTCAATGGCAACTATCTTATTTAAACAGCTGTCACCCTCATTTCATTTCTCATATTTTTGTGCTTATTTAATAGAGTTTGCAACAGTGATGTGTACCCATCTATGATCTTGAGTAAGGCAGTGCCTGGCCCATCTGGCTACAACACATCTCATTCCAAATTCAAACTTGCATGAACTGATCCCTAACCAATACCGGTGTCATGACCAGTCCCTTTACACATTATTTGCCTGTCTTTCTTCAAAATTTTCATGACTTGGAGAAGATGTTTCTCATCTGTAGCTTCATAGGCTTTGGCTGGCTAAGTTTATCTTTAACCTCATTTTGCCATATATGAACCCACAGGTGGTACTGTGAATGCAGAAATGAATGAAGGTTCACATCTGTTTTGGAAGCACAGGAGCTATTTAGTCTGCTTTTAGGAAGCTAGGGAGTCCTGTGTCCTGTTGGGTGTTCTTTTCCTCACAAGATTCTTTTTCTTTCTGCCTTCCAAATCGTTCACTTGTATTTCTTTCAAATTCTTTTTTTAAGCTCCCTAGAGATGGAGTATTACTGCCATTAAGGCGGGATAAAAGATAATTGTACATGCAAAAATCCACTCTCTGCCAGGTAGATGCATTTTGCATGAATTTATAGTTCAGAGTGGAGCTCTAGACTTCATTAAAGAAAATATCTAGACTTTATTAAAGAAAACGTCCACCTGTAAAGACTAACAGGCAGTTATCTAGACTTTATTAAAGAAAAAAATCGATCTTTAAAGACTAACAGGCAATCATCAAGACTTTATCAAAGAAAAAGTCCATCTTTAAAGAATAACAGGCGTCTATCTAGACTTTATTAAAGAAAAGGTCCATCTTTAAAGAATAACAGGCACCTATCTAGACATTATTAAAGAAAAATCCACCTTGAAAGCATAACAGGCACCTATCTAGACTGTATTAGAAAAAAAAACTTATTAGAGAACATGTCCACCTTAAAAGAATAACAGGCACCTATCTAGACTTTATTAGAGAAAAAATACTTTATAAAGAAAATGTCCACCTTTAAAGAATAATAGCTACCTATCAAGACTTTATCAACTCTTTCCGCCCGAACATACGCATATGCGTTCCCCATGCGCACAACGGTTCGGCCCGAACGTACGCATATGTGTACTAAGCTTTGGGAATTTTTGGGGGACAGGGTCAAGGTTGGATGTGAAACTAAACATGCTGGCTCCCTTGTATAACATATCAAGAGTACGTGTGTACCCTTCCCGAGTGCTGACGACCTTTGTCGGTTGAGGTGAGGTCAAGTTCACTGCATGGTCACGTGGGGTCAACATGGCGTCAAGTCAAACACCAGCTAGCTGTGCACGGCGAATAAATGCAGGACTCCCAAACTTGGTATACACACTAACCAATCATAAATACACAAAATAAAAGAATTTTGGAGTGTATCAAACAAATATTGTGATTTTTTTTTTGTTCTTTGAGTATTGTGATACCCCTTTGCACGATTTTTTTCAAAAAAACAATTTTTTGAAAAAATTGAATTATTTCATTATTTCACAAACGAACACTTTCAAACTTGCACACAAGTTAGTTTATTCTAATGACAACATCTCCACAAAATTTCATTCCTTTATCTTTACAAGTTATTTTTTTTACAAATTTATTAGTAACATATACAATTTGGCCAGGGGGAGAGCTTGTGAGAATGAGCACTCGGCCAGGGTGGAGTGAGTTAATTAATTAAATTAAAGAAAAAGTCCATCTTTAAACAATAACAGGCACCTATCTAGACTTTATTAAAGAAAAAAATCCATCTTTAAAGAATAACGGGCACCTACTAAACTTTATTAAAGAAAAAATCCATCTTTAAAGAATAACAGGCAACTATCTAGACTTTATTAAAGAAAAATCCATCTTTAAAGAATAACAGGCATCTATCTAGACTTCATTCAAGAAAAAATCTATCTAGACTTTATTAAAGGAAAAAATCCACCTTTAAAGAATAACAGGCACCTATCTAGACTTTATCAAGAAAAATGCATCTTTAAAAAATAACAGGCACCTATTTAGTCTTTTATTAAAGAAAAAAATCCTCCTTTAAAGAATAACAGGCACCTATCTAGACTGTATTAAAGAAAAAATCCACCTTTAACCTTTTCACAACACTGCCTCGCTGCAGCTACTATGCCCTGTGCACACTGGGGGCAGGAAGCAGAAATGCCCTGAGGACACCCTGTTTTCATCATTTTTATTTGATTTTCTTGAATAGGCCGTAAAAGCTAGCGTATTGATGTTAGAATAACTTTTGCAGATCATTCTTTTATCTCCCTAGTGAAGTAAAAACAATTTCTGTAAAGATTCATTTAGTTAGTATTTTATGCTTTTGAATATGTCAATGTAAGTGTCAAAATCAAAAATCCCAAACAGCCACAGGAGATTCATACAAAGTGTTGTTTATAGCATATGATGGCCAAAAACTGTAGGAAAAAAACATAAAAGACAATATGTCAACATTTTAGAACATAATGGTAACATAATGGAACATAATGGTATAGAGTCGGCGATGTCTTGAAAGAAGAAGGGCTGCAAACCGTATGTTTTGGCAGCTGAGAAAACAGGTACTTGCGGAAATTTCCGAAGATTTTTCACCCAGGTGGTGCATCATTTTCATTGCCACTGTTGTCACTTGCAGTGTCAACCTCGGTGTCGGCTTCACATTGATCAGGACAACTTATTTCCAGCTAAAAATGTGGCTCCAAGACCGAATGATTTGTTGCCTGACTACCCGAGTGAAAGATGTCACTGTCAGCGACGATTGCACTTTGTTCGTCTGCTTCAACTTTGTCTTCATCCATTGAATATGGGGGATCGTCGTCATTCTGCGGCACATCATCCTCAAAATCTTCCACTTCAGCACTTTAGTTACTGCTTTCATAATGATCAACGTCTAGATCATTGTCAGAACTGGCCTGAATGATCAATTCTGCTACTTTGGCAACCGTGAAAGTTGTCCATCTAGCCATGTTTACAGCAGTGTGAACAACGCGGGTAACACGAAGAGACAAAGAATTGGGGTTGGTTGCTTTCAACACAAATTAACAATGAAATTGCCCCTTTTAAGCCAAAAAAGTGGCATCATATGACGTAGAAGGGATCCATTGTGTAGTTTCAACACATTTTGAGGGAATTTCCAGTGACGTACTGATGCATTTAATTTTAGAACAGCTGTCACGAACATTCTTGCTAAGTGTCCACAGCAACCTTTTGGCCATAGCAAGCGGGCTCATTACTTGTCCTGACGGCATAGGCAGGCGTAGCAATGATTCTCGTATCATGTCGCGAAAAGGTTAAAGAATAACAGGCACCTATCTAGACTTTATCAAAGAAAAAATCCACCTTTAAAGAATAACAGGCACCTATCTAGACTTTATTAAGAAAAATGCACCTTTGAAAAATAACAGGCACCTATCTAGACTTAATTAAGAAACTAGACTTTGTTAAAGAAAAATCCACCTTTGAAAAATAACAGGCACCTATCTAGTCTTTTATTAAAGAAAAAATCCACTTTTAAAGAATAACAGGCACATCTAGACTTTATTAAAGAAAATGTCCACTTTTAAAGAATAACAGGCACTTATCTAAATGTTATTTAAGAAAAATCCATCTTTAAGGAATAACAGGCACCTATGTAGACATTATTAAAGAAAATGTCCACCTTTAAAGAATAACAGGCACCTATCAGATATTATTAAAGAAAAAGTCGACCTTTAAGAAATAACAGGCACCTATTTAGACTTCATTAAAGAAAATGTTCATCTATATAGAATAACAGGCACCTAACTAGACTTCATTAAAGAAAATGTTCATCTATATAGAATAACAAGCACCTATCTAGACTTTATTAAAGAAAATGTTCATCTATATAGAATAAAAGGCACCTATCTAGACTTCATCAAAGAAAATGTTCATCTATATAGAATAACAAGCACCTATCTAGACTTTATTAAAGAAAAATCCATCTTTAAAGAATAACAGGCACCTATCTAGATTTTATTAAAGAAAAATCCATCTTTAAAGAATAACAGGCACCTATCTAGACTTAATTAAAGAAAAATCCATCTTTAAAGAATAAGAGGCACATATCTAGATATTATTAAAAACTCCATCTTTAAAGAATAACAGGCACCTATCTAGACTTAATTAAAGAAAAATCCATCTTTAAATAATAACAGGCACCTATCTAGACTTAAAGAAAAATCCATCTTTAAAGAATAACAGGCACCTATCTAGATTTTATTAAAGAAAAATCCATCTTTAAAGAATAACAGGCACCTATCTAGACTTAATTAAAGAAAAATCCATCTTTAAAGAATAAGAGGTACATATCTAGATGTTATTAAAAACTCCATCTTTAAAGAATAACAGGCACCTATCTAGACTTAATTAAAGAAAAATCCATCTTTAAATAATAACAGGCACATATCTAGATATTATTAAAAACTCCATCTTTAAAGAATAACAGGCACCTATCTAGACTTAATTAAAGAAAAATCCATCTTTAAATAATAACAGGCACCTATCTAGACTTAAAGAAAAATCCATCTTTAAAGAATAACAGGCACCTATCTAGATTTTATTAAAGAAAAATCCATCTTTAAAGAATAACAGGCACCTATCTAGACTTAATTAAAGAAAAAATCCATCTTTAAAGAATAAGAGGCACATATCTAGATATTATTAAAAACTCCATCTTTAAAGAATAACAGGCACCTATCTAGACTTAATTAAAGAAAAATCCATCTTTAAATAATAACAGGCACCTATCTAGACTTAAAGAAAAATCCATCTTTAAAGAATAACAGGCACCTATCTAGATTTTATTAAAGAAAAATCCATCTTTAAAGAATAACAGGCACCTATCTAGACTTAATTAAAGAAAAATCCATCTTTAAAGAATAAGAGGTACATATCTAGATGTTATTAAAAACTCCATCTTTAAAGAATAACAGGCACCTATCTAGACTTAATTAAAGAAAAATCCATCTTTAAATAATAACAGGCACCTATCTAGACTTAAAGAAAAATCCATCTTTAAAGAATAACAGGCACCTATCTAGACTTAATTAAAGAAAAATCCATCTTTAAAGAATAACAGGCACCTATCTAGACTTAATTAAAGAAAAATCCATCTTTAAATAATAACAGGCACCTATCTAGACTTAAAGAAAAATCCATCTTTAAAGAATAACAGGCACCTATCTAGACTTAATTAAAGAAAAATCCATCTTTAAAGAATAACAGGCACCTATCTAGACTTAATTAAAGAAAAATCCATCTTTAAAGAATAAGAGGCACATATCTAGATGTTATTAAAAACTCCATCTTTAAAGAATAACAGGCACCTATCTAGACTTAATTAAAGAAAAATCCATCTTTAAATAATAACAGGCACCTATCTAGACTTAAAGAAAAATCCATCTTTAAAGAATAACAGGCACCTATCTAGACTTAATTAAAGAAAAATCCATCTTTAAAGAATAACAGGCACCTATCTAGACTTAATTAAAGAAAAATCCATCTTTAAAAAATAACAGGCACCTATAAACTGCAGCCCGTGAAAGAGCATGTATTGCATATACACTTTATAGTGTTTTTTATATATCAGTGCCAGAACTTCCTTTATGATATTCAGTTTTAATGGAAGCACACTGTTCTTCGACACTAAATGTGGTCATGACACTATGGACAAATATATCCAATGTGATGTCACCACAACTGACATTACAATATTTGCATGTAATTTTGTAATGAGATCATGTAATAAGTGGGCTAGATGTGTTTAACACTTCAAACTCAGCAACAAGTACTTGTCAAATTTTTATGATATTCTTTCTATTTATTGGATGATCTTCATATACACAAAAAAGGAATGGACTAAACCAACACTTTTTTCAAGTTTTTTTCATTGTAGTTGATATGTTATGATAGTAATGCTTTCTTGCATTAATTAACATTAGCTTTTTTGTATTTTTGTATTGATCTTTTTATGGATCTGAGAAAATTTAGTGATAATGATGATAATGGAAGCTTACCGAGAACATTTTTTCAAAATGATCTCAAAGTGCTTCACATGTACATAAACCAGTGCAGACATAATGAACGAAATACATCCTTTGGAAAAAATAAGACCCATTTATGCTCATTTGATTACTTTATGTACATGACACTATCCATCAGTACATATAAATACAGTACACAGCAAGCATTCACAGCATGTCTTAAGAGTAGTTTGGGACTGCAGGTAATAAAAAGGTGAAAATTGCTGAAATGACTGGATCTTTGAAGAGGATTAGAAAGATGCAGTTGAAGTGGAGAGTGCCTAATATTGAATGGAAGGGAATGGTTACTCTTGTGAAGGAATGGGATAAGCACTTACTTCCTTACAGTTTGTTTTAGTTTCTCATGATAATGTCTCGGTATTTGGAATAAATTTAATATTCACTAACATCACTGATGCTTTGTGATGCAGACGTTCCTAAATGATCATGACATAATCTTTAAGTCTATAAATACGGGGTCTTGATGTGGTGCCTTGCATATGGATTTTCTGTTTATCTTAATATCTCCATCATCCTGGTGGTGTCTGCTTAGTGTTTTGTAGGTCTCTTTTTCCCCTCCCCACCCCTACCCCTATCCACTTCTCTGTTTTAGATCTTGCTAGTGCTTAATGTTTTTTGTGGAGTGGAGCACAAATGGAATCGTCTGAGTGCAGCAAGTCCCTTCTGAACAAATTGCAAATTCCATACACTCCCCACAAGAGCAACAGCTGTTTGAGTTTCTGTTTGCTCAAGGCATCTGTAGTCAAATAAATTTCTATATGCACCATTTCCTCAAATCCCATGTGATGGAAGAAGATCCAAAACAATCATGGCATAAGCCATAAGCCTGCATGTAAACCAAACATGTTGGTAAGGTCTTGAGGTTTAGCTGAACTTACAGTTTCTACGTGCTGTTTTCTGTGCTTGTATTTTGTTATTGAAACAAACTTAGACTATCGGTAATGTCCTATGAAAATCACCAAAATTAACATACATCCTCTCAAACCAGTGCTAAAGGGTCAAGATTCTAGAAACAAGATCTACATATTACCCACATGTCACCAGCCCTCACCACAAAGCATCAGCTTCTGTTCCATCCATTGGTAGTCTAAAATACAAACTATGTAAGAAAAGTTTCAGACTTGACTACACAGCATCTCTCCTATTGACAGTCTATCAGAGCAGGACATCCACATCCCATCATAACTGCACATTCCCTAAGCCCACCCTCAGCATCTCACTGAAAGACGACAAATCACATATAATCATCATCATCATCATGTGCCCTGCCACATGGCATTGGCGATCATGGCCCTTCATATGTATCTTTCACTTGTTGCCACAAGCACATCTTCTACCCTTTCTGTCCTTAGCCACCCTGCAAGTCCGTCCAGTATTTTCTCCCTGGGTCCACCTGTGTTCTCTTTCCCTCCAACCCACCTGCTGTGACCAGGTGCTCCAATTCCCCTTTTCTCATAAAATTGCCTATAAATGTTGCCTGTCCTTTCCCAACCCTCCCTATCAATGATCCCCTTGTGTCTGCCTCCATCAAGACTGTCTTGTTTGTTTTCTTTGCTGTCCATGGAACTCTCAACATTCTTCTTAGAAACCACATCTCGGCTGCCTCAATCTTGTTCTGGCTTTGCATGTTGACTGTCCACACCTCACAGCCATATAACAGTATCAGTTCTATATAACATCCAAGAACTCTCTTCCTGATGTTAATTGATAGGCATTTGTTGGAAGAATGCTTTTCATCTTCTTGAATGCTGTCTTGGCTTGGTTGATTCTGCTGGCTATTTCTGATGTGCATCTGCCGTCTGGTGAGATGACCATTCACAGATATTTAAACTTATCAACCTGTCTCAAGGTTGTGCCATTTGCTGTTATTTTGCATGAGGGGATTTCATGTTTTTTACTGATTACCATGACTTCCGTCTCACGGCTGTTCCCGAGCAAGATTTTAGTTTGAGAGCAGGAGTGGCAGAGGGGAGGGGGATGGGAGGGGAGAGATAAACGATAACCAGATGTGGACTCTCAAGTGGCAGCTGGCCAGTTGAGCACTCTGCACAGAGCAGTGTGTGAGTACAACGCGCTGAGCTGTCAAAAGGGAACCGCAGGTGTCAGTGATATGAGACTCGTAGCAAGGCCAGTTAACTTTTTATAGCATTGTAGTACATGGGTAGGTTGCAAAAACATTAAATTACAAAGTCTGAGTTTCACCAAGAGAAATATGAACAATATAACCAAATGCAAATGACTCATGTAGAAACTGATATCAGGCATGCAGAAAAAAATTAGATATAACAGCTGTTTTGCTTGCAAAGATCAGATGACTGACAGAAGAAAACTACATATGTAAAATAAAAAATCCAATTTAAATGACAAACTGTTCATGCACCTGCACTTTTACAACATTCATATTTTCAGAGATGTTAGCTGCATGTGTGTGGACAACACCAAACTTACAGAATAAGCATTTGGTTGTCCGCAAGGATCGTTATCAGCTTGTTTAGTAAGTATCCCATCACTTTGATAGGGCACAGATTTCTCTCACAGTACAAGGCAGCAGCCTTCTTTCACACAGTGCAGAGGCTGACTATACACACTTACGTATCCTCAACACTAACTGTCTTTTAATACAGAACCAGCAGACATCCATTTGCCAGTTCTTATTACCACTTCCGTCACAGATACACACGCACAACTACTAAAATACGGCAAATACACACACTAACAACAACAACAACAACGAATAACAGGAAAAAAACCAGTTTCAGTATGAAAAAAAATCTAAATAAAATGACGAAACTGAGTCACACACACAACACACACACACACACACACACACACACACACACACACACACACACACACACACACATACACACACAACACAACACAACACAACACAACACAACACAACACACACACTCTCTCTCTCTCTCACACACACACACACACACACACACACACACACACACACACACACACACATACATACATACATACACAAAAAACAAACAAAAAAGCAAACATACACAAAAAACAAACAAAAAAGCAAACAAAACAAAACAAAAACACAACGAAAACAAAAGTGACAAAAGAAATTAAACAAAACAGCAACAAAAACAAAAGAGACAACAACAGGAAAACAACAACTTAAAAATATTTTCACTTACGTACTGTCTCCCGTTTCACATGAAATAATTCCAGTATAGAAAGGCAGATGAAATACACCAAAACACACAAGAATAATTTATAGCTGCACTCGGTCAAATGATAAATAAACAATAAGGATTCCAAAAAATGAATTGACAAAGTGTGCACAATTTCGTTCTACACAACGCCAAAGTTGATGATAAAATGGCTTTATCACTGTACAGCGCAGTATTAACCCTTAGCTGTTCACAAGGCCCGTAACCGCCCTGCGGAAAAAATGTGCTGATCCGTTCATAGCGGTCGAGATCGCCCTACCTTTTCCAGCACACGTGTGGGGAATTTCCATCACTACTGGCCTTGCTGTCTTATCGCACATGTGGTTAGAATCTTGGTCAGTCCCGCGTTGAATGTTCTAGAAATAGTACGAGCATTCTGGGATGCAAGGAACTTTCCATTCACTAGGCCTACTGAAAGACTTAGTTACTCAACTTACTGATGCTGTGGTACGTGCTTTCATTCACAACTGTGAGCGTGGGAAAGATGGCGAGTTTCAGCGAAGACGAATTTGTGGATTACACTGAAGCAGAGTTGCAGGAAATTTTTAGAGAAATAGATCGTTTAGAAATTGAAGAAGAAGATGAAGAAGAAAAGGAAGATGTAGAGTCGGATGTTGAAGTAGGTGGTGATGGTGAAGATGGAAATGACAGTGACATAGACGACGATGTACCGCTGGCTGCACTGGTGCAGGCATGGCGACCGGTGACACGTGGCTGTGAAGTCAGGGAATTTTCACAAGTTGTTGGGCCTAAACATTCGCTGCCCGCTGATGCGAAACCAGTAGACTATTTTTTTGTTTGTTTCTACCACTAGAATTTTTTGTCAGTGCTGCTGAAGAGACCAACAACTACACTGGTCAGAAGATTGCGGCAAAGGGGCAACCTGACCCACTTTGGAAAGAGACGACAGCTGATGAAATCAGGGCATACCTGTCTATTCTCATCATGATGGGGCTAAAACATCAGTCCCGTCTATGGTGCTACTGGTCAACTTTCTGTCCGGGACTGTTTCCGGGACTATCATGCGCTAAACACCACGACACAGGCTACAACCAGCGCTTGTGACCCCACTGGTGACACTGCCACTGACAATGACGGTGACAATCACAGTGACGATGACAACAACATCTCACCATCATCACAGTAGCTGCAAAGTTGCTGTATAGGCACATATGTGTAAATAGTGTATAGGGAATGAAATCTGTAGACGAACATGTACCAAATATCTTTGGAAAACATTTCTGTTTCTTTCTGTTTATGTTCATTTTGGTGACATCGTGACAATTCTTTTCTGACATTTGTGTTGTGCCTGTGTATTGGATACTATACTGGAGGAGCAGAGATAGCGTCGGGTAGGACAGATGTTGTGTGTACAACTAACAAATGTTGTTTTTAGACAATAGAGCTTGTTTGTATGCTAACCATTGTATTGTCACCATAAAAATACCTCTGTCTGTGACATCTTTGGTGACAGGGACACGCACATTAGACCCAGGACACACAAAACCACATGCAAATCAAACTATGGACACTTGTATATATGTGTGCAAAAAATCTTTCTTCTGTAATTTCAAACAAGTGAATGGCAGTATGTTTATCAGCATGACTGTACTCGGATGAAAAAATGTCAGAAAAATGCGAATACTAGGAGCTAGCTTTACATCTAGCAGTGCGAATGCGAAAGGGTTAATCCTCTGTTTCCCTTGCCACTAGACTAAGGAATGTGGAAACATATAGCTACGGGGTAAGGGCGGACGTTTGATATCTGACATCTGGTGCCATGCTGGCGCCGACCAAACTAAAAGGCGAGAAAGGGAGCCACTGAAACAGCCGTGGTCTTCTTGATATTTTGGTTCCAGCCCTTTATTTTTGCTTTCTATTTCTATTATATTCACAAGGTTTTGTAGGTCCCTTTCATTTTCTGCAATTAGCACATTGTCATGTGCATAACGAATGTTGTTTATCATTTTTCCTGCAATCTTTAATTCAGGGCATTCTTGTAGGTTTCTCATGATGGTTTCGCTGTAAAGCAAAAACAAATGTGGTGACAGAACACAACCTTGCCTGACTCCTCTTTTGATAATTTGGAAAGAGCTGATATCGTTTTCTGTTCTCATTGCAGCTGTTTGTTCCCAATACATATTTCTGATTATTTGTAGATCTTTTCCACCAATATTAAGTCTCTCTAGTTTGTTGATCAATTCTTCATGTCTTACCCGATTGAAAACCCTCCACATATGATAGTCTTCATTAAATGAAATAAAATGAAATGGGAAAAAAGTCTAATGCACATGGAAAAGGCATGTCAAGTCTATATGAACAGACTGTAATGACAAGCTATACAAGTGCACCACAGAATTCCATCAGTTAAACTCATCCTTCACATCCATTCCCACAAGTAATCCATCATCACCACCACCTTATGTGCCCGAGTCCATCCTCTATATACTTGCCACCACCCTCCCGTCACATCACCACCTCTCATCACACCATTTATATGCTCTGCCCACTCTTTCTTCTTGCCCACTACTCCATCTCCATGCTATTTTATTTCCCAGTGCATTTTACAATTTCTTTTTCAGAAAAGCCTGAAGTATTCTCCACATTGCAGGAGCCTATGCAGTGTTATCTTTGAGATTGTACAGTTGTTTGATCAGTGATATTGATTGATGACATATGTCATCTTTATACTGTATGCTTTTATGCTTATGTCATACGTGTAGAGTAGCGAGGACTAGCTGTAAGACTGGTCCAGTGGCACTTCTTTAAAGCATTCTGATTTTTTTCGGATGTACATGTGCATGTTGTTTTGCCCACAGAATGAAAGCGTTATGCCACTGCACAGTCTGCATACTCCATTAAGCATGCAGGCTGGGTGTTTCTGTGTTTCCATAAGCCAGTCCCTGACACGATTTACAGGATATTTAACAAGCATATTTGATACCTTGCATGTATATACACACAAAAGGGGTGTAGGCACTGGCAGGTCTGCTCACATGTTGACCCAGGAATCGCAGATGTGTCTAGGTGAATTGGATCAGGCTTCTGGCTGTGGGACCTAGTGCTACTTCTTCGAGTAATAAAGTGCTATAGTGACTTTGTGACACATTCGTTTCATTTCAGCCCAGCATGTCCCAGACAGCAGGTCAGCATTAATGATATTCACTTCTTTGTGCCAGTCCAGGGGTCTGAATTCCGCTTTCTATTTTCTGAAGTAGGCTCGTGGACTCGGTCATGATAACGGCATAACTTTATTTCATATCTTCTAGTCAAGCTAATCATTTTAGAGCATATATGGCTGCCTCAACTTCTATTGTTGATTGGAGGTTTTGACTTTTTATGCAGCCCATTTGTCACCTTTGGTGCTTCTTATCCGTTTGACAGTGAAGCTCCATCTGGATTTGTCATTGGTGACAAAGCCATGTATCTATATATATACGATAACATCTGTGGGGTTGTGTGGTATTCGTTTAGTTAGTGGTTTGACTTGTGCATCAGGTTTTATCCCCTGGCCATTCGTGAGAGTGTCTCCATAGATTATTTGGCACATTGGTTTTGTATAGGCATTTGATATTTTCTTCTTTTTTTGGTGTTTTTTTGTCTCCTTCAGTTCTGTCTGCTGGCGTACATGCTGAGCTGATTCTTCTGCCTGTTTTTTCTACAATCCTCTGTGATGGAGTTGATTGCCTTTTGTGTTTTTTTTTTGTTTTTTGGTTGTTGTTTTTTTACCATCTCTTGTATTGGATCACGTGGGTTTTCTAACATACTGAAATGTACTTCGATTTCATCTACTTTATGTAACCACAACGCACAGTCATTTTTAGCTCATGTGCTCCCTTGGAGACCTAATCGTATTTCAGACAAGAAAGATCCTGTGTGACAATCCCAGCACCCAGTGAAGGAGAAATATTTACGTCTGGAAGTTAATCAATAATCATCAAGCTTGTTCCATTGCATCATCATTGACTAACAGCATATTACATGCACATTGACACGATCAACAGTTGAGGATAAGACAGGAAAGAAAACATAAATAAGTTGACAAGGAACACCACGAGGGTGCAGATGGAACCCAGAGCACCAGTACCTCACGCCACTCAATAGTCATTTCATCAAGCAAAAGGGGGAGGGGGGGAGCTATCCATGCACTGCATGACCCATTTGGACCCAGTCATCAGTTACTTGTTTACAAAACAAATGGCAAGTTGGGGAGATGACAAACCCTGGGACATAGCCATACAACGCACACCAATTAGGTCCAGCCCAATCTGCAGACCAAGAAAAAATGGAAGACCTCTCTCTCACCTCACTCTGGTCTTCATCTCTCATTTGGGTACCCACCCCGCCACCAGCTCATGTAGCTGCTAGCTCCTTTCCCTTTACTACAGTCTCAACAGTTAGCAGGAAATAAAAATAGCAATAAGCTTTAACAATAAGCCGTAAAACAAAAAGAAGATACAGAAGCATGTGTTGTAGTTTCAATATTGATGCCATAAAGAAATGTTGGAAGCATATATTACTGAAGCTGTGTATTAGATGCTGGATTCGTTGTTTGTGGTTTGATCTGACTCAAAACCTTGCCAGCACTCAGGTTTGGGGCATAGGAGATGGTCATTTTGGATTCTTTCCCATTACATGGCATTTTTGGTATCAGTGCACATGGAACTTACTGAGTATGGAGATGTCAACTTGAGAAAACTGAAACTGTGACATTCTTCACTGAAGGTATTGGTAGTGGTGGTGGTGATGTGTGTGTGTGTATGTCTGTCTGTCTGTCTGTCTGTGTGTGTGTGTGTTTAAATTGAAGTGTTGTGACTGTGTGGGTGTTGTATGTGACAGACTCAAGTGGTTGCTGTGTAATGAACTGGAGAACCCACGATACACACAACAACCAGAAGACTCCACTCAGGATCAGCTGACAGAGCGTGACTTGGACCACTTCCCTGACTCCATCTTGGCCAGCCAGACCATCTCCACATGGCTGCTTGTTTTGACCCATCTCAACTCCAGACAGCCTTAATGTAGTATGCTGCTGACACTTTATGACGTCTGGTGTGGTAAATGTGGAAAATTCTTAGACATGCTGTTTTTCAAACTGTTGTTTGCTGATTTAACAGACAAAATAGTTGAAGTGTACATTGAAGACTTTTTTTTTTTTTAGAAATGTGTTGATCATTTCCGGTACTATACACGAGTAGAGATACAACAAGCAGATAATACAAAATGTTGTAATATTGCACATTGTAGTTTGTTGCATGCATGTTATTGTTTCAGTCTCACTTTTGCTTTGTGTTTTGAATGGTATTGATATTATTTTAATGAGATCTTGACTGGTAGATGCCTGTTGACAAAAAAACTGATGGATTAGTTTAATATTGTATATCATACAGAACCAACGGTGATGTAGTATTGCTTGGAAACTTGGAGGCTTCTTGCTTTGGGGAGTTTCTTGTTTGCTATTTCTATTGTGCATAGTTGAACCACCGGTTTCAAGTGACAGATACAATGGAGAAGGCAAAAGAAAAGCTGTTTCTTGACATCACTTCATCAATATATGAATTTGATTTTCTTTATTGACTGCTCAGGACTCCCAAGGTAGCAGTTACCTTTAGAGTGGTGCACATAACATCATGTTCTCATGCCCTATTGTTTTAATATTACATTTGCTTATATCATGTTTGAGATATGTAATTTTACTTTTCATATATGATTGTTATTACTTTTATATTTTGTATGTGATTGCTGTCATTTATATTTTTTGTATGTGATTGATGTCTATTTATATTTGTTATCTGATTGATTTTTATATATGATATATTCCTGATTGTTTCACTGTAACATTTGCTTATGTATCATACTTGAGTGAACTGATAATATATGTCATACTTGAGTAAATTTTTGTATTTCATATATTATGATTGATGGGTTTTTTTAAATTTCAATCATGACATGTAATTTTAATATTTCATACATGATTGATGTTATCATTTTTATGTATCATACATGATTGATGTCATTTAAGTTTTGATTGATGTCATTTTTCTTCATGCATGATTGATGTTGTTTTGATATATAATATGACTAATGTCATATATATATCACTCTGATTGATAGATGTTAATTGATGAAGTTTTACACATTTAAGTGTCTGCAAATTTGTAAGGAAAGAAAACTCAGTTTTGTAGTTATCAGTGGTAATGTAGTTTTAGTTGTTTTTCTTTCAGTGGAAGTGTGGTTTTAGTTGTTCCCCCCCCCCCACCCCCCATGGGGATGCAGGGAGCTCTTTCAGTACAAATAGTATCCCCATTTCTGGAAAATCTATGCTAGAAATGTCCTCCTTTCTGTCTCTCTCTTTGTTTCTTCCTTGTTCCTTTGCTTTCTTGCATTTCTTCCTATCATTTTCTGCCTTGCTCGTCCATTCGCCTGTCTGTGTTTGATAAAGTCTTACATACTTTTTTCTTAGGATTGGGTACATGTATTAAAAGCTTTTTTTGGCTTTAGGGACGTGAGATATGCAGAAGCAGTTTTAGGTAATTTATGTCCGTTTGTATATATGTTTTGGTATCCTTAAGTATGCTTAAAATTGTATTCAGGTGTGTTTTTTAAATCCTCTTTATGATAAATTGGACGGAGTGGTCAACATCAGGGGCATGTCCTTAGATTATGTGCACGAATGCACTGATATGTATACTTATTTTTGTTTTCTTTTTTTTCCTGTTGAAGTTTTGTATGTTTAGAAATGGTTATAACTCTGATATGGCTCTGTGCAGTCGGCTGGGCTTTAAACAATAACAATAGTTGTTTTTTTTTTAATGACACCTAATAATTGTATATTATGTTGTCTCATTGAATTTTCCATATAAAATTGGGCTGTTTTGCCAATGGAATTATCAAGTGCAGTGCTGCCCACTGTATTTTGTTTTCTGGTTTTGTATAGTTTTTTTATATATTGAAATTGTTGATGTTCAGTTTTCTGTTTTTGTATAGTTCTTTTATACATTAGATTTTCTGTAGGATTGTTCCAGGGTCTCATCTTTCTTGCCATGGGTTCATAGCACCAAGCTTCAGTAGTGTGAAAGAAGACTTGTTTTCCCAATTAGTTGGTGCACACAGTATGTTCAGTATAATCTATTCATAAAGTACCAAATGTTAATGTAGTATTATATGAATTTATTAATATATATTGCGGCTGACAGTATATGTATGGTTTCATAACTGTCTGGAAATATATGCTCAAAGCTAAATAAGTATGCAACACATTTATGTATTTGTCAAATCGTAAGCACAATGATTTCCCACACAGACACACTCTTACTTACCTTCAGTGATGACTGTTCGTGTTGTTGTTAACATGATATGAGAGAGAATATATTTGCACTTGTACCTTGCCCCGTTTCCCAGATGTAAGCTCATGTGCTTGTTTTCCTCTTCTCACTGAGCTGTTGAATGACAGGAATCATTTCAGGATTGCTGTTGATGTTGCCATCGGTTTGTAACGAATAGTCTGAGAGATGTGGATTGGTTTAAGCAGGTAGGGGGAGACGACCTACTTTCTTAAGCAATTTTAGACACGAATGAACACTGATGTTCCTCCCCTGTCCCCCCCCCCCCCTCCCCCCCACCCCATCTCCCAATGCATATTCTGTACTTTTACAAGCGTATTGATTTTTAGATTTGAACAAACTGATTATCAGTAAAAATGAATGAGATGATGTGCATTGCATGTGATGGAGACATATAACTAGATGGCCATGACGTGAGTGATAACTGTAACTTTATGACCTAGTAAGCAGTCACAGGCCATTGATGCGGTTATTTAATCTTTATTCATGTATTCTGATGTGTGTTTAGTGTTCTTATGTCATTCATTTTTCTTAACTACTCTAATGTTTACTTGTGTCAGCTATTATGCATGCATTTTGTCTTCTTGTGTTGTTGATGAAATTACTTGGCCTGACCATTGTATAAAATGTATAGACCCACAATTAACATGTTTCAGTATAGATACACATACCTGTGTACTTGATTAGTTTTAGTTTTACTTTACAGTAATGTTACTATTTCATCGGTGTTTGTAATGTTGCTATTTACATTATTATTGTTTTGATTTTATAACAATGTTTTTTATATGTCATAAACATTGTTTTTGTTGTTATCAGGGGTTGACATGTATTTGTTCTAGGTGCATTTTTCTTTGTTATGCTTTTGCAAAGCACTTGACTGACTGACTGACATGTGCAAGCCAATATCTTATTGTAATTTGTTTTTATAAATTCTTTGTCATTGAATGTGTTATGGTTTATTTGTTTTCATCATAGCGTTAGAGTTGACATGTCTTCACCCTCCATTGTTTGTTTTCAATGTTTCCTTTATTTTCTTGTTTGTTTCTACGTCTAATCTTTCTTTTGATTGACATAATGTCTAACACATATATAGTATACATATACATACATATGTATTGCTTATGTCATTGCTATAATGATTCAAAAGATATTGCTACTACTACTGCTACTGCAGTTATGTTATAAGCATTGTTTTTGTTGTTACTGTTGTTGTTATGCGTATCTGCCTCTGTCTGTCATGCTTTAATAAAACGCTTGACCATTGACTTATTGAAATTATTATTTTCATATAATTCATTTTCATATCATATTTGACATTGTGCGTATTAAAGATTTATCTTTTGTTGTAGTATACATATATCATATTGTAGAGTAGCAAAGACTAGCTGTAAGTCAGGTCCAATGGGACCTAATGCTACTATCTTTGAGTAGTAAAGTATTTTGAGCTTAGGATACTTTTTCTTGTTTTCCTTTATTTCTGTATTTGCAATTTACAGTTTTTTTTTTTTATAGTTTATTTTTTTTATCATAATTCACTTTTGTTTTCTTTGTTTAGTCTTAATCATTGTATTTCCCTTTTTATGTCTTGTATGCTTAATGTATATGTGTAGAGTAGCAAGGACTAGCTATAAGACAGGTGCAGTAGGACGTAATGCTGCTATCCTCGAGTGATAAAGTATTCTGAAGTTTGCTCTGCAGTTTTCTTCACGAATATTTTCTGAAAGTGTTCTGTACATATCAGTTGTAGATCTAATGTTTTACATTTTATTGTGTTATTATGTATGTGTAGTTGTGTGTTCACAAATGTAATATACAAATCACAGACAGTGTGTAACATTCAAAAACATTCACCAACATCAGCCATTCTCTCTCATAAATTTCATACCAGCTATTTGCCTTGCAAATCATGAAAGAAATGCATGTAACTCAACATTGCCTTCTCTTCAGGCAAGAGTTGTACAAGTGCCACATCAGCAAGTTGATTAGATTGGATTCGCCTGTAGAAACAGTTTAAAAGTTGATTAGATTGGATAGATTGGATTTGCCCGTAGAAACAGTTTAAAAGCAGCCTCCAAGATATGTAATTGTGGTTTAGTGCAGTTTAATGCGTATATTTTGTTTGATTTCTGTTTTATGCCAAAGCAGTTTTATGTATCCATATTGTTTTATGTATTCCATATTGATTCATGTATTCTCTGCCCCCTCCCTTGTCCCCAACATGAATGAGTTTGTAACCACAGTCATGCAGTGTCAGTTGCCAGAGAAATGGCCATTTTATTTTGAACAGTTATCCAAGTGCAGTGAAACAGGCTTTAATATGTATTTTTGGGTTGTTTCTTTAATAGCTTATTGCAAATGACTAAAGGCTGGTTTGGTGCTGAGGTAGAGCTCCTGCCTGCCAGGAAGATAATGAGGATTTAACAGTGATCCAGGAAACTGTGTGAATGGTCTACAGTCCACCCAGCTGTGAATTGGTACTTGACCTTCTTCAGGTCTAGGGAAGGTAAAACAATGATGGAGAGGAAGTAGGCACTGCCCTCATGATGTTGGCCCTGAGATAAATTGAGGTCTTACTTCCTCACTACCATCTCAGGATTATGGGATAACCTTTCCTTTCTACCTGAAGAAGGACGAGAATGATTGATCTTTGATTTGATTTTTTATAGAAGTGTGCTCCAAGGATTGTGGTAAGTTTTTATCTTTTTGAGTGTGAGTCTGGTAACATATTAGAACTGTTTACTGCATTGATATCGTTATAAAATCCCAGCCGGCAACATTAGAAACTGGTCTGTTTTTATCATTCTGGTGATGTTGCCATAGTGTTTTGTAGGTTCCTTCTTCCCCCACCCCAACCCTTATTTCAAGACCTAGCGACTGCTTAGTTTGTTTGTTTTGTTTTGGTGTGGTTTTTTTGTTGTTGTTGTTTTTTGTTTCTTGTTTTTTGCTTTTTTTGTTTGGTTGTTTTTTTGGGGTTTTTTTTTTGCAAGTTCAGGGAGTCTGCCAGATAATTGTTGGTGTATTTGGGTGGAGTAAAAATATGGAATTGCCCAAATTTGATGAAACCTTGAACAAACTCCAAATTCATTTGTTGTAAATTTTCACTGTTGTGATTTGTGTTATAAAAACTTAGTAAAGGCAGTCTAAGGATGCATGTTATAGTAATATATGTTACAGAAACTGTCTATATTGGTATACAGTTTCACTGCAGTGATATGATATTCTATTTAGGGATAACGTACAAATGCTTACTGCAAAGATTGTATATGATAACTGCTTACTGCAGTGAAACACATGTCATAAATGCTTACAAAGTGTAAAACTGATATGGATGCTTAAAGTAGTGCATCTGCTATTATAAGGATATATAATGATGTAAACGGTTCCCATAGTGATATACATTATGATGATGTTTGTGGAAATGTGTCAGTAGAATCAGCTGTGGCAGTAGGTGTTGTAGTGAGTGTTGTTGCAGTATTTGTTGTACATGCTTATTGTTGTGATTTTTCTTTCAGCAGTGTTTTTGGATGTGTGTATGTATATTGTTCTGTTTTTGTTTTGTTTTGTCTGTCCCACACCTTGCGGATGCTATGTTGCAGCGTAGTCTGCACATTAAGTCTTTGTTGAGTAGTGTAGTTATGCATATCATTACTGCTTGCTGTTGTAGTAACTGTTGTTATCATAATTATTTTTCTGTGGTGATATGATGCATAAGCTAAATGACATGTCAGTTTGTGGTGTTAATTAAGCATGATGCCTGTGATTGTATTATTTGTGTACGCTGAGTGTGGTGTTACATGTTATTGTTATTGTGGTACTCTTTGCTCTTCTTCTGATTCTCAGCTATTCAAAATCCCTTGATACAGATGTAAAACGTATGCTTTCAGATCTTTTGTCCATTTTGTACCTTTTGTTTGGAATAGTCTGCCTATTTGATCTAAGAAATTTGCCTAACCTTTCTTCTTTTAAAACACCAAATAAATCCCATCTTTTCTAAATAAAGCCCATCTTTTCTGTGAATCCTTCTGTTTCAGTTAACTTTGTTATACTGATCCTATCCCATCTTCTTTTTGTGTGTTCTTGTAGTGTGTTGCATTGGATGTTATAGGGAGTGTGTGCATGATGTAAATGTGTAAAAATAGTGAATGTGCGTTTTTTTTTTAAACATTTCATTATTTTTGTATTGAAGAATTTAAGTGGCTGGAGCACTGTTAGGTGCTCTATAAATGTACATTATTATCATGTTATTACATTTTGAATGCTTTCTGTGGGAATGTATTTTATAGATCATATGGTGTGGATATATTTCATTAACTTTAAAATCATATAATGATATATGTCATACATACCTAGGATGGTGGTATGTTTTAAAAATCTTTACACTGCGTGGTGCATTATCTTGCTGTTATTATCATCAGTGTCTTGTGAACCTCTTTAGACTTTGATTTGTAATTTGTGTAGAAGAAGACTGAAAATTTAATAGTATGTTATTATTAGAGTCATATGTATGTGTTTCTTTTTAACTTCTTTGGTACTTTGACTTGTAACTTTTATTGTAAAATATTGAAAATTGAATAATATGTTACTATTACATTGATATGTCATAGATTTTGATATATTATTAACAGGATTTATCTTATAGCGACTTATGAGTAATTGCAATGGTAATCCCTGTGAAAACAGTAAGTGTTAAAAAAATGTAGGAATGCAGATGAGCAGACAAGTATTATTGACAGAAAACATTAGTTTTATGAGTACACAGCATTAAAGAGAGGAGTTACAATCCCTCTTTATCTGTGGCAAGTATGGAAGACATGGTATTGTGTTAATCAGTTTTGTGTCCAGTTTTATTTAAAATAATGTTTACTGGTATAAATGCATGCTTGTCATAACCTCTTGCACTAGTAATATCTATGGACATTTTTGCTGTAATATTTGTTACACTCGGTTATTGCGTTCAGTTTTAAAAAAAGTAAGTGCTATTCTAATAACTTGAAAAAAAGGTAAATACTGTTATAAATGCTTGCTGTGATGGTGAATGTTATAAATGCTTACTGCGGTGGTATTTTTATGTGTGTATTTAATGGGCAAGGATGTTTGCTTTGCATGTTTGTAAGTTATGTTTTTACAGATAATTTTTTCATTTATTTAGTTTTAAGTAATTTACATTATTTTTATATCTGTATGCTTACGTTGTGTATACAGAGAAATGAGGACTAGCTGTAAGATAGGTCCAGTGTGACCTAATGCTGCTGTCTTTGCGTGATAAAGTGTTTTGAAGTTTGATGATGTTGATTTTATTTTTTTTTCCTTTTTATATATTGCATCTGCTTATACATATGTAGTTTATAATTTTTTTGTTTGTGTGTGTTTGTTTTTAACTTTGTTACTTAGGCCCATGTTTATGTTTTAGTTTCCTTAGTTATGCTCAAATTTGTATTCAGGTATGTTTTTTTGAATCCCCTGTGTGATAAAGCAGATGGAGTGGTCAGTGCCAGGGGCATCTTATTAGATTATGTGCATGAATGAATTGATATGTGTATTTAATTTTCTTTTCCTTTTTTCATGTTGAAGTATTGTGTATGTCTTGAAATGGTTATAGCCTTGATATGACTCTACGCAGTCGTCTGGGCTTTGAACAAAAATAACAAACAGATAGCTTCGTCACATTCACTTGTTAAACTAAAGCAGTTATTCTCAAGTTTGCTGTGAATGTAAAGACGGATGTGTTAAAACATTGTCTTGATTGGTAACATACTGAATTGAGGTTCCAGTAAGACTGATTAGATCGCTGCACTTACTGTTGAAACTCTTATTCTTTTCACTTTCGTGTTTTTATGACAATTATTTACTTCTGGAATCATTTTTGATCTTGTTTGTATTACAACTTTTATTTACTCAGAGATATTTCAGATTCAGTTACCTTATACTATGACTCAGAGAAGAATATTATCTGTATTGACGTTTGCTGTAGTTTCATGAACATGATCTAAATAATGGTTTTCTGCATTATCTAACCAATTGCCAAGATTTCTGATGATGTTTTTTTTTCATTATAAATATGATTTCCTTGCTGTTTTGGAAAGGACAAATGAAAAGCCTCTTGAATCTTGATTAGGCGATAATTTTTGACATTATTTTTGTAGTAACTTTATGTATCATATGATTTTGTATACTGCATACCTTATATGACATTGTCAGCTGCTTTTTCCATTTCTCATAGCTGTGACCATACTTAATCAGTCAAGTCTCACAGAACATAGTAATGAGCTCTGTGTTTCTGGTGGTGTGAACTTTGCTTTGTTTCTGGTGAAAATCAACACAGTCCAGTCTTTGATTCTGTCTCCTTTTTATTTCAGTTTTCTGGATCCTCTCACTGTTTCTTCCAGGCTTAAAAATATATATTGATGTTGAAAAATAAACATTTGATTTGAGTGTCTTTCTTTCTGTTAGTGTCAAGAGAGTTGTATTAATGTCCATGAGCTTTTGGATTTTTAGTGTTGATGTTTTCTTTGTTCAAACTTTCGGAGATCTTGGTATTAGATTTGCAAGGCTTGTATTTCATGTGATTTGCTGTCAAGCGCTTAAAGTTTCGGATGCTGTATACATTTGTTAGCGCTTTAAGTTTGTACTGGTTTTTTTTTATACATGAATTCATAAGCCAGGGTTTTTTTCTGTCTGTGTACATTAGTTAAAAAACCAAGTTTAGCCTGTGTACATAAATTTTGGAGCTAGGTTTTGTCTGTCCATCTGGATATGGTGCATGTGAAGATTACGTTTGAGAGCTTTTTTCCAGCTGTGGAGGATACTTTGACAGTTTATGAGCGATATATGTGTTGTGTGTACTGCTCTTTTTTTTCAATGATGATTGTTTAATAATGTATTTAGCAGATTTTCTGTTTGCATTTGAGTTTATGGCTGGTTTAATATTGATCTATCTGTGCTCTGTGTTAGTTCATTCTTGGAAGCAGAAATAGCTCAAATCAACAAAATATTAGCTCGTGTGTGTGTTGTATATTCATATCTTGTTCCAACAAACATTTTTTTAAAAATTCAAATGAAACTGTTTTTCTTAAGAGTGCTGTTTTGCCACAGTAGGATGCCCCTTTTTTAAGTTTGACATAATATGTATAGTTGTTTTTTTGTGTGTTTTTTTTCCTTAAAATCTGGCTGTGGACAATTGTAGAGAAGAAAAAATCTCTGTGTATCAGGTCAAAAGTTAAGCTTAGGATCTTCCACAGCCTAGAGTGTAAAAAAACAACAAGGCAACCACTCAGCAAGAGTGTTTATTTTCATTGTTTATTCTTTTCTTTTAAGTTTGTGTCCTCGTTTTGGTTACTTATAGCTTTCTTCTAATTTGTGATTTCCTGTGTTAACGGTCAAGTCTCCTTTTCTGCAATGTAAATCATATTTCGTTTTTGAATCATTGGTTCTCAGATTGATCTTTTAGCTTTTATTTGTATTTTTTCTAAACTTTTTGTCTTGTTTGCAGGTTATTTTAGTCTCGGGAATATAGCTGACCGTTCATCTGCTTTGTGCAGGTACTTTACTATTTAGATTGCTTGATGTATGTTCGGTGTTGGGTTATATTCTTTACATATATTCACATTTATAGGTTTGTTTATATAACATTTTATGAAAGATTTTTTAGTAAATACGCTTTCTTACACTTTGGAAATTGTACTGTCTCTGTACGGTAAGATTTCTGCTGTGGTTTGGTGGGTGATACAGGTACCCTTTCAGTAATGTGCCATGGACCAACATTTGTTTTTGTTGAAATGTACACTTTAAGAAACATGTCTTAGGTAAGGCAAAATGTGATTACACTTGGTCACAACAACAACGATCACAAGTAAAAAGAATAAGTATATAAAACAAAAAATAATCATACGCTCCAACAGAAACCAAAACAAAAAAACAATCGTACAGTCCAACAGAAAAAGAATAGCCATATACTCTAAAACAATGAACAGTCATCTAGTCCAAAACAAAGAATCATGTACTCCAACAGAAACCCAAGCAAAGAACAATCACATACTACAATAGGAAACCCAAAGAATAATCATATACTTTAACAGGAAAAGAACAGTAATCTAGTCCTAAACAAAGAATCATATATTCCAACAGAAACCAAAACAAAGAACAGTCATATACTCCAACAGAAGCCAGAACAAAGAACAATCGTATATCCAACAGAAAAAGAACAGTCATGTACTCAAAAACACAGAACAATCATATACTCCAAAAGAAACCAAAACAAGGAATAATCATACACTCAAAACAGAAACCAAAACAAGGAATAATCATACACTCAAAACAGAAACCAAAACAAGGAATAATCATACACTCAAAACAAAAACCAAAACAAGGAATAATCATACACTCAAAACAGAAACCAAAACAAGGAATAATCATACACTCAAAACAGAAACCAAAACAAGGAATAATCATACACTCAAAACAAAAACCAAAACAAGAAATAATCATACACTCAAAACAGAAACCAAAACAAGGAATAATCATACACTCAAAACAGAAACCAAAACAAGGAATAATCATACACTCAAAACAGAAACCAAAACAAGGAATAATCGTACACTCAAAACAGAAACCAAAACAAGGAAGTCATGCACTCCAACAGAAACCAAAACAAGGAATAATCATACACTCAAAACAGAAACCAAAACAAGGAATAATCATACACTCCAACAGAAACCAAAACAAGGAATAATCATACACTCAAAAAAGAAACCAAAACAAGGAATAATCATACACTCAAAACAGAAACCAAAACAAGGAATAATCATACACTCAAAAAAGAAACCAAAACAAGGAATAATCATACACTCAAAACAGAAACCAAAACAAGGAGTAATCATACACTCAAAACAGAAAACAAAACAAGGAATAATCATACACTCAAAACAGAAACCAAAACAAGGAATAATCATACACTCAAAACAGAAACCAAAACAAGGAATAATCATGCACTCAAAACAGAAACCAAAACAAGGAATAATCATACACTCAAAACAGAAACCAAAACAAGGAATAATCATACACTCAAAACAGAAACCAAAACAAGGAATAATCATACACTCAAAACAGAAACCAAAACAAGGAATAATCATACACTCAAAACAGAAACCAAAACAAGGAAGTCATGCACTCCAACAGAAAAAGAACAACCAGGAAAATAAAAATGGAAAGAAGATTGTTGAGCCAAAAACACATGTCAGAATTTTGTTTTGTTTTTCTTTTTCTTTCTTTCTTTCTTTCTTTCTTTAAATTTGAACCACTTTCTTGTCAAAATATTTGTAGTAGTTGACAGAAATGTCAAAAAACTTGTCACGTATTTACTGTTATCAGGCCAATGGTTCATTGATGATGCTTCTCAAGTAAATTGATGTGGTCTGACCACCATGCAAAGTTTCCACTATAATGCAAACATTATGTCGTTTTTACATCAGTGTCCATATGACCCAGAAAGACTTTTAAAAAGGTAGAAAAACGTCACCAAAATGTATAAAAACAGATATAAAAATGATAGAAACAAAATAGTTCCATATGGAGAATACTTTTAATTTTGACTCTTCGACGCCAAAGTGGATCTTTATGGAATGTTAATATTTTCTTCTCACAGCAGACAAGCTGTGTGAAATTTGGGGTTCTTTCCATGAGGGGAGCTCAGTGCCACTGTCCAGCGCCACCATTTATTTCTTCCTCTTCTGTCTGTTTGTTTTGCTGTTTTGTTTTGTTTTGTATCGTTTGACCCATGGAATTACATTTTTCTACATAATTTTGCCAAGGCCAACATGTATGTTGGGTGCATGCTGCTTATGAATCCTCCGCTTATTGTCTCATCTGAAAAAAACATCACTCCAGATCTCGTGAAGGGGAGGAGGAGCAGAAAATCCATATCCTGTCGATGATGTAAACCCTAACTTTTCTGTTTACATCCATTAGATGCTGTGAACAACTAGGCTACTGCTTTATGTATAATATATTAACTGAGATAAAAGATATTTAGCGGGAATAATTCGGGGAAAGTAGAAAATAATCGTCAGAAAATGGAAAAAAACCTGGAAAGGGGCTTCAGGTCTATGCTGATACTACCAAAAGGGCAGCACATTAAGATGAGTAGTAAGAAGGCCAGTTTAATTCATTCACTCCTTGGTGAAGTGGGCAAATGAAAAGAGTAATGTTGTGCACCTGACTCCAGTGATACAGGCTGTTCGTTATAAGCGATTTATTAAACTTGCTGTTGGTAATCTACACTGTATATTCCCTAACAGAAAAAGATGCATCAATAAATTAATGATCTAAGGTATAAACAAATGAAAAAGCAAGGCGTTCTCTTTCAAAGAGACGAGAAAAGACAAAGAGTAAAAGGTGAACAGGATGAAAATGAAGAAGAGAAAAAGGCTGATGAAGAAGAAATGGGGGAAATAAGAGAAAGGACTTCAGTTCCACCAGAGATATCTCCATAGAGATCTGCAATATCATGTGGTAAGATCAAGTGTCCAACAGTGCTAAATATGGATTTTTTTTTCTGATCAAATACCAGCTTAAGTACTTGGCTCATTAACCGAAAATTAAAAATTGGACAGAGAAATTGAGACCAGAGTCTAAAAGGCAAATGCTGTGAACTATCTAATTTCACCATTTGTAAAATCCCAAGCATCGTTATGGGAAAAAAAAAAAACATGTATTAGTACAATCATGGTACCTGCACGGACTTATCAGCACCAGATTTGTACAATTAACAAAACTTTTGAAAGAAATATAACACTAACCCGTGAGATGAGATGTCTCAGAAGACAACTGGCAAGACATCATTAGAAACAAAGAAATCCAAGAGATCATTGAACAACACCTGTCAACAATTAATCACATAACAGCAGATCGAAATGCCAGCCAGCCTTTCGAGCTTAGGGTATAACATCAGATGCTCAGGTTTCAGGGCACAAAGAAGAGCAAGGCAGTGCTGGATAGATGACGTATCAGACACATTCTTTTGACTGCAGACTGTTTGCTTAATCTCCCTGCGACACCTTCTGGTACAAGCGAATGGAAATGGTGAAAGTAAAGTAAATTTCTTTGTTTTTGTTTTGAGCAAGGTTTTTCTTAGATGATTGTATGCATGTCTACTCCCTCCCTCCCCGTTAAATTCCATTTTCCAAAACAAGGGAGATTATTTCATGTACAGGGGAGAGATCTGTGTGTGTGTGTGTGTGTGTGTGTGTGTGTGTGACCAGAAATGTGTTAGCAAGATTTTCTCAGCAGTTTCTGAATGGGTCTTACCAACTTGTATTCACACGTATGGACCAGTGAGGAGGCAAATGCATAAGTCAGGAGAAGACTGTGGGTATCAAGCTCAAGGCCACACAGAGCTAAACCAAAGTGTCTAAAATCATCACTTTTGAAAGGTGTGTGAACGGTACTTTCTGAGGAACATCTGACAATATTCAAAATTTTCTCTCTCTCTCTCTCTCTCTCTCTCTCTCTCACGTCTCTGTCTCTCTCACTGTCTGTACCCCTGTCTTTCTCTCTGTCAGTGTCTCTCACTCTCTGTCTCATTCTCTCTTTCACTCTGTCTCATTCTCTCTTTCACTCTGTCTCATTCTCTCTCTCGCTCTGTCTCTCTATCTCTGTCTCTCTCTCTGAGTCTGTCTCTCTCTTTCTTTCTCTCTGTTTCTTTCATTCTGTCTCTTTCTCTGTTTCTATCTCTGTCTCTGCCTCTCTTCTCTCTCTCTCTTTCTTTTTCTGTATCTCTCTCTGTCTCTCTCTCTCTGTCTTTCTCTCTCTCTCTCTGTCACTCGCTCTGTTAGTCTCTCTCTCTCTCTCTTTCACACTGTCTCTCTTTCTGTCTCTCTCTCTCTCATATTAATGATACCAAGAGTGATGGTGATGATGAAAATAATTATAACAACAACAACAACCATAGTAACAATAATGATAGTAGCAGTGGTAGTAGTAGTAGTAGTAGTAATAAGAAGAAGAACGATGATGTTGATGGTGACGACGACGACTGACAACGATGACGATGATGATGGTGATGATGAGAAGAAGAAGAAGAAAGAAGAGGAAGAACCCTAACAACGATAAATTATTCTTGTCAAGTGCAATTTCGAAATTCGTCTGGACTCGCTGCACATTACACTTTTATTAGACTCGGAGTACACACACACACACACACACACACACACACACACACACATACACGCATGCACGCACATACATACACACACACAAGATCAAAATCGACTTTTCAGATATCGTCTTCATTCCTCCTCTTCCCCCCCCCCCCCCACCCCGCCTTTTTTTGTGTGTGTGTGTGTCTAAAATCACTTTAGTGAATAGACGTTAAATCGAAGACCACCACTACCACACACACACACACACACATACACACGCGCACACGCACACGCACACACACAGACACAGACACACATACATACGCATACACACACACACACACACAATACACACACTTGCAGTGTACACACAGACATGCAGACAGTGAGAGAAAGAAAGAGAGGGAGCGTATACACGGACACGCAAACACATACAGAGACAGCATACACACAGACACACACACGCACATACACACACAGAGACAGCATACACAGAGATACAAACCTCGCCGGCTCTAGTCAATTTGAAACAATTTCTGTTTTGAAATAAAAGGATTCAAAAAACATAAGATAAGTAATAACTTGTCGTAATATGCATGGATAGAGGGATTTCACATGTAGTGAAAATGTAAGACTCGTCTTGTGCTACTTCTTTACACAGCTTTCATCATTATCTTGGCTGTCCTCATGTAGTCTGTTGTAATAAATTAAGGACAAGCTGGGGAAAAGACAAAAATTCACGGTCAGAAAGAACAAAGATTAGAAGAACGACAGCCACAAGTGAACGTACATTATAGGCTAACACTTTTTTTAACCACTCACAGACACAGGAAACAGCAAAATATTTCAGTAACAAGACAACCTACAATTTCAGCAAGAGTACAAGTTTTATTTCTGATGTGAGCAAGTCCTTGAAACTATGTATCTAAGTAAACAACTAAATACTGAAAAGAGGATTATGAAAACAGCTGCTCTCCAAACTGTAGTTTTCATACTAATAGCGACTGTCAGGGTACTGAACTCTGCGCAATCCCAACCGCGATGAATTGTGTTGGGGTTGCCGACCTTTAACGAGGGGAAGCCAATCATTTGGAAATGAATTTCACCCAAGCTGAATCGCCTCCCCTGCTTTACGGCAAAACAACTCGCCCCGATGGCTGAGGCTGACGCACAAGTTAAAATTTATGTCCGCCGTTCTCTTCTTTGGCCTTCTCGTAAATCTGACACTTTCCTTTTGGCCATTAAGGGCCTGCCCCGGTGATAAATGGACCCATTTTGGGTCCCCTCGCCTGCCCTCTTGAGACCAATTTGTCGCGCACCAACTTGGGGGCGTGCTCGCGCCAGTTACAGCGAGCAATTGAAGCGTCTGTCAGCAGATGATAATAATAATAATAATAATAATAAACATTTATAAGCGCAAACCTCCAGTACGGGGCCGGAGCTCGTGACGCTGCACACTAATAACATCACACACACACAGACACCAGCCACACGCACACACACACACACACACACACACACACACACACACACACACACACACACACACACACACACACACACACACACACACAACACACACACCACACACACACACACACACACACCGCGCGCGCGCGCACGAGAACAAAGAGTGTCCACACAGTTACTACCTAGTCGGGAAAATAGGATTTAAATTGGAAAGTTTTGAGGGCAGTCTTGAAAGAAGTAATAGATTCAATGTAGCGAATTTCACGGGGCAGAGAATTCCAAAAAGTTGGTGCTGAATATGAAAAGATGCAGTGACCGAAGGTTTTAGTTCTTACTCTGGGAATGCACAGTAGTCTTAAGTCAGAAGAGGAGCGAAGATTTCTGGAAGGTGAGTAGACGGATAGGAGATCAGAAATGTAACAAGGGGACGTTCCAGAGAAAAATGAATGACAGAGAATCGCAAGTTTGAATTCGATACGAGCTTGTACAGGAAGCCAGTGGAGGCGTTTTAGCAGAGGAGAGACATGATCTCGCTTACGGGATTTAAAAACAAGCCGAGCTGCAGAATTTTGCACTTTCTGTAGTTTATCTATTTGATCTTTTGAACATCCAGAAAGAAGTGAATTGCAATAATCCAGTCTAAGGCACTAGGCACTGATATCTCATCTCCCAACGTGCAACATCACTCCTCAAGGATCAAGGGGATTACAAAGCCTTCTGCCTTGCTTCTCTGTCAGTCACAGCCATCGGAAAGGAAGGGGCTGTGTGTGTGTGTGTGTGGGGGGGGGGGGGTCATGGAAAAATAAGAGGTTAGAGAGGGGGCAAGGGGGATAGGGAAAGCTCTGCCTAGTCCCTCGTTGGTTATGGTCAAGTCCAATCACGGTAAGACTGTTAAGAGAAAGAGAAAGCTGAAACTCCATCCGTTAAATGGGACTGCAATTATATAAACTGTGTAAACTGTGTGCTGGTTTGTCTGTCTGTCTGTTTGAAAAGCAAACGTGACGCCAAGATGCCTCAGCTGTATGTGGGTGGATTTTCACCAAGTTTCATTTAAAGGCCCCTTTTACACACACACACACACACACACACACACACACACACACACACACACACACACACACACACACACACATGCACACATGCACACTATATACACGCACATACACGCACACTCACACTCACACACACACACACAGCGCGCGCCCGCACACACACACACGTAGGCACGCACGCACACATACACGCTCGTGCTCACACACACACATGCACGCACACACACACTACACACACACACACACACACACACACACACACACACACACACACACACACACACACACACACACACACACACACACACACACATTAAAATGTCACAAGTTATTAATGAACATGGGTAACTTGTCCAAAATGTGAAAATATTCACGGCAGATGTTTCGGCTGTATATTTGAAGATGGATTTTAACTAAAAATTGCCCAAAATATAGATCTACACTGCTAAAGAACATTTTATTCACTGATTTCTACTGAGATCTGGTCTCTCCCTGCTCCCCACCCCACCCCCATCCCCACTCCTGGTCTTTTGAAAGACCTTATCGGCACATATGCTTTGGGGTTTTGCACAAGCTGTAAGAGTCTGCCACATCATCACCAGCAGATTTGGGCGGACCGCATATGGAACTGTCTGAGTATCATGAACCCCTCTTGAACAAAGTCCAAACTCCAATGAGATGGGGTCAAAGGTCAAGGTCACAAGTACACAGGCCAAACTCCAATGAGATTGGTCAAAGGTCAAGGTAAAAAATACACAGTCCAACTCCAATAAAATGGGTCAAAGGTCAAGGTCACAAGTACAAAATCTGCGTGTACAGGTGTCAACATAGATTTCTTGATCGTTTCTTACTTTGATTTTACCACACGTAAACAGTAAGTCCAGTATACATGTAGTGCATTTTTTGTCTCGGAACTGTTTCAACTTCAGTTTCAGTTTCTCAAGATGACGTCTCCGCACTCAGAAAGAATTTCATATGCACTAACGTCACAGGTGCCACGTGTATGGTGATCTTGGCACAAGCCTTAAGCCTGCACATAAAGCTATGAGCTGTCCAGGTCATGATGCCCTACCTAGACTACGTTTTATCTAGTTTATTTCTTATACTGGTATTTTATCAGCCTACCGCTGGAATAGTCTTGGTTACATGTAAAGGACATGTGTATATGTGTATATGACCTTCAAAATAAAAGGAACATATATAAAGTAAATAAATAAATAAAGGTCTGAATCACAGCAGAACTAGCTATTCTGTACAAACTCGTCTCACATGACAGAACCCCCACCCCCAGTCAATGCCCAAAAATGCTTGGTAAAAAAGTTCAGTATACATGTAGCACATTGTTTGTCCCCGAACTATATCATCCACAGACACGGACAGGTTCACTGTTCCTGTGTATGGGGCATTGGAGCTTAGAATTTATACAAGAGGGATTCATCGCACTCGGACAATTCCATAGGCGCTCCACCCAAATGAATCAGCAATCACCCGGCAGACTCCCTGAGTCTGCGCAAAATCCTACGTGCTGGTAAGATCTTGAAATGGGGAATGGGGAAGGGGAGAGGGGCCCATGAAACACTAAGCTGACACGACCAGAATGATGGAAACAGTAAGATGAGCAGCTGACTGACCAGTGTTTGATTTTGTGGACTGGGATCAAACTGGAGACATCAGATCTTGAGCCCATGGTTCTATCAAAAGTACGACTAGCCGGCTTAAAGGGGGGGGGGGGGGAAGAGAGAGACAGACAGACAGACAGACACACAGACAGAGACAGAGAGAGACAGAGAGAGAATGGGGGGGGGGGGGAGGAGAGAGGGAGAGACAGAGACAGAGATAGACAAGGAGAGAGAGAGAGATAGAGAGAGAGAAACAGAGAGAAAACACACACACACACGCGCGCGCGCTCACATATTGGCTGCCAAAGGAGAAGAGCAAGAGGGAAAATCATTTACGAGCCCGGTTCAGGGGAGAAAACTAGTGTAACACCCAGTTCTTGTGAAATAGAGGGATTTGTGTCCCTCTCTCTCTCCCCCTCTGTCTCTCTCTCTCTTGGCTAATGCATAAATGCGTGCGTGTGTGGCTGCATGTGTGTGTACATGTTTGTATGTATGTACATGTTTGTATGTGTGTGTGTGTATGTGTGTGTGTGTGTGTGTGTTTGTGTGTGTGTGTGTGTGTTCTATTTTTTGTCATTTCTCATTTCCTACTTATCTATCTATCTATCTATCTATCTATCTATCTTATCTATCTATCTATCTATCTATCTATCGGTCTGTCTGTCTGTCTATCTGTCTATCTATCTATGTATGTATGTATCTATCTATCTGTCTGTCTATCTATCTATCTATCTGTCTGTCTATCTATCTATCTATCTGTCTGTCTTTCTTTCTATATATATATATCTATCTGTCTGTCTATCTCTCTATCTATCCATCTGTCTATCTATCTATCTATCTGTCTATCTGTCTATCTATCTATCTGTCTATCTATCTAGCTTGCTAGCTAGCTAGCTATCTATCTATATGTCTGTCTGTCTGTCTATCTATCTAGTCTAGTCTCACAATTGATCTATCTATCTATCTAGTGTAGTGTGGTGTAGTCTATCAATCGATCTATCTATCTATCTATCTATCTATCTGTCTGTCTGTCTGTCTGTCTATCTATCTATCTGCCTGATTGTCTGTCTGTCTCTCTGTCTGTCTGCCTGTCTGTCTGCCTCTCTCCCTCTATCTGTCTATCTATTTATACATCCATCTATCTATCTGTCTATCTATCTATCTACGTGTGTGTATAGAGAACCATTACATTATCACTATTTTCCCATCCCAGTGAGTATTGGCTTTGCGGCTGCACATATGCCTTTTTATTTTTATTTCTATTTTAACTTTTATTTTCATTTTTAATTTAAATTCAATCTGTTTGAATTCTCCTTTCACAAGACAGGCCCAGCTGCGTCTGACTAAGGGTTTTTTTCTCCGGAGACTCCGGTTTTCCCTTCAGCCCTTGGCTGTTGGTTTAGGATGTTTTTCTTCCTATTCCAAGGTCAGATCGGATCCGTTGCACCCTGGCACTATCCATTTACATCAGCCATACCTCTAGATTAAATATTTTCCCATTCTGTCAAACATATGCCTATATTTTCTCTTCTGCATTATTTAATACCTCTTGATTAAATATTTTCTCATTCTGTCGAACATATGCCATATTTTTTCTTCTGCATTATGTAATACTGGTATCCTTTACATTCCAAACACTACTCTTCGCTAGTGCGTCATAGTTCTCATTTCCGCTCTGACATCATATTTACTCAAAAACACATTATGATGTCATCTTAGTCAGTTTGTTCCTTTTCTCACATTGAAGACAGCAGCAGGGACATTTCAGTCTTTTTCTTAATTTTTTTGTATCTAGTGTTTGTTTGTTTGTAATCTTACACGTGACAAAGGCCAGTTGGCCGAAAATTTGCGCCTGTCTTGTTTTGTTGTATTAAATACGCGTTCATGTTCTTCTTTCGTCTTTTTTCTGGTTCCTGTTTGCTTGAGCGCGGGCAGTCACACTTGTTTTGGATTTCATTACATTATTGTTATATCATTTTTATGTTATTACTACTATTATCATTATTTTTTTCATTGTTACTGTTAGCTTCTTCTTCTTCTTCTTCTTCTTCTTCTTCTTCTTCTTTCTTCTTCTTCTTCTTCTTCTCTTCTTCTTCTTCTCTCCTCCTCCTCCTCCTCCTCCTTCTTCTTCTTCTTCTCCTTTCTTCTCCTTCTCCTCCTTCTACTTCTTCTCCTTCTTCTTTTTATTTTCCTTTCCTCGGAATTGGACGACAGACTTGATGGGCTATGGTTAAGAAAATATTGTTTTGATGTTGCTAATAGGCAGTGGAGACTCTGTGTATTGAATGGGTGGCTTTCTGTCATGTGAGACAAGCTTAATCTAGTGGCTAGTTGTGTTTCGATTCAGTCCTTCAATTATTTACTTACCTTATATATTTATTCTTTTCTTTGAAGGTAAGACACACAGATATACACGTCATTTCAATGTAATCAAAACCGTTCCAACGACAGACCAATACAATATTAGTATAAAATTTTTAAAAAAGAAAAGAAATAGACTAGGTAGGACCTCAGGATCTGGCCAGCTCATGGGTTTATGTGCAGGCTTAACGCTTGTGACCGTGATCATTCTGGATCATTTCCACCACATGGCACCTGTGACGTCAGTGCACAGAGATTTCGTTCCGAGCGCAGGGACGTCATCTTGAGAATCTAAAACTGAAACTGAAACTGAAACTGAAACATGCGTAATCACACAAACCTCTAGGCCTACCCCGAGCGAAGCAGGGAGAGAGAGAGAAGAATGAAATAAAATAAAGAACAAATAAACAAAAGAAGAAGAAAAAGAAAATAATACGGTCAAGCCATTCCAACGATCTCCTTTTATACAAAAAGTGTTATTGAAAATCCAGATTTTGTATTTCTAAAGGCCACAGTGACTGTGAGAAAACTCATTCGATAAAAATATTTTTTAAAAATCACATTATTCGAGGACAGTGACAGAGTTTCGAACAGTGAAAGCAAAATGTAAATTTTGTCAAAAGTTAGTGAAGGTGCTGTTCCGTTCACAAACCATCCTCAAAGAGAGAGAGAGAGAGAGAGATCTGTGAGTGTGTGTGTGTGTGTGTGTGTGTGGTGTGTGTGTGTGTGTGTGTGTGTGTGTGTGTGTGTGTGTGTGTGTGTGTGTGTGTGGAACGCGTGTAGTATGTGTTTTGTCATTATAACCTTGCCAAATTCATGCATTCGTGGCACTTTAACGATTCACAATTTTAACCAAATGTCAGAATGTAGAAACATCCGAGAAAATCTAACATTTTTTTTGCTCTCTCTCTCTCTCTCTCTCTCTCTCTTCCCCCCTCTCTCTCTATCTCTCTCTCTCTCTTTCCCCCCCTCTCTCTCTCTCCCCACCATGGAACACACTTTTATTCAATCTACATATCTGACGCAGACTTAAAGACAGGTCTGCTCTCTTGTCATATCCATTTTCCTTTACGCTTGTGAAATGTGAACCCTCACTGGCGACTTACACAAGATGATTGATGCCATGGGGATGACCTGTTATCGATGTTCTATCACAGCGGATGACCTGATTTCGATATTCTATCACAGCGGATGACCTGTTATTGATATTCTATCATAGTGGATGACCTGTTATCGATATTCTGTCATAGTGGATGACCTGTTATCGATATTCTGTCATAGCGGATGACCTGTTATCGATATTCTGTCATAGCGGATGACCTGTTATCGATATTCTATCATAGCGGATGACCTGTTATCGATATTCTATCATAGCGGATGACCTGTTATCGATATTCTATCATAGCGGATGACCTGTTATCGATTTTCTATCATAGCGGATGACCTGTTATCGATATTCTATCATAGCGGATGACCTGTTATCGATTTTCTATCATAGCGGATGACCTGTTATCGATATTCTATCATAGCGGATGACCTGTTATCGATATATCTATCATAAGCGGATGACCTGTTATCGATATTCTATCATAGCAGATGACCTGTTATCGATATTCTGTCATAGCGGATGACCTGTTATCAATATTCTGTCATAGTGGATGACCTGTTATCGATATTCTATTATAGCGGATGACCTGTTATCGATATTCTGTCATAGTGGATGACCTGTTATCGATATTCTATCATAGCGGATGACCTGTTATCGATATTCTGTCATAGTGGATGACCTGTTATCGATATTCTATTATAGCGGATGACCTGTTATCGATATTCTGTCATAGCGGATGACCTGTTATCGATATTCTGTCATAGTGGATGACCTGTTATCGATATTCTATTATAGCGGATGACCTGTTATCGATATTCTGTCATAGTGGATGACCTGTTATCGATATTCTATCATAGCGGATGACCTGTTATCGATATTCTGTCATAGTGGATGACCTGTTATCGATATTCTATTATAGCGGATGACCTGTTATCGATATTCTATCATAGTGGATGACCTGTTATCGATATTCTATCACAGGGTATGACTGAACTGTTATCGATAAATTGTATCACAGGGGATGACCTGTTATGACATACACCAACCACATCACCAACGAGACTGTACGCAGAAGAATCAAACAAGCTGTTGGCTCATTTGAAGACCACCTAACCACAATAACAAAGCAAAATGAAGTTGTATGGACATGTCAAAAAATCTTCAGGCCTCCAAAAAACATTGTTTAGGGCTTAGTCTTGGTGTGTGGGGTGGGGGGGGGGGGGGTGGACAAGAAGAGGAAGCCAGAAGAAGTGGGATGACAGCATCCAGGAATGTACAAACCTGAACATATGCAGTTCTTGGCGAGTGGCAGAAGACTGAGAGATATATAGGAAACTACTCACAATATTATCAGTGGTAAATACGTAACATATATTGGTAACATTACGAATTTTTTTATAAGTTTAAAGAAAAACTGTGTGTGAGTGAGTATGTGTGCTTTTGGAGTGGAAAGCGTCTTCGTAAACTGGTCAAACAGGTTTAACACAAACAGATTAATGCGCACTGACAGACCTCAGGACTTGATTTTCATACAAAATCGATGGGTTCGGCTTGGGAGCACGAACGGAGATGCAGATGGAAAAAAATATCTGTGTGTGTGTGTGTGTGTTGTGTGTGTGTGTGTGTGTGTGTGTGTGTGTGTGTGTGTGTGTGTGTGTGTGTGTGTGTGTGTTAGTGTGTGTGTGTGTATCTGTGTGCGTGTATTTGTGTCAGTGTGTGTACGTGTGTCTGTGTTTGTGTTAGTGTGTGTGTGTGTGTGTATGTGTATGTGTGTTTGTTTTAGTGTGTGTGTGCGTTTGTGTTAATGTGTGTGTGTTTTTGTGTGCGTGCGCGTGTGTGTGTGTGCCCGCGCGCGCGTGCGTACGGTTCATGTGTGCGAGAGAGAGAGAGAGAGAGAGAGAGAGAGAGAGAGAGAGTGTGTGTGTGTGTGTGTGTGTGTGTGTGTGCCTGATGTGTATGTTTTAAAAACTAAATGTTTCAATTATCATTGATAAGTATCATGTCTCGTGGAATGCTGGTGATGAATCATGCAAAATTTCTTTAAACTGAGATTGTTAAAAAAAAAATCTGTGCTCTTCTTTTTGTGTCTTGTTACAACACGACAGACGAAAGTAAACATAAAAGCCGTCTTGAGAGCTGTGGTTGGGAAGAGGATACTCTGTTCACTGTGGTCGGTAAGAGTTTGTTCAAACTTAATCCCTTTGGCTCTCGAACCCTATCCATCGACTTCAAAAACTTTTTGTTGTTGTTGTTGTTTTTAGGATCATCGCAGGGATGTTACCTTTGCGCTCACCTTTTTCTTTTTGTCTCATTTTCTACGCCACCTTAATGGCCACAGAAGCTGGCACATTTTTTTTACAATGCGATGATGATGATGTCGATGAGGGTGATAATCATGATGCTATGGAGTTCCATCTAGGATTGAGACTGCGTGACAGAGCTGTACTCTACGCTTACTACCATAACATATCCTAGCGTCAACCAGGCCTGAGAGATACAGACATTGTGATGCTGGTCAGCAGTTTTTAAGCAACACCTCAATGACGCATCTGTGAAGTGGATGAGACTCGACTGTGTGGTCCCAGTCTTCCCAATGAGTCCATAGCACGCCCTACTCTGGGTAGGAGCCGGTTAGAGCCAAAAAATCCCACAATGATTTTTGAAGGGTCTGATGGGGATTTGAACCCACAACCTTCCAGTCGGTAGTCCGTTGTGTTAACCACTACACCACGGTGACTGGTTTCGAATGCAAAAACATAACTAATTGACTCTCTCACCCTATCCACCAGCTTCCTGCAGGAAGCTGGTAGATAGAGTGAGGGAATCAAAGGATTACGTTTTTGCTTTGCTAGCATGGTTGCCAGTGTAGGATTTTGGTGGAGACGGTGAGGGAGTTGAAGGGATATTATGCAAGAGGGATTCTTAGCACCAGGACAATTCCATATATCCCAGTCTGCGAGCAATTATCTAGCGACTTCTTGAGTCTTATGCGCTAGTCAAGTCTTGAAATCCCCCCATGGGGATGCTGGGGGCTCTTTCAGCATAAATAGTATCCCCACCTTCTGGAAATTCTGTGCTTGAACTTCCTGCTTTTCTGTCACTCCCTTTGTTTCTGCATTGTTCCTTTGCTTTCTGTTATTTATGCCTATCATTTTCTGCCTTGCTGGTCCTTTTACCTGTATGTGTTCGATAAAGTCTTCCGTACTTTTTCTCAGGAATGATAATTGGGTACATGTATTAAGTTATTTTTTGGCTCTAGGAAGGTTAGATATGTGGAAGCAATTTTAGGTAATTTATACCTATTTTGGTGTATGTTTCGGTGTGCTTAGGTATGCTTATATTTGTATTCAGGTTTCTTTTTGTTTTTTTAATCCCCTGTGCGATAAATTGGACGGAGTGGGGCGTCTCCTTAGATTATGTGCGCGAATGCATTGATATGTGTACTTAATTTTCTTTTCTTTTCTTTTCTTTTCCCCCTGTTGAAGTTTTGTTTGTTTTGAAGCGGTTACAGCCCTGATATGGCTCTACGCAGTCGGCTGGGCTTTAAACAACAATAACAATAACGTCTTGAGGTAGTCAAGTGTAAGACTGAGGCAATTAAGTGTAAGACTGAGACAATTAAGTGTAAGTCTGAGGCAATTAAGTGTATGACAGACAGACAATTAAGTGTAAGACTGAGGCAGTTAAGTGTAAGACTGAGGCAATTAAGTGTAAGACTGAGACGAGACAATTAAGTGTAAGACTGAGGCAATTAAGTGTATGACTGACTGAGACAATTAAGTGTAAGACTGAGGCAGTTAAGTGTAAGACTGAGGCAGTTAAGTGTATGACTGACTGAGACAATTAAGTGTAAGACTGAGGCAATTAAGTGTAAGACTGAGACAATTAAGTGTAAGACTGAGACAATTAAAGTGTAAGACTGAGACAGTTAAGTGTAAGACTGAGGCAGTTAAGTGTAAGACTGAGGCAGTTAAGTGTATGACTGACTGAGACAATTAAGTGTAAGACTGAGGTAGTTAAGTGTAAGACTGAGGCAATTAAGTGTAAGACTGAGACAATTAAGTGTAAGACTGAGGCAGTTAAGTGTATGACTGACAGACAATTAAGTGTAAGACTGAGACAGTTAAGTGTATGACTGACTGAGACAATTAAGTGTAAGACTGAGGCAGTTAAGTGTATGACTGACAGAGACAATTAAGTGTAAGACTGAGGCAGTTAAGTGTATGACTGACAGAGACAATTAAATGTAAGACTGAGGCAGTTAAGTGTATGACTGACTGAGACAATTAAGTGTAAGACTGCGGTAGTTAAGTGTAAGACTGAGGCAATTAAGTGTAAGACTGAGACAATTAAGTGTAAGACTGAGGCACTTAAGTGTATGACTGACTGAGACAATTAAGTGTAAGACTGAGACAATTAAGTGTAAGACTGAGACGAGACAATTGAGTGTAAGACTGAGACAATTAAGTGTATGACTGACTGAGACAATTAAGTGTAAGACTGAGACAATTAAGTGTAAGACTGAGACGAGACAATTGAGTGTAAGACTGAGACAATTAAGTGTATGACTGACTGAGACAATTAAGTGTAAGACTGAGACAATTAAGTGTAAGACTGAGACGAGACAATTGAGTGTAAGACTGAGACAATTAAGTGTATGACTGACTGAGACAATTAAGTGTAAGACTGAGACAATTAAGTGTAAGACTGAGACGAGACAATTAAGTGTAAGACTGAGGCACTTAAGTGTATGACTGACAGAGACAATTAAGTGTAAGACTGAGGCAGTTAAGTGTAAGACTGAGGCAATTAAGTGTAAGACTGAGGCAATTAAGTGTAAGACTGAGGCAGTTAAGTGTAAGACTGAGGCAGTTAAGTGTATGACTGACTGAGACAATTAAGTGTAAGACTGAGGCAATTAAGTGTAAGACTGAGGCAATTAAGTGTAAGACTTAGACAATTAAGTGTAAGACTGAGGCACTTAAGTGCATGACTGACTGAGACAATTAAGTGTAAGACTGAGACAATTAAGTGTAAGTCTGAGACGAGACAATTAAGTGTAAGACTGAGGCAGTTAAGTGTATGACTGACTGAGACAATTAAGTGTAAGACTGAGGCAGTTAAGTGTAAGACTGAGGCAGTTAAGTGTATGACTGACTGAGACAATTAAGTGTAAGATTGAGGTAGTTAAGTGTAAGACTGAGACGAGACAATTAAGTGTAAGACTGAGACGAGACAATTAAGTGTAAGACTGAGGCACTTAAGTGTATGACTGACAGAGACAATTAAGTGTAAGACTGAGGCAGTTAAGTGTATGACTGACTGAGACAATTAAGTGTAAGACTGAGGTAGTTAAGTGTAAGACTGAGGCAATTAAGTGTAAGACTGAGACAATTAAGTGTAAGACTGAGGCACTTAAGTGTATGACTGACTGACAATTAAGTGTAAGACTGAGGCAGTTAACTCAAAGACAATGGACTGTGAGACAGATAATGAACTGTGAGACAATGGATTGATAGACAATGAAATGAGAAAATAGACGGTTAGACAATGGACTGTAACAATGGACTGTGAGACAAACTGTGGGACAATGGACTGTGAGACGAAGAACTGTAAGACGATAAACCTTAAGACGATGGACTGTTAGACAATGAACTGTAAGACAACGGACTTTAAGACGATAAACTCTGAGACAACTGCAAGACAATGGACTGTGAGACAATGAACCGTGAAACAACTGTAAGACATTGGGCTGTAAGACAATGGACTGTGAGACAATGAACTGTAAGACAATGAACTGTGAGACAACTGTAGGACAATGGACTGTAAGACAACTGTAGGACAATGGACTGTGAGACAAGGGACTGTGAGACCAGGGATTGTGAGACAACTGTAAGACAATGGAGTGTGAGACAACTGTAAGACAATGGACTGTGAGACAACTGTAAGACAATGGACTGTGAGACAATGGACTGTGAGACAACTGTAAGACAATGGACTGTGAGACAAAGGACTGTGAGACCACGGACTGTGAGACAACTGTAAGACAATGGACTGTGAGACAACTGTAAGACAATGGACTGTAAGACAATGGACTGTGAGACAACTGTAAGACAATGGACTGTGAGACAAAGGACTGTGAGACCACGGACTGTGAGACCAGGGATTGTGAGACAACTGTAAGACAATGGACTGTGAGACAATGGACTGTGAGACAACTGTAAGACAATGGACTGTGAGACAAAGGACTGTGAGACAACTGTAAGACAATGGACTGTGAGACAACTGTAAGACAATGGACTGTGAGACAACTGTAAGACAATGGACTGTGAGACAATTGTAAGACAAAGGACTGTGAGACAACTGTAAGACAAAGGACTGTGAGACAACTGTAAGACAATGGACTGTGAGACAACTGTAAGACAATGGACTGTAAGACAATGGACTGTGAGACAACTGTAAGACAATGGACTGTGAGACAAGGACTGTGAGACACGGACTGTGAGACCACGGACTGTGAGACAACTGTAAGACAATGGACTGTGAGACCACGGACTGTGAGACAACTGTAAGACGATGGACTGTGAGACCACGGACTGTGAGACAACTGTAAGACAATGGACTGTGAGACAATGGACTGTGAGACAATGGACTGTGAGACAAAGGACTGTGAGACCACGGACGAGATCACTGTAAGACAATGGACTGTGAGACAATGGACTGTGAGACAACTGTAAGACAATGGACTGTGAGACAATGGACTGTAAGACCTTGGACTTTGAGACAACTGTAAGACAAGGGACTGTGAGATAATGAACTATGAGACCATGGACTGTGAAACAACTTAAGACAATGTGAACTGAAAGACAATGGACTGTGAGACAACTGTAAGACAATGGATTGTGAGACAACTGTAAGACAATGGACTGTGAGACAACTGTACGACAATGGACTGTGAGACAACTGTAAGACAATGGACTGTGAGACAACTGTAAGACAATGGATTGTGAGACAACTGTAGGACAATGGATTGTGAGACAACTGTAAGACAATGGATTGTGAGACAACTGTAAGACAATGGACTGTGAGACAACTGTAAGACAATGGACTGTGAGACAACTGTAAGACAATGGACTGTGAGACAACTGTAAGACAATGGACTGTGAGACAACTGTAAGACAATGGACTGTGAGACAACTGTAAGACAATGGACTGTGAGACAACTGTAAGACAATGGATTGTGAGACAACTGTAAGACAATGGACTGTGAGACAACTGTAAGACAATGGATTGTGAGACAACTGTAAGACAATGGATTGTGAGACAACTGTAAGACAATGGATTGTGAGACAACTGTAAGACAATGGACTGTGAGACAACTGTAAGACAATGGACTGTGAGACAACTGTAAAACAATGGACTGTGAGACAACTGTACGACAATGGACTGTGAGACAACTGTAAGACAATGGACTGTGAGACAACTGTAAGACAATGGACTGTGAGACAACTGTAAGACAATGGACTGTGAGGCAATGAACTGTGAGACCATGAACTGTGAGACCATGAACTGTGAGACCATGAACTGTGAGACAACTGTAAGACAATGGACTGTGAGACCATGAACTGTGAGACCATGAACTGTGAGACCATGAACTGTGAGACCATGAACTGTGAGACCATGAACTGTGAGACCATGAACTGTGAGACAACTGTAAGACAATGGGCTGTAAGACAATGGACTGTGAGATAATGGGCTGTGAGACAATGGGCTGAGAGACAATGAACTGTTAGACAATGGACTGTGAGACAATGGGCTGTGAGACAATGGGCTGAGAGACAATGAACTGTTAGACAATGGACTGTGAGACAATGGGCTGTGAGACAATGGGCTGAGAGACAATGAACTGTTAGACAAAGGACTGTGAGACGATGGGCTGTGAGACAATGGGCTGAGAGACAATGAACTGTTAGACAATGGACTGTGAGACAATGGGCTGTGAGACAATGGGCTGAGAGACAATGAACTGTTAGACAATGGACTGTGAGACAATGGGCTGTGAGACAATGGGCTGAGAGACAATGAACTGTTAGACAAAGGACTGTGAGACGATGGGCTGTGAGACAATGGGCTGAGAGACAATGAACTGTTAGACAAAGGACTGTGAGACAATGGGCTGTGAGACAATGGGCTGAGAGAAAATGAACTGTTAGACAAAAGACTGTGAGACAATGGGCTGTGAGACAATAGGCTGTGAAACAATGGGCTGTGAGACAATGGGCTGAGAGACGATGAACTGTTAGACAAAGGACTGTGAAACAATGGACTGTGAAACAATGGGCTGTGAGACAATGGGCTGTGAGACAATGGGCTGTGAAACAACGAACTGTGAGACAACTGTAAGACAACGGGCTGTGAGACCATGAACTGTGAGACAATGGGCTGCGGGACAATGGGCTGTTAAACAATGGGCTGTGAGACAACTATTAGTCAATGAGCTGTAAGACAATGAACTGTGAGACAACCATAATACATGTACAGTGGGCTGTAAGACAATGGACTGTGAGACAATGGGCTGTGAGACAATGGGCTGTGAGACAATGGACTGTGAGACAATGGACTGTGAGACAATGGGCTGTAAGACAATGGGCTGTAAGACAATGGGCTGTGAGACAATGGACTGTGAGACAATGGACTGTGAGACAATGGACTGTGAGACAACCATAATACATGTACAGTGGGCTGTAAGACAATGAACTGTGAGACAATGGGCTGTGAGACAATGGACTGTGAGACAATGGGCTGTAAGACAATGGACTGTGAGACAATTCGCTGTGAGACAATGGACTGTAAGACAATGGGCTGTGAGACAATGGACTGTGAGACAATGAGCTGTAAGACAATGGACTGTGAGACAATGGGCTGTAAGACAAAGCACTGTGAGACAATGGGTTGTGAGACAATGGGCTGTAAGAGAATGGGCTGTAAGACAATGGACTGTGAGACAATGGGCTGTAAGACAATGGGCTGTAAGACAATGGACTGTGAGACAACCGTTAGACAATGAACTGTGAGACAATGGCCTGTGACACAATGGACTGTAAGACAATGGACTGTGAGACAATGGGCTGTAAGATAATGGACTGTGACACAATGGACTGTAAGACAATGGACTGTGAGACAATGGGCTGTAAGATAATGGACTGTGAGACAATGGGCTGTAAGACAAAGCACTGTGAGACAATGGGCTGTAAGACAATGAACTGTGACACAATGGACTGTAAGACAATGGACTGTGAGACAATGGGCTGTAAGACAATGGACTGTAAGACAATGGACTGTGAGACAACAGTGAGACAATGGACTGTGAGACCATGAACTGTGAGACAATAAACTGTAAGACAATGGACTGTGAGACAATAAACTGTAAAACAATGGACTGTGAGACAATAAACTGTAAGACAATGGGCTGTAAGACAATGGACTGTAAGACAATGGGCTGTAAGACAATGGACTGTAAGACAATGGGCTGTAAAACAATGGACTGTAAGACAATGGGCTGTGAGACAATGAACTGTTAGACAAAGGATTGTGAGACAATGAACTGTGAGACAACTGTAAGACAACGGCCTGTGAGACCATGAACTGTGAGACAATGGGCTGCGGGACAATGGGCTGTTAAACAATGGGCTGTGAGACAACTATTAGTCAATGAGCTGTAAGACAATGAACTGTGAGACAACCATAATACATGTACAGTGGGCTGTGAGACAATGGACTGTGAGACAATGGGCTGTGAGACAATGGGCTGTGAGACAATGGGCTGTAAGACAATGGGCTGTGAGACAATGGGCTGTGAGACAATGGGCTGTAAGACAATGGGCTGTAAGACAATGGGCTGTAAGACAATGGGCTGTAAGACAATGGGCTGTAAGACAATGGGCTGTAAGACAATGGACTGTGAGACAATGGGCTGTGAGACAACCGTTAGACAATGGACTGTGAGACAATGGGCTGTGAGACAATGGACTGTGAGACAATGGACTGTAAGACAATGGACTGTAAGACAATGG
>CM060314.1:35836304-35838804 GCA_030674185.1 Monoplex corrugatus | reverse complement strand
TTCCAATTTATTGCACAGGGGATTTAAAAAACTTACCTAAATGCAAATTTAGGCATACCTAAGGACACCAAAACATATAAAAATAGGCATAAATTACCTAAAATTACATACGCATATCTCACCTCCCTAGAGCCAAAATGCACTAATACATGTACCGAATTATCAGTCCTGAGAAAAAAGCACGTAAGACTTTATCGAACACATGCATGTGATTGGACCTGTAAGGCAGAAAATGATAGGAAGAAATGACAGAAAGCAAAGGAACAAGGCAGAAACAAAGAGAGTGAGAGAAAAGAGGAAATCTCTAGCACAGAATTTCCAGAAGGTAAGGATACTATTTACACAGAAAGAGCCCCTGGCATCCCCACGGGTAGGGGAAGGGGGTCTGTGTTAGTTGGCAGCAATGGTATACATAGCCTGTCTATGCCACTTTTGTCTGCAGTAGTGTATCATACATTTGTGACCGTCTAGACACACAACCCATGCAGCCTGTCTGCTATATCAGCATGAATAATATACCACACGTCATCTTTCTGTGCGAGTTTAACGGTGTATGAAAAAATAGCCTGTCTCAAGCAGTTGGGACCCTAATGGTGTACCATACATCTATCCACGTATCAGTAGTACAGCATAGGTCTTCTATACATAATAATGATAATAATAACAATAATACTTCCATATGTCTGACGCAAACAGTCCATGTCGTTGCATGCTCGTTGCGCTTTATATCCTGCGTCTGCAAATTTCAACACGAATTGTGGACCATACTTGGAATCTCCGCCACTGGAACTATGGACAGTCACCGAAGCAGGGGAAGTTAAGGGAAAATAATTTTCTGCAGGGTGGTTCCCCTTAGTTGTCCGAAGAGGGGTGCTTGTGTGTGACTGACGTGAGAGAGTGGCAGTGTTAGTGCAGAAGCTTGTGGCATCAAGCAGTAGGTCTTCATCAGAGAGTTGTGCGGTCAAGCCGCGTTTTCTTCGCGTCTGTGTTACATGTTTTCTTCTCGTTTTCTGTTGTGTTCGTGGCTTGTAGATTGTATAGTTTGTAAATTGGCCTGTTTACAGCGGGGTTTCACTTGGTACCATCATTCACTCATATTTTCTCTTATTGTTTTTCTGTTGCTGTCGTGAGGTGGCTGGGGAGGGGGAAGGAGTAGGGGAGGTTGAGAGACTGTAGCGTTTGTGAGATTTCCAGGCTGTAAACTTGGACGACTGTTTAGTTTTATTGACTATGTAATACACTGTCTTCTGCTTGTCTGTTGTTCTCATGTCAGGGTAGGCTACTGTCTAGTGTTTGTGAAATTCAGAACACAACTCTTTGACTGCGCTACTTTTTGTTTGTTTGCTTTTTGTTTGTTTGTTTGTTTGTTCCAAGCAATGTTTTCTCGGATACCTGTAGACGAGTTGTTTTCCCCGCACTGTGCAGGCAATGCGTTGCTGCATTGTCTGCATAGTTCGTATTCTGTGGGTGTGCTTGCTATTGTTTTTTGTTTCCATAAGCCACCGAACACGGACATTACGGAAAGCATCTTGAGATGCATATTTGATATTCAGTGTTCGTGTGCACACGAAAGAGTTTCAAACACTACCAATTCTATACATATGTTGTTAACTGGGAGACTGGACAACAAACCCCCACTTTTTACTCACCGTATGGAACCCAAGCAAATTCGAACCCAAGCGTTCCAATTTGGCTTTGATTGTTTTCCTAAACTAGTGTTTCATTTGGTTTTGTCATGCACTCCTCTCTTCGTATTTCTTTTTGCTCTGGTGGAACGGGAGGGAGAAGTGGGGGGGGGGGGTGATGGGGGGGCGGAGGATTGTACTGCGTGTCAGATTTTCAGCAGACTTTAAGCTCACAGCAACATTTCGTTCAGAGCTGTCATCAATTTTTTTCTTGATTTTGTTTTATTTTATTTCATTTTATTCCATTCTATTGTATTCTATTCTGTTTCATTTATTTTATTTTATTTTATTTTATTTTATTTTATTTTATTCTATTTTATTTTATTTCATTTCATTGTATTATAATTCTTTTTTCCTGTTGTGGTTAGTAGGGTTGATAAGTCTGAATCCTACCATTTTGTAAGAAATTTGGGCCGCTCAGAGCAGACTGTTTACTGTAGCCTAATATTTCATTCGATTCTGTCATAAGCACATCTCCTCTTACTGTTTGTGAGAATTTCTGGCCTTGAAAGCTGGACGTTATAGCCACTTTTTATTCAAATTTTGTTCAATTTATTCCTTCTTGTTTGCTGCTGCTCTGGAAGTGGGAAAGCGTGTTGCCTATAGCTTCTGACAATTTGATACACCACCAGGTGTGGAGTGTTTCCAGAAGAAAGCGACAACTGGGACAGGAACATTGATCTGAAAGTGTTGCCATTTGCTGTAGTGTTGTTTCGGCTTCCGATCGGTTTACGTGCAGGCGAGATTGTTCCTACGTTACTGACAACTGCACAGTAAGTAGAACAGTTTTGTTGGTTGATTTAATGGTTGTTTGT
>CM060314.1:35818804-35833804 GCA_030674185.1 Monoplex corrugatus | reverse complement strand
AGCAAGAATAAAAGCAATGGAAAATTATAGAGAGCATAGCATATACAATTATATATTATAACCATGTGATTCCCCTCCGAGCGGAGACAGGCTGCAGAGGGGGGAGGGGGGGGGGTTGAGTGAGGTTAGGATTTTATGCGGAGGAGAAAAGGTGAGTTTTGAGAGCGGACTTGAAGGAGACAAAAGTAGGTTGCTGACGGACTGAGAGAGGAAGTTTGTTCCAGGAGAGTGGACCAGAAACAGAGAAGGCTCGTGGACCATAGGTATTGAGCTTAGTGCGTGGAAAGCGAAAAGTCAGAGGATGGAGGCAGAGTGGAGGGTACGTGAGGGAACATAGATCTCAAGTAGGCTTGACAGGTAATCGGGGGCTGCGTTATTGAGGCTTTTGTAGCACATGGTGTCTAGTTTGTACTATATGCGCTTTGATACAGGGAGCCAGTGAAGTTGTGCCAGGAGAGGAGATATGTGGTCAGCTTTTTTCTTTTTGAGTACAAGGCGTACAGCATTGTTTTGAATGCGCTGTAGGATGTGAATGGCAATATTCGTTGGGTTAATGTAATTTGTAACCATCGAAGTTCTTTTATTTTTAGCACTTCTTGAATATGACATGCCATTCTATTTCTTTATTCAATTTTCACTCCCACTTTTCGGTTTGATTTCATCTTTGGTTAACATCTCATAGTACAGACGTGCTCCTTTGCTTATCAACAGAATACATTTTATGATTTTTATTGACTTACTGATAGCTCGTTTTGAATACGTATGCCACCTTTTTCACATGATTAAATGCCTGTAACACACAGGTCTTAGGAGAGTGGGACAAAATAGTTCAATCGTCTCCCATGAATCCGGGTTCAAATGAAGGATTGGACTGATATTTTTCTGTCTTCACCCTCCCCTCCCCTTTCCACTCGATTTTAAGTTGTTGTTGGTTGTTCATCTCATTGCAAGCATTCCTGCAACCTAACAACTAGAACAATGCATTTAGGGAACATGGCCATTATCATAATGGTAATCAGACACCTACACACCTTTGACAGTCAAGCCATACTGACACTCAGTTTTAGGGGGGAAGCAGGGTTTTTTGTTTTTTCTTTTACATTTTTGTCGCTGCAAAAAAAGTTTTTACGACTGAAACAACTTAAAGAAAACGACAAAATCGTTGAAAACTACATTTCAGATTTCTCGGCTCAATGTGTGATATCAGAATGAAAGAAGAAACAACGGATACAAATGATGTCATGTCAAATTTGTGTGATAAAAATTATTGTTATTGGATTTCGGTAGTGACTAAGTCATTGTGATCTCAACCGGGTTATAATATTCAAAGCAGTTCAAATTTTAAATTATATTTCTTTGTATATGTTTGAACAGTTTGGGGAAAAAATTAAAGAAATGAATTCGTGAAATATCGAGAAAGCAAATTCTGATTGAGTGTTAAAAAAACAAGTCCGGGTAGCACACTTTTCTTACATTTATTTTATGTCCTCCTGCAACTTTTGACGTTGTTGGGTAATTGTTTGTTGTTGTTGTTGTGTTGTTGTTGTTGTTGCTGTTGCTGCTGCTGCTGCTGCTGCTGTTGTTGTTGTTGTTGTTGTACACGTAAGCATTTAACCCTTTGTCTCCCGCACCCTGCACACCAGCATCCTGCGTTGCCAACCATGCTAGCAGAGCAAACACTTAAACCTTTGATTCTCTCACCCTATTCACCAGCTTCCTGCAACCAGTGGTAGGCTGATAAAATACCAGTATAAAATATAGACTAGTTAAAACATAGTCTAGGTAGGACCTCAGGACCTGGTCAGTTTATGGGTTTATGTGCGGGCATAAAGCTTGTGCTATAATCACCATACACATGGCGCCTGCGCGGAGACGTCATCTTGAGAAACTGAAACTGAAACCTGCAGACAGCTGGTGGATAGGATTAGGGAATCGAAGGGGTAAGGTTTTGCATTGTTGGATAGGGTGCAGGAGCCAAAGGGTTAATGTTCATTCTAATCGCAGATACAATTCATTCAAAACAATCGAGGAGGCGACTTTTGATACAGGTCTGAGATTGAAAGTTGTTTGGTATAACACAAGTCATTATTCTTTTAAATGTATATCTATCCATGTAAACCAAAATCAGTCCAAATCTTCCTGTACACAGCTGTGAAACTGTGCCAGCGTGATTTTTGTGTGTGCCCACTGTAACCCAAACTTAGGTTAGGCTGAAAAAATGGGTTTATATGTAGGCTTAAATTAAGGCTTGTGCCATGATCACCATACAAATGGCGCCTGTGACGTTAGTGCATATGGAATCCGTTCCGCGTGCGGAGACGTCGTCTTGAGAAACTGAAACTGAAACTTAAGTTAGACTGAAACAAACGTATAACAGTCATTACGCAGGACTTTTAACCCAGATATGGTCAACCTCCATTCACAATTTGCTGATACATTAAAAAAAAATTCTTTACAGGTGGTCAGTCACACACACACACACACACACACACACACACACACACACACACACACACACACACACACACACACACACACACACACACACACACACACACACACACAACACATACACACAACACAAAGCATTGAATTTTTTAGATTATGATATTCAAAGCATTGAAATTCTTAACTTGATAATATTCAAAGCATTGACATTCTTAAGTTATAGTATTTATAACATTGAAATTCTTAAGTTATGATATTCAAAGCATTGAAATTCTTAAGTTATTATATTCAGAGCATTGAAAATCTTAAGTTATTACATTCAAAGCATTGAAATTCTTAAGTTATTATATTCAAAGCATTGAAATTCTTAAGTTATTATATTCAAAACATTGAAATTCTTAAGTTATTACATTCAAAGCATTGAAATTCTTAAGTTATTATATTCAAAACATTGAAAATCTTAAGTTATTACATTCAAAGCATTGAAATTCTTAAGTTATTATATTCAAAACATTGAAACTCTTAAGTTATTACATTCAAAACATTGAAATTCTTAAGTTATTACATTCAAAGCATTGAAATTCTTAAGTTATTATATTCAGAGCATTGAAACTCTTAAGTTATTACATTCAAAACATTGAAACTCTTAAGTTATTACATTCAAAACATTGAAATTCTTAAGTTATTATATTCAGAGCATTGAAACTCTTAAGTTATTACATTCAAAACATTGAAATTCTTAAGTTATTATATACTCAGAGCATTGAAACTCTTAAGTTATTATAATCAAAGCATTGAAAAAAAATGTTTGATTCCTTTGTGTTCTTCTTTTGCTCTGATTCCATGTCTGTAATGTTTTCCCTACTATTGTTATTATCGTTGCTTTCTTTTCACCTTGTAATTTTATTATTAGTGTTGTTGTTGTTTCATTATGTTCTTTTCCTACATGTGGATATTAGGATTGAGTTTTGTATCTCATGCTTTGTTTTCCCCCTTTCATCATCAGCATTATCATTTGTGTTATTTTCTTGCTTTCTATCCCCTTGTAGTTATTAGTGATAACATTTGTATCACTTGCTTGCTTCCCCCCCCCCCCTCTTTTTTTTTTTTTTTTTTTCTTCTTTCTGTGTGTTTCCCTTTGATCATTTGAAATATATTTTTACTTTAAGACTACCTTTCTTCTTTGATTGGTAACGGCAAGTGAATCTGAAAAAATGCTACATCTCCCGTTGGAAGTAAAGTACCGTTGTTTTTCTATTTCTTTCTTTCTTTCTTTCTTTCTTTCCTTCTTTGTCCGTCGTTTGTTTGTCTGTTGTTGTTTTTTTTGTCCGTTGTCTGTTCACTTCACTCCTCTCTTTACCAAAACAAACGAAGCTTTAAAAAAGGCAGAAGAAGGAGACAGGTCAGACGGTGTGGGGAATTAGTCTTGTTCCCTTTGGCTTTGATGGCTTATTGCGAAAATAAATTGTTCTTTTTTTCTCTGCTACAATGTTTGGCATTGTATGCCTGTGGTGTTTTGCTTTACGTGTATGTCGGTTTGTTGGTTGGCTAGCAGCTGATTGATTAATTGATTGATCGATCGATCGATCGATTGGTTGGTTGGTTTTGTTGATTGATTGATTGATTGATTGATTGATTGATTGATTGATTGGTTGGTTGGTTGGTTGGTTGGTTGGTTACTTAGTTGATTGGTTGGTTGATTGGCTAGTAGATTGGTGGATGGATGTAAGAATGGTTGCTTTGGTTGGTTAGTTAATTGTTTGGTTAGTTAGTTCGTTGGTTGGTTGGTTGGATAGTTGGTTGGCTGATTGACTGGTTGGTTGGTTAGTTGGTTGGCTGATTGGTTGGCTAGTCGGATGGCTGGTTGGCGGACTGGATGGTTGAGTGGCTGGTTAACTGGTTGTTAGTTTGGTCTGGTTGGTTGCTGGGTGGATTAGTTTAAATGATTCTTTGGGTCACGTAATGACGCGACCCTTTAAATTGTTCTTGGGTCACGTAATGACGCGACCCTTTAAATTGTTCTTGGGTCACATAATGACGCCACCCTTTAAATTGTTCTTGGGTCACGTAAGGATGCCACCCTTTAGATTGTTCTAGGGTCACGTAATGACGCCACCCTTTAAATTGTTCTTGAGTCACGTAATGACGCCACCCTTTAAATAGTTCTTGGGTCACGTAATGACGCTACCCTTTAAATTGTTCTTGGGTCACGTAATGACGCCACCCTTTAAATAGTTCTTGGGTCACGTAATGACAACACCCTTTAAATTGTTCTTTTCTTTTTGGATGGATGGGTGGGTGGGTGGCTTAGTTGGTTGGTTGAATGGTTGGTTGGATTGTTGGTTTGTTGGTTGGTTAAATAGTTGTTGACCGTTTGACTGGATAGTGTGGCTCCCTTGGCGTCAATGTGGTGGGGTTATCATGAACTTTTCGCGAGCTGGTTGGCTCTTTTGATGGTGCTGTGGTCTCAAAATGTCGTGTCTTGGGTTCCAGTCCAGTCCCACCCCGCAACATAAAAGTTAACCCTTTAATTCTCGCACCCTATCCACCAGCTTAACCCTTTGATTCCCTCACTCTATCAACCAGTATTCTGCATCGTCAACCATGCTAGCAAAGCAAAAACTTACTCCTTTGACTCCCTCACCCTATCCACCAGTTTCCCTAGCTTCGTGCAGGAAGCTGGTGGGTAGGGTGAGGGAGTCAAAGAGTTACGTTTTTGCAGCTGGTGGATATAAAGTGCGAGAGTCAAAAAGTTAACTTGTTAGCTGCCCGTCTGAAATGTTCCAGTCATTCTGATGGTGTCAGCTTAGTGTTTCACTATTCCTATTCCCTCTCCCCTCCCATCCCCTTCCCACTGTATTTCAAGACGGTGCCAGAGCAGAGAATTTTGCGCAAGCTCAAGGGGTTTGTTAGATAATCACTTGCAGATGTCGGCAGAGCGCGTATGGAGTTGTTCGAATATGATGAATTCCTAAGTAACTCGAAACTCTTTACCCGAGTATGGGGCTAAAACTACATATTGTAATAGATCAATACAGGGGAAATTGACTGAAAGTACAATGCATGGGAAACAAAGGAATTTCCTCTTAGTAACCGGTAAGTAGCTTGCGTTTACATTTGTGAGTTCGTTGGTTTGGGCAGACAAACAGACAGACAGAGATACAGACAGACAGACAGACAGAGACAGAGACGGACAGACAGACAGAGAAAGCGAGATAGAGAGAGAAAGAGACACAGAGAGAGGGGAGAGAGAGAACTGAGACAGACAGATAGGGGGGAGAGAGAGAGGGAGGGAGGGAGAGAAAGATAGACAGAGATGAAGACAGAGAGAGAGACAGAGAGAGAGAGAGGGGGGAGGGAGAGAGAGAGAGACAGAGAGAGAGAGAGGGGGGGGGGGAGGGAGAGAGAGAGGTGGCATAGAAGTTGGCTGAGTGTGTAAAGTAGGTAGGTAGTGGCCAGGTCAATTGTCAGGTATGTAAGAAGGTAGGCAAGCAAACAAGCAGTTAGGTGGAATACTAGATAGGCAGGCAGACAAACAGTGCAGGAAAACAGGCAGACCAAAGTATTATCGATCAACCTTATTCATCCCCCCACCCCCCACCCACCACCACCCACCACCCACCACCCATACTCCATTAGTCATTGACTCTTTGACTCCCGGACCCCATCCACCAACTACAAAAACTTAACCTTTTGACTCCTTCACCCTACCCACAAGCTTCCTTCAAGAAGGTGGTGAATAGGGTGAGAGTCAAAGGGTTGTTTTTGTCTTGCCAGCATGGGTTACAATGCAAGATGCTGTTAGACGGGGTGCAGGGGTCAAAAGGTTAATTCACAGGTGTTTCTTAATATTTTCACTTATATAACACAGACAGCAGAAAAGCGAGTTCGCAGAAAAGGGATGACAGCCAACAGACCAGCATCAGCATACACATGCGACCGCTGCGACAGAGACTGCCTCTCTCGCATTGGTCTCTACAGTCACAGGCGACGCTGCTTGGACCAAGCAGACAGCCCATCTAGACATTAGAACGGATGTACTTTGTCCATGGTCAGCCATGACCGAGGGAGGCCTACTACTATAACACAGACGGTCCATATGTAAAGCAGGCTTTTTTGCACGTTACGGGACAGGACGTTACAGAACAGTACCAAACAGTCCACCAAGCAAAAATAGACAGTGACAAAACATATAATCAAGACGAACACCCGAACAACAACAACAAAATAAGCACTAGTAATCGTGGCAAAAGAAGATCCAGATGATAAGGATGAATACAAGAATCCACAGACACAAAATTAATAATGTGCGTGTGCGCTTGTATACATACACACATACACATGCATATACAATAACACCAACATACATGCACACAAGCACACACACACACAGGCACACGTGCACACACACATACACACACATACACGTACGCGCATACACACACGCACACACACACACACACACACACACACACACACACACACACACACACACACACACACACACACACAAACAAACACACACACACACACACACACACCTACAGAGAGAGAAAGAGAGAGAAAAAAAAGAGAGAAAGAGAGAGAGAGAGAGAGGATATTTCAAGAAGTCATACACTGAGCATTGAATGCTTTCTTCGTTCCAACCTTTGACCTAAAAAGGGGAAAACTATCGTAATGGAAACAGTTTTACGTATGAATAACCATTGTATTACATAAGCATACGACAGACAAAAAACAAAAGAACAAAGAAATGCATACACACGCGCACGCGCACGCGCGCGCACACATACACACATATACACACACATACACACATACACACATACACACACACACACACACACACACACACACACACACACACACACACACACACACAAGCACTCTCAAGTAAGACAGAAAAACAAACCCAATGCAAATACTGATCAACTAAAAACAAACACCAAGAAACTCTGGGGAGAGCCAGACAGCAGAAGGTCCTCAGAGAAGAAACCCCTGTCAAATAAGTGTTTCGGCCCTTAACTCCTGACACTCTAAGAGGGCCGGGCTGCATCCGGGTCATGACTCCTGGATGCCCCTCTGCTGTCGCCATACACATGTATATACATATTTACAGTACCAGCGAATTGATTTTCCCAGTAAATAGCTGATATCTCGAGTTCAATCTCAGCCCGCAACAAAAAACAAACAAACAAAAAAACTTTCCTGTTTGCTGCCGGTCTTAATGTTCCAATGACTCTGGTGGTGTCAACATAATGTTTCACAGACCTCCTCCCTCTTTTCAAATTCAAAGCATTGCCAGCGCATAAGGATTTCTGCAAGATCAAGGAGTCCGTCAGCTTATCACTTACAGATATGGGTGGGCACATATGGTATTGTCCCAGCCTACTGAATCCATTTTGAACAAATTCTCATCCCAAATTCTTCTTCTAGATCACTCAGTCACCAGCAGACACGTAGTTACAGGTAGATGAACAGGTTGGTAGATAGGTAGACAGATAGATAGGTAGATAAATAAGTATTGGTAAGTAGGTTGTTAGGTGATAGACAAGTAGGTAGACTGGTAGGTAGACTAGTAAGTAGACTGATGGATACATTGGTGGGGGGATTAGTAGGTAGATAGGTAGACACATCGGTAGGTAGGTAAATAAGTATTGGTATGTAGAGTGTTAGGTAGACAAGTAGATAGATTGTTAGGTAGACTAGTAAGGAGACCGATGGATAGATTGGTGGGGAAACTGATTGGTAGATTAGTAGATAGACAGGTCAGCAGATTGGTAAGTAGATTGGTGAATGGACAAGTAGATTGTAGGTGGGTAGATCGGCAGGTAGACAGGAAGTTATAGCAGGTAGGTAGACTGATTGTGGATTGGCAGGTAGATTGGTCGGTAGGTGAATTGGTAGATAGATTCGTAGTCGATAGATAGATGGTTTGGTACGTAGATTGGTACAAGATGGGCAGAAGATAGATAGCTAGATTTGGGAGGTAGATTGGTAGGTAGATCGATCGGCAGGTGGTAGGAAGGTCGGCAAACATGTTACCACAACAAGCAGATCAAAGTGTTTATCGATCAGCTCTTGTTTTTCTCCCCAGCCGCCGATCACACAGTGACTAACCCACAGGTAGTATCGATTGAGGTAGAAACTCCGCCACACGCTCGCCCTGAATGTATCGATTATCCGTCATTATACACACGTACACAAAACTCACAAACACACACACACAGGCACGCACTCGCGCGCGCACACACACACATGCACACACACACGCCCACGCACACGCACGCATACATACACCCACGCACACGCATATACACGCACGCATAAACGTACACACATATATACGTACGCACGCGCGCGCGTGGGTGAGATATGTGCGTATTCACACGCGCACACACGCACGCTATCTAATTCACCCGCGCACACTCATATGCAGAGACAGACTTTTTTTTTAACACGCACAAACAGATACGTATACACACAAGCACGCAAACACGCATGCTCATATGCACACACATTCACACATGTACGCGCACACAGCCACGCACGAACACGAACGCGCGCAAGCTCTCGTACACAAGCACAAACACACTCAGGCACACACACACACGCGCGCACACACACACACACACACACACACACACACACACACACACACGCACACACACACACATACACACAAATACACACACACACACACACACACACACACACACACACACACACACACACACACACTCATACACACACACATACGCACACACGTACAAATGAGTGTTACAGCTTTAGGAAATTTTATTGTGCTTCTCTTTGTGACTCGTAGTCGTCTGGGCGCCTGTAACGTTGTTTGTGTATTTGTTTTGTTTCTGCCTCTCTCTCCCTCTCTCCCCTCTCTCCCTCCCCCCCCCCTCTCTCTCTCCTCTTCCTGCTCCTTCTCCTTCTTCTCCTTCTCCTTCTCCTTCTTCTTCTTCTCCTTCTTCTTCTTCTTCTTCTTCTTCTCACACAAACACACACACACACACACACACACACACACACACACACACACACACACACACACACACACACACACACACACTCACTCACTCACTCACTCACTCACGCTGTCCCACAGAGGCGAGCCATCAACGTAAGGGGCGGAAAATCAATAGTTTCACACACAAAGCAGGAGTGAATGTGACGATTAAATGATATTGTTGAAGTGGTTGTCAGCATGATAAATGAGTTCACTGATATCTTTTGATCAATAAATGAGTTCGTTGATCTCGGTGTTTTGAAGAAGAGTTCATCAAAGTTCATGTGAACAAGATGGGTGGAGTCATTGACGGATCGTCGCCGTAGTCTGCGTGAGTGTCGTTTCATTGTCAGTGGTCTCAGTTTCAGTTTCAGTTTCTGTTTCTCAAGATGACATCTCCGCGCTCGGAATGAATTCCATATGCACTAACGTCACAGGTGCCACGTGTGTGGTGATCATGGCGCAAGCCTTAAGCCTGCACATAAACCCATGAGCTGGCCAGGTCCTGAGGCCCTACCAAGACTATGTTTTACCCAGTGTATATTTTATGCTGGTATTTTATCAGCCTACTACTGGAATAACCTTGGTTACATGTAAATGATATGTGTATGTGTGTATCTTACCTTAAGAAAAGGAACATATATGTGAAGTAAATGAATAAATAATTAAAGGTCTGAACCACAACACAACTAGCTATTCTGTATAAACTCGTCTCACACGACAGACACCCCACCCTAGTCAATGCCCAAATGCTCAGCCATTTATCAATTAGGTGAAGCCAATATTTTCTTAATCATCAATAGGCAAGTAAGTCAGTCAGTAGGTAAGCAAGCAAGTAAGCAAGCAAGCAAGTCAGTAAGCAAGCAAGTAAGCAAGCAAGTGAATGAGTAAGTGAATAAGAAGTAAGTAGGTGAATAAATAACTACAAAATAAAGGAGTATGTAGATAAATGAACAGGTAAGAGATGAAAATAACAAATAACAATAAATACATGCATATATCCACATGCCCGCACACAGACATATACACACAAACATCAGTGGTCTCAACGCTGCCTAAGGCTGTTTCTGTAGTAGATCTATGTGTTTACTTGCCCTGCTGGGTATTTTCTGTTTTTGTGCTTCTTCATGTTTATCCGTATGTGTTCGTCATTTTCAATTACAATAAATTCATTTGTTTCATGTTATGAAAACGGCGTAAGTTACTGGGTGACCTCCTCCTCATCATCATCAAGTGCCTTGCCACATGGCGTTGGCGATCATGGCCCTTCATATGTATCTATCCCTTGTTGTACAAGCACATCTTCCACCCTCTCTGTCCTCAGCCACCCTGCAAGCCCGTCCAATATTTTTCTCTTTCTGGGTCTACCTAGTGCTCTCTTTCCTCCAGCTTTCCTATTGTGACAAGGTGCTCCAATTCCCCTTTCCTCATAAAATGGTCTATGAATGTTACCTGTCTTTTCCTAATCTTCCTTGTGAATGATCTTCGTGTGTCTGCCTCCATCAAGACTGTCTCGTTTGTTTTCTTTGCTGTCCATGGTACTCTCAACATTCTTCTTAGAAACCACATTTCGGCTGCCTCAATCCCGTTCTGGCTTTGCATGTTGACTGTCCACGTCTCACAACCGTATAACATTATCGGTTCTATATAACATTCAAGAACTCTCTTCCTATGTTAATTGATATGCATTTGGGTGACCTGCCTGGCTAAATTGCTGTTTTTGTCTGACGATGCAGTTGAAAGGGGGAAAAAACAACTGCATGTGTGTGAATGATTATAAAATTGAAATGTGGTACTAGTGTGTTGTGTGCCCTTACGTGTGTAAGACATCATTCAATCCTTTAACAGTGTTAGTTTCAATATGACGTTTGCCCATATATGTTTGATATTTGATGTACTGCAGTTACCTCATCTTTGTGTGTTTGTAAACCTGCTGTAACCCTTACTGTAAGGGGATGTTGGCCTTATAGTACTGAATGTCGTGTTCGTGTTCAGTTTGTGTTCACCAATCCTAAAACTGCATAAATCTTAAAATTTAAACAAACGAGGCACTGGTTTGACTTTGTGTTTGCATGCTGCTAGGCATTCACTGCACAGTCTTGTAGAAAAGCTGTGTAGTGGCTCCCCTTTGTTTGTCAGTTAAGTCCATAATCTTATCCTCTTTCAGTATGAAGCTGGTGAACACGTTGTGTTTGAAAACCCGTCACAGAAGGGCGAGACATGTTTAAAGAACGCTGTCACATTTCTGAATGTTGCCCATGATCTGTATGTTTCCTAATCCTTGTAGGTTTCCTTGTCCCTATATGTTTGTTTACCCTTGTAGATTTCCTTATCCGTCTAGATTTACTTATCTGTGTGTGTTTATCCTTTTCGGTTTCCCTATCCCTGTAGGTTTCCTATCCCTGTAGGTTTCCTTATTCCTGTAGGTTTCCTTGTCCCTGTAAGTTTCATAATCCCTGTAGGTTTCATTATCCCTGTAGGTTTCGTTATCCCTATAGGTTTCCCTATCCCTGTAGGTTTCCTTATCCCTGTAGGTTTCCTTATCCCTGTATGTTTCCTTATCCCCGTATTTCCTGTCCCTGTTAGTTTTCTTTTCCCAAATCTGTGTTCTCTCACCCTTCTGTACGTGTTTTTCCCAAATATGTGTTCCCCTCACCATTCTGTGCGTGTTTTCCCCAAGTCTATGTTCCTCTCACCCTTCTGTGCGTGCTTTTCCCAAATCTGTGTTCCCTCACCCTTCTGTACGTGTTTTTTCCCAAGTCTGTGTTCCCTCACCCTTCTGTACGTGTTTTCCCCAAATCGGTGTTCCCCCACCCTTCTGTACATGTTTTCCCCAAATCTGTGTTCCCTCACCCTTCTGTACGTGTTTTCCCAAATCTGTGTTCCCCTCACCCTTCTGTTCGTGTTTTCCCCAAGTCTATGTTCCTCTCACCCTTCTGTACGTGTTTTTCCCAAATCTGTGTTCCCTCACCCTTCTGTACGTGTTTTCCCCAAGTCTATGTTCCTCTGACCCTTCTGTACGTGTTTTTCCCAAATCTGTGTTCCCTCACCCTTCTGTACGTGTTTTCCCCAAGTCTATGTTCCTCTCACCCTTCTGTACGTGTTTTTCCCAAATCTGTGTTCCCCTCACCCTTCTGTTCGTGTTTTCCCCAAGTCTATGTTCCTCTCACCATTCTGTACGTGTTTTCCCCAAATCCGTGTTCCCCTACCCTTCTGTACGTGTTTTCCCCAAATCTGTGTTCCCTCACCCTTCTGTACGTGTTTTCCCCAAATCTGTGCTCTCTCACCCTTCTGTACGTGTTTTCCCCAAATCTGTGTTCCCTCACCCTTCTGTACGTGTTTTCCCAAAATCTGTGCTCCTTTCACCCTTCTGTACGTGTTTTCCCCAGATCTGTGTTCCCTCACCCTTCTGTACGTGTTTTCCCCAAATATATGCTCTCTCACCCTTCTGTACGTGTTTTCCCCAAATCGGTGTTTCCCTCACCCTTCTGTACGTGTTTCCCCAAATCTGTGTTCCCCCACCCTTCTGTACGTGTTTTCCCCAATCTGTGCTCTCTCACCCTTCTGTACGTGTTTTCCCCAAATCTGTGTTCTCTCACCCTCTGTAAGTTTCCCCAAATCTGTGTTCCCTCACCCTTCTGTACGTGTTTTCCCCAAATATATGCTCTCTCACCCTTCTGTACGTGTTTTCCCCAAATCTGTGCTCTCTCACCCTTCTGTACGTGTTTTCCCCAAATCTGTGTTCCTTTCACCCTTCTGTACGTGTTTTCCCCAAATCTGTGTTCTCTCACCCTTCTGTACGTGTTTTCCCCAAATCTGTGTTCTCTCATCCTTCTGTACGTGTTTTCCCCAAATCTGTGTTCTCTCACCCTTCTGTACGTGTTTTCCCCAAATCTGTGTTCTCTCACCCTTCTGTAAGGGTTTTCCCCAAATCTGTGCTCCCCCATGCCTCTGTGGTTCCCTAAACCAGTGTCCCCTCCGCCGTCCCTCTGTGTTTTCTCCAAGTCTGTTTCCCTCCATCCTTCTGTGTTTTCCATTACCAGTGTTCCTTTATCCGTCTGTTTCTCCCCTTCCAGTGTTTCTCTGTTCCTGTGTGTTTTCCCGAAACCCAATGCACCCTGCTTCTCCATTTATCTGTATTTTCCTCAAACCAGTGTTCCCCCCCCCCCCCACCCCCAGCCCCTCTTTATTTTCTCTCAGTGTCCCCCCATCAACTGTGTTTTCCACAAACAGGTTTTTTTCCTACGTCTGCTTTTTATTCAAACTTCTGTTCCCCCATCCGTCTTCGTTTCCCCTTGATTAATGTTCCCCCTTCCCGCTGAATTGTCTCCAAAACCTGTCTTCCCCCTGTCCCTTTGAGTTCCCGTACACCTTTGTGTTTTCCCCAACTGTGTTTGTTACCTTATCCCTGTGTTTTCCACAATCATGGGCGTCCCTCTTTCTGTGCTTGCTGCCCAGACTTTGCATTCTTCTGTTCCTATAGCAACCATCACAACAGGCCAACCTCGCCGTCGGCATCAGTAGTTATGGTTCCGTTTCCCCTTCAGTTAGGATTCCTTTGTGTGCAGTGTTCTCACTGACTGGAAGTGGTCTTTGTTTCTGTCTGGCATTGAATGAATCGATAACGCTTTAAGTGTTTTCAGCATCCATTGTTAATGAACGACCATGTAGCATTGCTTACGAGCAGTAGACCAGCTCTGAACACAATCAGAGGATGACTGACGTGAGTTTAAGTCAGCTGAGGTCTTCAGTTGATCCATCAACTTCCAATAACTTTCTCTGTCTCTCTTTCTCCCACACACACACACACTCACACACTCTCTCTCAATCTCTCTCTCTCTCTGTGCCTCTCTTCCTTTCTCTCTCTCTCTCTCTCTCTTCTGTCTGCCTGTCTGTCTGTCTCTGTCTCTGTCTGTCTGTCTCTGTCTCGCTCTCTCTCTCTCTGTCTTTCTCTCTCTCTGCCTATCTGTCTGTCTCTGTCTGTCTGTCTGTCTCTGTCTCTGTCTGTCCGTCTGTCTCTGTCTGTCTGTCTCTGTCTCTGTCTCTCTCCTCTCTCTCTCCCTCTCTATCTCTCTCTCTCCCCCCCCTCTCTCTCTCTATCTCCCCCCACATCGTTCTCCCTCTCTACCAATACGACCACTCCCAAATCTCCATGAATCATCATTTTCACATTTTGCTAGCCTCGTCTGCAAAAAAAGACATGGTTGTCTGTTAGTAGCCTGTTTCTATGCACGCATTTGTGTGAAGATTTTATATGGCTACCATTATGCCGGTAATTATCACTTCCTCCCTTCTAAAGTCATGGACTCAAGACCTGATGTCTGGGGTTCAATCTCAAACCACAAATTAAAATCTGGCCTGTACGTTGCCCATCTTGACGTTTCCATCATTCTGGTGGTGTTAGCTTAGTGTTTCATAAGTCCATTGACTAACCCCTCTCCTCCTGTTTCATGACCTTACAAATTTATAGGGTTTTGTGCAGGCTCAGTGAGTATGCGGGATAAATGCGGTCAGATATGGGTGCCGCGAGTATG
>CM060314.1:35813804-35816304 GCA_030674185.1 Monoplex corrugatus | reverse complement strand
GAGAGGTAGGTAGGTAGACAGATGGATAGGTTGGTAGATAGATGGATAGACAGATAGACAGACATATAGATAGATAGATATGTTCCTTTTTTTAAGGTAAGATACACAGATACACATGTCATTTACATGTAACCAAGATTATTCTAGTGATAGGCTGGTACAATACGAGTATAAAATATAGACTAGGTAAAACATAGTGTAGGTAGGGCCTCAGGACCTGGCCAGCTCATGGGTTTATGTGCAGGCTTAAGACGTGTGCCATGATCACCATACATATGGTTAGTGCATATGGAATTCATTCCGAGCGCGGAGACGTCGTCTTGAGAAATTGAAAATGAAACTTGATACTGTTTGTTTCAATGTTGTTGATACAGTTTGTGGTGTGTTCCCGTCATGAGAAAGGAGGACAGTTATTCCCCTTTCACTATAAATCATGTCCGTCCTTTATATGTCTGTAGTTATGGTATCACCTGCTTACAATATTGATCAACCTGTCCTGTGGTTTCCGTAAAACAATGTAGGGAGCTTCCGACTTTTAAGTGTCGAGACTTTAGTAATGGTAGCAGAGCCGGCAGCTATGCCAGCTTTCGACTGTGTGTGTGTGTGGGGGGGGGGATGCCGTGTAGAGAGATGAAGACCAGATTAACCTTTGACTCCTGCACCCCGTCCATTAGCATTGTGCATTGCCAACTACGCTATTAAAGCGAAACATTAATCCTTTGATTCCCTCACACTATCCACCAGCTTTCTCCCGGAAGGCTGATGGAATCAAAGGGTTAAGTTTTTGCGGTTGGTGGTTAAGGTGCACGAGTCAAAGGGTTAGGGCGAAGGAGAGCTTTTTTCATTCTCTTGGTCCGATAGCTGGACCTGCCTGATGTATGTTGTGTGGCTGTGTCCCGGGGTTTGTCATCTCCCCACCTCTATATTTGGCTTGTGAACAAGGTGACTGATGATTGGGTCCGAATTGGTCATGCAGCGCATGGACAACCCCTTGTTTGCTTGACGAAATGACTACCGTGTGGCGTTTGGAGCCGGAAGGTGTTTGTTTGGCCAGTGGTGAGGTATTGTTGCTCCGGGTCCCACCCAGCACCCTCGGTTGTTTCTTGTTTACAATTAACAGTTCTGGTGCAGTCTGCTTACAATATTGATTAACCTGCCATCCAGACCTGTGTTATGTGTTTACTGTATCAAGCAACTTGTCTTTTAGACGTACTGTAAAATAGTTAGATTATTGACCAGATTGTTATTCATAGATGTCATGGTGTGTTTAATGATAGAAATGCTGTAATATGTTTACATTATTGGTTGATTTGCAGTTTATGCGTGTTGTAATATGTTTATATTATTGTTCAATTTGCCGTTTAAAAATGTGATGTGTTTACATTATTGGTCAGTTTATCATATTGTGATATGTTTACATTATTGGTCAATTTATCGTTTATACGTTCTGTAATATATTTTCCATTATTGATCGATTTACCATTTAGATGTACCGAAATATGTTTACAATATATGATCGATCAGCCATCTAGACAGGTTGCAAAATATTTACAATATTGATCGATTTACCACCCAACAAATAGCCCCATACTGTTTTGCTTTCACCGTATCGATCAGGCGGCAAGGAAAGCAGGTTGAACTGAAGGAAACCAACTTGGTTCCGTATTGAACTGACTAAAAGCGACACTTAGTGCACGTTTGTGTAGTTTAGGTCGCTTGCTTGCCTGCACTACAAGTTCCCTTCCTGGTATCATCATCATCATCATCATCATGTGCCCTGCCGCATGGCGTTGGCGATCATGGCTCTCCATGTGCATCTATCCCTTGTCGCTGTAAGTACATCTTCCACCTTCTCTGTCCTCAGCCACCCTGGAAATCCGTCCAATACTTTCTCCGTGGGTCTACCTGGTGCTCTCTTTCCCTCAGCTTTCCTGTTGTGACCAGGTGCTCTAATTCCCATCTCCTCATAAAATGACCTATAAATGTTGCTTGCCTTTTCCTAATCTTCCTTATCAATGATCTCATTGTGTCTGCCTCCATCAAGACTGTCTCGTTTGTTTTCTTTGCTGTCCATGGAACTCTCAACATTCTTCTTAGAAACCACATTTCGGCTGCCTCAGTCTTGTTCTGGCTTTGCGTATTGACTGTCCACGCCTCACACCTGTATAACAAAATCGGTTCTGTTTAGCATCCCAGAACTCTCTTCCTGATGTTAATGGATAGGCATTTGTTCCTGAAATTGTCGCCCCTAACAGGCAAATCGTCTTTTAGCAAACGGCAACTTGACAACACGTTCCCAAATCTTGTTTGTTTGACCTTCTGCCGGGAAACATTGAACTGTTCGTTTTACTTCAGCAGTTTCAGTTTTTCTGTCATAGATGGACATGGAGGTCAGAGTGGAGATGGAGATGGAGGTCAGGATGGAGATGGAGATGGAGGTCAGGGTGGAGATGGAGATGGAGGTCAGGGTGGAGATGGAGATGGAGGTCAGGGTGGAGAT
>CM060314.1:35791304-35808804 GCA_030674185.1 Monoplex corrugatus | reverse complement strand
CCCCTACTGCGTGAATCTGGGAATGCAGGGAAGAAGAAGTCAGTGGCAATACATATACTGAAAGAGTTAACAATATTACCTAGTCGCTTCTCGAGACTTAACAGCAAATGATGAAATGCACACGTGTGCTGTAACAATCATCATCATCATCAGGTGCCCTGCCGCATGGCGTTGGCGATCGTGGACTTCCATCTGTCTCTATCTCTTGTTGCCCCAAGCATCTCCTCCACCCTCCTCGTCTTCAGCCACTCTGCAAGTCCGTCTAGCATTTTCTCCCTGGGTCTACCTGGTGCTCTCTTTCCTCCAGCTTTCCCGTTGTGACCAGGTGCTCCAAATCCCCCTTCCTCATAAAATGGCCTATAAATGTTGCCTGTCTTTTCCTAATCTTCCTTATGAATGATCTACTTGTGTCTGCCTCCATCAAGACTGTCTCGTTTGTTTTCTTTGATGTCCATGGAACTCTCAACATTCTTAGAAACCACATTTCGGCTGCCTCAATCTTGTTCTGGCTTTGTTTGTTGACTGTCCATGCCTCACATCTGTACAACAGAATTGGTTCTATATAACATTCAAGAACTCTCTTCCTGATGTTAATTGATAGACATTTGTTGATAAGAATGCTTGTCATCTTCTTGAATGCTGTTTTGGCTTAGCCGATCCTGCTGTAACAATGAAACTCATTAACTCATTCATGCCAAACGGTTTGTCTGTCGACCTGCCAACATATCCCAACAACCAAAACACGAAAGAGGTGCCTTCGATACAGAATCAGTGGCGTGGCAAATGCATAATAGCTTGGAGACTTTACTGTCCTCTCCGCGTTCTTGAATAATCGATGGGTAGAGGATATAGTTGACAGTTCCATTTATCTTTTCAAATGATGGTTGTTTTACCAAGGTTCCTGGTGTTTCTAAACAGAGAGCAGCAATCATTGATTTGACATTGACATCACCAGAAGTTATTCCGTCCTGTTCAAGGAAATTCGCGATACTTTAGGAAGCGATCATTTGCCTATCATAACAACAAGCACTGATGAAAACAAAAAGATAAAACGACCCCTCCTGATATTATTTCATAATATAATTATACGCATGCAAACTGTCCTTAATTTAGAATGCTATTGCTGGTCATGATTTCAAATATATATGAAAGTGAAAATGTAGACTTGTGTCAATTTTAGCTGCCGCAAACTTACAGTATCCATTTCAAAACTAAAACCCTTTAAGTCCTATGGCCGTTTAAGTAATGTTTGAACGACAGGCGTTTATAAGAAAACAGTTCAGAACCCAAAAATTGGGGGAGGAGCGAAATTTCAGGTCTACATCACAGACTAAAAGCGCGAAGATCGTATAGAAAATTTTAAAAATGCAAACAACCAGTCCAACAAAACAATCGTTCAAGCAAAGAAATATAATCGTACACCATACTGCACAAAAGACATTTCAGACTGTAAAGATTTTCATGAAGTTTGGACGAAATTATAAACACCCATAATTGAATCAACTCACCAGAGTGTCCAGTAATGATTGATACAAGTAACAATTTTTCTTCGGACAACGACAAAGCCGAAACCTTTGTGTATATGTTTGCTGAAAACAGAAAAGTAGGATGTTTGTCTCTTAACTGCATATACATATCCCATACCGCAGAATGATTTATGGTTTAATTCTCCAATCACTCTAGAACAGCCGAAAAATACAATAGTATCTGTGAATAATAAGGATTTCATATGGCATTGATACAGTTTCAAATGTTTCAAATGAAATAATTAAGAATCTTCCATAAACCATGTAATTTTCCTACACTTTTCTTCAGAAATGTTGGATCAGCGGAAACATGCCACAAATATAGAAAAAGTTTCACTGTTGTTACATGCCTATTGTTCAGACGTCCAATTTAAGTAGATTAACGGAAAGATTGGCCTTAAATAGAATGACACATTACTGTGAAAAAAATAAAGCCATTCCAGTAAACCAGAAGGTTTTATAAAAAAAAAAAAAGGTCTGAAGTTGAACACCAGCTTAAATTTACAACTCAAATCAATTCGCCCGCAAAACTATATTTTAGCTACTTTCTTTGACGTGCAAAAGGCTTATGGTCATGTTGTCACCAACTTTATTGTACCAGCTGAAGTCTATGTTTATCTGGAAATGTGTGTAATTACATAAGTTTTGTCACTCATTAGAACAATTCAAGCAAACGTGTGAGCAGTCTAATCTACTCGGAATCCTACAAGGTTCAGTAAATGTACCTGTTTTATTTAATATCCATATACAGGATCTTCCAAAGGCCTTTTCAAATCATGTTGTTCTAGCACAATGTACTGACGTTATTTGGATTAATGTCATTTTGAAAAAAAGACAGCCCCAAAGAGAGCGCAGGCTTACATAAGGAATTGTGCAAATCTGATCTTGATAATCTTTGAAACAGTATGTTAGAAAATGGTCTGATGTCGCCGACAGAAAATGACTAATATGGTGCTATTTAATTCAGATGGTAACTAAAATAACTTGCCTATTTTCAAATTGTTTGGTAAAATGATGCACTACAGGTTGCAACATTTCTTGGAGATTTTATGATATCGAAATTAACTTGAAATGTCCGTTTTGATTATTTCAACAAAAGCAAGAAAAACCATAGATGTTTGAAGAGATGATAAGCAGAATATCCTTGCGAATGACACAAATATAGTGATTTATCTGTCAATTGCACTTGTAAGATCTAAATAATCGTTGCACAAAAATTATTTTTAGTGCTCCTGACTTTTTACTAAGAAAAGAATCAAAGCTTAGACTGCCAAGTATCAAGTGTGCACTGAGTGTACCATTGTATGCACTAAATCAGGAAACGCACAAGTTATTAGAATTCTGCCTCTGGATGAATATCGTAAATTAGCAACAGCTATGTTTGACATTAGAGTTATGTTATGAACGGATACTTTCGTAAGAAAGGAATTTAAATGAGATCTTATATTGATTTTCCAAAAAGAGGAAGTGACATGCATCACAATTAACAGATGCTACATACACATCTCACTTGAATAGAAAGCATAAAACAAATTGAATGGCAAAGCTGTTAAATTATCCTAATGCCTATCCCTACATGGGAAATTCTAAAATCCACGTTTCATATTGATTATACAGACACTGAAAAATAAAAACGTCAACATTACGATACTTACTACCAGAGAACACAACGATGAAAAGTGCTGCAACCATCTCCATTCTTCTACATATGGATCACTTCTGGAAAATCGAAATGCAGGTGAAGCATTTTAGTTCCCACGATTAAAGCAGAAACGTCGCATATTATTTGAAAAAGCTGTATCCACTTTACTAGCAGAATTAGTGGCTATCATACAAGCTTTAAATTATCTAGTAAACGTAAGTGTGTTATTTTTCAAAGGAGCTTTCTATGTTGATTCAAATTCTGTATTACGTGCGTTGGTATTTCAATACTGAAACAAGACCTGATTTACTTAGTGCGACAAACCATCTAACACATTGTTTAAGAATAAAAGCCACCGATGTCGGTTTTTGCCAGACCAGCAGAAAAAACAGCGTGCTCACAGTTGTGAACAATCAAGAAAGAAGCTTACAGCTTGCGAAAAACGCACTATTCCTCCCTCTACCATCTGAGATCGATTGTCTGTGTTTACTTTCGTCCACAGCTAACCAAAATATTGTAAAACTTTTAAATGTATTTGCGGTGACCAGGTCACAATGTAAGCGGTCTGTTTTTCTGCAAAAAAAAATGCGTTCCTTTTCACCCAAAAGATTCACACACACACACACACACACACACACACACACACACACACACACACACACACACACACACACACACACACACACACACACACACACACACCACGCACACACACACATGGGCACACAACACACATGCACACGCACACATACACTCACACATTTCACACACAGTCACACCACACACACACACACACATTACACACACACACACACACACACACACACACACACACACACACACCACACACACACACTCACACACACACACACACACACACACACACATAAACAAACAGAAACACACACATACGGATACACAGATACTTACGCACACATCACACACACACTCATACATACACGCACGCACACACTCACATTCGTTCACACGCAAACGCATACACACACCATACTCACACTTACACATGCACACACGCACTCATAGTCACACTTACACACACACATATATATACACACACAGCATCTCCATCACACACACAGACGCTAACACACACACAAACACAAACACACACACAGCACACAAGCACGCACACACACACAAACACACACACACACACACACACAACACACACACATACACATACACACACACACACATACACATACACACACATACACACATACACACAATACACACACACAAGCCACAATCCTGTAGAGCACTTCAAGTGAGCAATGTCAGATCACGTTACGTTACGTAGCTGGAATTACAGGATCGTTGATTCACAATCCTGTTTATGCATTACTCTAATGTTATCAGATTTACGTTTCAATGAAAAGATTTCGTTCATAGTTACTGGTAAGTTTTAGCTCCGTTTTTCTGCAACCCATATCTGTTTTCTCTGCCTTTATGTATTCCTGTTATACATGTTTGTCTCTGACCCTCTCTGAAGTCATGGTAATCAACAAAAAGCACAAAATCCCCTCATGCAAAATAACAGCAAACGGCACAACCTTGAGATAGGTTGATAAGTTTGAATATCTGGAAACGATCATTTCACCAGACGGCAGATGCACATCAGAAATAGCCAGCAGAATCGGCCGAGCCAAAACAGCATTCAAGAAAAAGACAAGCATTCTTACCAACAAATACCTATCAATTAACATCAGGAAGAGAGTTCTTGAATGTTATATAGAACCGATAATGTTATACGGTTGTGAGGCGTGGACAGTCAACAAGCAAAGCCAGAACAAGATTGAGGCAGCCCAGATATGGTTTCTAAGAAGAATGTTGAGAGTTCCATGGACAGCAAAGAAAACAAACAAGACAGTCTTGATGGAGGCAGACGCCAGATGATCATTCATAAGGAAGATAAGGAAAAGACAGGCAACAATTATAGGCTATTTTATGAGGAGATGGGAATTGGAGCACCTGGTCACAACAGGAAAGCTGGAGGGAAAGAGAGCACCAGGCAGACCCAGGGAAAAAATATTGGACGGATTTGCAGAATGGCTGAGGACAGAGAGGGTGGAAGATGTGCTTGCGGCAACAAGGGACAGATGCATAAGGAGGGCCATGATCGCCAACGCCATATGGCAAGGCACTTGATGATGATAATGATGATTACCCTCTCTCTTACTTGTTTTCTCTCTTACCCACCCTATTTTCTGTATCGCTCTCAAGTCACTACTCCTATGGCAGTCATTCTGTTGTCCAACACACCTCACTCACTGAAACTGAGATCACTAGGAGACCAGGACGTGAAGAGTCACAGACTCTAGAGCAACTTATCGCAATCCTATAAAGATGAGAACGCGGATGGCAATGATGATGCTAGGGATTTCTATCCAAGGTTGAGAATATGTGATGGGGTTGTGCTCTGCGTTTACTTGTCATTATATAAACTGGCGTCAACCAGGCCCGACACACGCAGACACCTGCGGTGTTTGCTGTGAAATTTGAACAACACACTTAACGATACATCCGTAAAGGTGGATGAAGCTCGCTGTGTTGGTCCCAGTGTGAACAACGAGTCCTCTGCAACATAATCATGTCTGGACACAAACCAGTCAGGGCTGAAAAATCCCGCATCATCGTCTGTCTGTCTGTCTGTCTGTCGTCTGTCCCTGTCTGTCTGTCTGTCTGTCTGTCTGTCTTTGTCTGTCTGTCTGTCTGTCTGTCCCTGCATGTGTCTGTCTGTCTGTCCATGTCTGTCTGTCCCTGTCTGTCTGTCTCCCTGTCTGTCTGTCTGTCCCTGTCTGTCTGTCTGTCTGTCTGTCTGTCCCTGTCAGTCTGTCTGTCTGTCTGTGCCTGTCGGTCTGTCTGTCCCTGTCTGTCTGTGCCTGTCGGTCTCTGTCCCTGTCTGTCTGTCTGTGTCTGTGTCTGTCTCTGTCTGTCTGTCTGTCTGTTTGTTTGTTTGTCTGTCCCTGTCTGTCTGTCTGTCTGTCCGTTTGTTTGTTTGTTGGATTCATGGGGTTTAAACCTACAATCAACCAGTCAGTTGTCCTTCTCCGCTAACCAACTGGCCACGTTGTTTGTTTGGTCTGCATCTTGCCTGTATTGTGTCCATCCTGTTAGGGTTACTGTGGCAAGTTTATGACGCTGACTCTGACTTTCACATTGGTCGGTCTTGAAATGACTCAAAAAGGACTCTCTCTCCTCTTTCTGTCTCTCCCTCCCTCCTTCCCTCCTTTTCTCTCTTTCTCTCACTCTCTCTCGCTCTCTTTCCCTCCTTCCCTCCCTTTCCCTCTCTTTTGCTTTCTAACCTCTCTCTCTCCCTCTCTCTCTCTGTCTGTCTTTCTCTCCTTTCTCTGTCTCTGTCTTTCTCTCTGTCTCTGCCTCTCTCTCTCTTTCTCTGTCTCTGTCTTTCTCTCTCTCTCTCTCCCTCTCTCTCTTTCTTTCTTACTCATACTATACACACATGCACTCACATTCACACACATACATACACGCTCAAGAAAGAGCGCACGCACACGCACATACAAACACGCACACACTAACAGAAACGACACGCGCACACACATACACACACACACACACATTTACACACACACTCTCACAAACACACATACAAACACACACAAAATGCAAACACAGACAACACACACTCATACCTCATCACTAACAATAACAACAACAACACACTACCACCACCTCCACCACCACACGAATATTACCACCATCACCTTCACCACTGCCACTACCACCCAGTGGCGAGTGAAAAGATTGTCGATTTTCTTTTTTTCTTCTTTCTTTCTTTTTTTCTTTCTTTCTTTCTTTTTATTATTTTTTTTTTTTCACTATGGTCATTATCATCCTCCTCTTTCTTTGTTTCAGATGTCTTGGCTGTATTATGTGTGCGCTCTACTCATTTTAGGTAAGTGTGTGTGTGGTGTGTGTTTTGTGTGTGTGTGTGTGTGTATGTGTGTGTGTGTGTGTGTTGTTGTGTGTGTGTGTGTGTGTGTGTGTGTGTGTGTGTGTGTGTGTGTGTGTTTGTGTGTGTGTGTGTGTTGTTGTGTGTGTGTGTGTGTGTGTGTGTGTATGTGTGTGTGTGTGTATGTGTGTTGTGTGTGTGTGTGTGCGTGGCGTGCGTGTGTGTGTGCATGTGTGTGTGTGTGTGTTGTGTGTGTGTGTGTAATGTGTGTGTAGTGTGTGTGTGTGTGTGTGTGGTGTGTGTGTCGTGTGTGTGTGTGTGTGTGTGTGTGTGGTGTGTATGTGTGTGTGTGTGTGTTATGTGTGCGCTCTACTCATTTTAGGTAAGTGTGTGTGTTGTGTGTGTGTGTGTGTGTGTGTGTGTGTGTGTGTGTGTGTGTGTGTGTGTGTGTGAATTTGTGTGTGTATGTGTGTGTGTCTGAATGTGTGCGTGTATGTGTGCGTGTGTGTGTTGTGTGTTGTGTGTTGTGTGTGTGTGTGTGTGTGTGTGGTGTGGTGCGTGGTGTGTGTGTGTGTGTGTGTGTGTGTGTGTGGGATGTGTGTGTGTGTGTGTGTGTGTGAATGTGTGTGTATGTGTGTGTGTTCTGAATGTGTGTGTGTATGTGTGCGTGTGTGTGTTTGTGTGTGTGCGTGTGTGTGTTTGTGTGTGTGTGTGTGTGTTGTGTGCGTGGTGTGTGTTGTGTGTTGTGGTGTGTGTGTGGTGTGTGTGTGTGTGTGTGTGTGTTGGTGTGTGTGTGTGAGGATGGAGATTTTCTTAATGTCCGCATGTGTGCAAACCTGTCTAGGATAAACCCACATCATGTGTATATGCCAGCAGAGCATGAAATATGCACGTTAAATATCTTTTAAGTCATGGCGGTGTCTGATGACCTGTGGAAACAAAAAAACGCCCAGCATACATGCCCACTGATGATGGACTGTGCAGACTGCATTCGAGCGAAATCGGACCGATGCTAAAACAAACAAAACATAAAAGACCATAGCGACCTTGTGGAGTACAAAATCTGGCCTTTATGTTATAATTTTTATATCAGAGGGAAGAATATCAAAATGGCTTGACCATTTGTTTATGTTCCTGCCGACAACCAAGGAGCGGAGATAAATATGGAGCCAGACTTCCTGTCGTTCCACTTGATAGAAGTTTTAACAGCTAAAAAAATCAATGTGCAATCCCTGTACTCACCAGATAAGCACATTGCAAGACAAACAAATATCCACGATTATCGGTGTGTATTACAGGCACAAACGTTCATGCAACATACATATATGCATAATATATATATATATATATATATATATATATACATACATATATATGTGTATATATATATATATATATATGTATGTGTGTGTGTGTGTGTGTACGCGCGCGCGCGCGCGCGTGCGGTGTGTGTGTGTGTGTGTGTGTGTGTGTGAGTGTGTATGTGTGTGTGTGTACATATATATGTATATTGTATGTTCATAGCAAACACAGTACCAGTCGCAGGCTGCAGCAGTTACCTCAATGCTGTAATGGGAAAGTTTAGGCTGAAACTAAAAACAAAAACAAAACAAAACAAAACTATCATCAAACCAAATCTTCGACTCTTAAAAACGGATGAATCAACTCATGCAAAATTTAGCGTATGTGTTCAAAACAAATTCAATGCTCTGGAGGACGTTGGGGACAGTGAAAAACACTGGACAAATATGAAAAAAAAATCAATAAATCTAGTTTGTGAAGACATCCCTATAGCTGAAAGAAAAACAAAGAAGAGCTGTATGACCAAAACAATTAAGTTTGATGGATGAACAGAGGAAGATAAAGGGAAAAGAGGAAGAATACACAAAGATAGATAAGGAAATCAGGAATAAATATACGGAAGTTAAGGAAGCTTGGCTAGAAACAAAGTGCAAAGAAACAAAAGACGACACAAAACAGACCCTAAGTTTATGTACAGAAATATTGAAGAAATTGCTCACAGGAAAAAGACATGCACATCAATCACCCGGTTGCTTAAAATGAAAAAGAGGGTAAGATTATTATAAAAACAACAACACATCATTAGACAGATGGGGAGAATACATTGAAGACCCTTTTGACGATGACAGAAAGGAGAAACATATCATTAGAAAGAGCTTTCATGGACCACTCAGAAAGCAGACTGTGGCATTTTTACACTGAATTCTTGCTTTGACTGGTAGCCAGTGTAATTTTCACAAGAGGGCTTTTGCATTGCTCCGTTTGCTCTCCTGTAGGATAACACTTGCTTGTATATATGTATGTGTGTGTGTGTGCGTGTGTGTCTGTGTGTATGTTTGTGAGTGTGTCTGTCTCTGTGTGCGCATGAGCGAGTGTGTATGTGTACTGGAATGATAATTACATATTTTATTAGAAGATTCATTACATACGAATATTCTTACTGTTTAATGTTTTAATGTCACAAACTGTTGTGATTGATTGATTGATTCATTCATTCATTCATTGAAATGTGTGAATGATGACCATTATACAAATTTTCACTGACAGAAAAATATTTTTTTCAATCCTGTTCTGTTACCCTTTATATTTCATATAGGTGTTGTGTAACAAGGATTAGCTGGAAGGCAAAACTTTTAGAAGTTTGCTGTTATAGTCTTCCACGACAGATAAGTAATTAGACTGGTTTTCAGCTTCCGATGTGGGTCTTTAGGCAGGATACATGACCGATTCTGGAAGCACACGTTCTTGTGCAGAAACTGCATTGGATGGTGTCCTGTGGCCTTGGGTTCTGCTTCCGCCTGTCTCTCTTCTGTTGAATAACAACTGTTCTGTATTGTTTTCTTTCTTTCGAGTTTTTCATTTTGTTTTGTTGATTGGTTGTTGGATGAGTGGGTGGGTGGTTGAGTGGCTGGGTGGTGGTTGGGTGGTTGGATAGTGGTGGGTGTTGGGTGTTGGTTGGCTGTGGGGGTGGATGTTGGTTTGTAGTTTCTTTGGGTGGTTGGTTGGGTTGTGGTAGTGTGTAGGGGTGGTTGGTCTGGGTTGGTTGGGTTGGGTGGTGTGGTGAGTGGTTTTTTGGGTGTTTGTTGTTGGTGGGTTTTGTTGGTTTGGTCTGGTTGTTGTGGTTATGGATGTTGGGTGTTTTTTTCGTAGATATGACTTGGTAGTTTGGGTTGTGTGTGGTTGATGTTGGTTTGGCATGGTGTGGATGGTTGGCTGTTTCTGGGTGGGCTGGGTGAGTGACTGGTTAATGTGGGTGGTATGTGGGGTGGGTTTTTTGATATTCTTTGCATCTTCTTCTGTTTACTTCCTACCTCTTGACATGATGATTCTGTCTGGTGTGTTCCACGTTATTTTCCCACATGTGAGCATATGTACCATCTCGTATCTATCTTCAATGTTGCAACTGGGTGCCCTTCCAATGCACAGCAGACACTGACCTGACTTACAGGATATTTACCTTGTATGTTGGATGTTCTGCATGTGCTGACACATGATGTGGGTTTAGGCACTGGCCAGTCTGCTCACATGTTGATCTGGGACACAGGAATAATCTCCACCTTTTATCCACCTGAAGGGAGATACCCAGACAGGAGCAAACCCAGACCTTCCAACGTCTAACCCACTGGAATATTGTGCCTGTCATCATCATTATCATCCTCATCGTCACCATGTGCCCTGCCGCGTGGGGTTGGCAATCATGGCCCTCCATACAAATCTATCCCTTGTCGCTGCAAGTACATCTTCCGCCCTCTCTGTCTTCAGCCACCCTGCAAGCCTGTCCAATATTTTCTCGCCGGATTTACCTGGTGTTCTCTTTCCCTCCAGCTTTCCTGGTGTGACCAGGTATTCGAATTCCCCTTTCCTCATAAAATGGCCTATAAATGTTGCTTGTCTTTTCCTACTTCTTAAATAATGAATTTCTTGTGTCTGCCTTCTTCAATACTTTCTCGTTTGTTTTCTTTGCTGTCCATGGAACTCTCAACATTCTTCTTAGAAACCACATCTCGGCCGCCTCAATCTTGTTCTGGCTTTGCGTGTTGCCTGCCCACGCCTCGGAACCGTTTAACATTGTCGGTTCTATATAACATTCAAGAACTCTCTTCCTGACACAGACCAGAAGAACAAGAAAACCAATGTAAGCGCGTCTCCAACACGACAAAACAAAACAAGCGCAAATTTTCGGCCAACTAGCCTTTGTCAAGCGCGAACGCACGGTCACAGACAAATCACAGACACCAAACAATGGATAATAAAAACGGGACTAAAAACTTCCCTGCCGCCTCGTCCAGTGGGTAAGAGATGGAATGCCCATGTCATCATGAGCAGTAGTAAGAAAAGGGGAGAGGGGAGGCAACTATGATGTCAAAAGGGAAGTGAGATGAGTTCTGCAATTTTGAGAAGTGGCCATGCTATATCGGTATAGCCCTGTTCTGAAGAAGGCACAGGGCAAGAGCCAAGAGATAAGGGAGTAGATTGTGCCCGGTGCCAAGAATCTGGTAGGCGTGGGAACAGGAAGAGACATGAAACGGCATGTCTGAATTTTGTTACTCATGGTTTGTCATTAAGACCATGTGGTTTGCGTGTTCCAAGTTTATTTATGAGGTGGGATTCTCTGTCTTTCCTGTCTATGGTGCTGTTATTGTGTAGAAGCCACAGACCTTTCACTCGGATGTCATTGATTGAGTGGTCTGATTGGTTGAAGTGATTGGGGATAGTTTTATCCCTTTGGTGGCGGATATCAGCCAAGTGTTCTTTGAAACGTGTGTCAAGGGTGCGTCCAGTTTCACCAATATACAATTGGGAACATTTAGAGCAGCTGAATCTTGTTTTGGATCTCTTCCGGACGTTAATTGATAGAAATTGGTTGGTAAGAATGCTTTTCTTCTTGAATGCTGTTTTGGCTTTGCTGATTCTGCTGGCATTTCTGATGTGGTGAGATGACCGTTCCCAAATATTTAAACTTATCAGCCTGTCTCAAAGTTGTGCCATGTGCTGTTATTTTGCATGAGGGGATTTCCCCAGCTATGGATAAATAGCACCACTGCGTTGTGGTTATCTCGGGAGAGAATAAGGCTAAGGGAGTAAACCCTGAAAAAAAATCACACCTACTGCCTTGTAGGTTGTCGTGGGAACGACAAAGGCTGGTGGAGAGTCCGTACACAAACCGATGGAAGGCAACGGGGAAACCACCATCGTATTTTCTCAAGATCACTTATGACCAGCCAAAGCAAGAAAGATCATCACACGGCATAGTTCAAATATGACTGTATCCTGCGTGCAATGCTGTCGCCAGCTTGCTCTGTTGTAGACAACGTCTTTCCAGTTGGTGGTGTTGATGTCACAGTTGGTGACGTTGACTCTCAGATATCCATGTATCGCTTTCCCCCCGTAGGGATGCCGGGTACTCCTTCAGTATAAATAGTATCCCCACCTTCTGGATATTCTGTGCTAGAAATTTCCTCTTTTTCTCTCACTCTTTTTGTTTCTGCCTTGTTCCTTTGCTTTCTGTCATTTCTTTCTATCATTTTCTGCCTTGCTGGTCCATTCACCTGTATGTGTTCGATAAAGTCTTACGTACTTTTCCCTAAGACTGATAATTGGGTGCATGTGTTAAGTGCATTTTTGGCTGTAGAGGGGTGAAATATGCGGAAGCAATTTTAGATAATTTTTGCCCGTGTTTATATATGTTTTGGTGTCCTTAAGTATACTTAAATTTGTATTCAGGTATGTTTTTTTAAACCCCCCTTGCGATAAATTGGACGGAGTGGTCAACGCCGGGGGCATGTCCTTAGATCATGTGCGCGAATGCATTGATACGTGTACTTTAGTTTTCTTTTCTTTCTTTCTTTCTTTTTTTCCTGTTGAAGGTTTGTATACTTTGAAACGGTTGTAGCCCTGATATGGCTCTTTACAGTCGGCTGGGCTTTAAACAACAATACCAATAACAATGTATCGCTTTAAATGGTCTTCCCTGGTCACAGTGTCAATACTTCAGCTCTCTGTAGAACAGCGGCTGTTTTCCACACGGATGATGTGTCGTGTCCCACAAAGAGGACATTTGATGAGAGACACTCGGTGCTTGGCAAGCCACGTTCTTCACAACTTGAAATTTAGGACACTGGGGCTCGCCACGTCACGTTGCAGAACTGTGTTTCATGGGTCCATTTCTTCTCCCCAGTAAAGACCATGCTAGCGCGTGGAGTTACGCGCAGGCTCAAGAAGTCTGTCATATAACTTCCGGCAGGTTTGGATAGAGCGCATGTGGGATTGTCCGAGTGTACCGAATGTATCCTTAGCAAGCACCAAACTCCGTTTCTAAAGAACCGTATGTATGTACATGTCCTATCTTAAATAGAGGTATCTTACGTGTATGTTGAATTTGTCGTCATGCGATGTTGTTACAGTTCTGTCTTGCTGACAGTCTTTCTGTTGTTGTTGTTTTTGTTGTTGTTTTTTTGTTTTGTTGTTGTTTGTTTGTTTGTTTGTTTGTTTGTTTTCATCTTCAACCTCTTAACAATATCAAAAAAACGTATATCTTCATCTTCCTCAATGTGTTGGAAAATAAAGCATCAATCGATTGTCATTGTCATTAGTGATTGTGGTATTATGTCCAATCCAAATATATACCGTAGTCGCCATCCGCTTAGTACAGAGACATAACTGTTTTCATCTCTGTTCAGGTAGTACGTATTCTAATTTATCGGCAAGATCACGATTGCAGGCTGGCAGGGTATGGGTGTGGAAAGCACCGAGTACGTGCACGAGATCTACGCCAAGAAGGACAACACGAACCGTAGCGTGGCCTGTGGGGTGTGTGAGGCTAGGGACGGACAACTGGCCAGGAGACCACAACTCGATGACTGGGAAATACAGTTCGGAAACTGGAGGTAGGCAAGAGAGAGAGAGAGAGAGAGAGAGAGAACAGACAGACAGACAGACGCAGACAGAAAGACAGACAGGTAGACAGACAGACAGACGCTGAGACAGAGAGAGCCCGAGAGAGAGACAGACAGACAGAGACAGAGATAGAGAGACAGAGAGAGAGAAAGAGAGAGAGACTGAGACAGAAGCAGAGACAAAAAGAGACAGACATAGACAGACAGACAGGCAGACTGACAGACAGACTGAGACAGAGAGAGAGAGAGAGAGAGAGAGAGAGCAGTGTAACAGAAACCGACAGACAGAGAGGCAGAGACAGAGAGAGAGAGACAAAGGTTTTGACACTTGGACATTATGTTGACAATAGCCTGGTACGGCCATATCTATGTATGTAATAAGCATGTGCGGTTGTGTTTGTGTTTGCGTGTTTGCGTTTGTGTGCGCTTGTAATTGCATATGTTTGTGTGTGTGTTTGTGTGTTTTGTGTGTGTTTGTGTGTGTGTTTGTGTTTATGAGTGTATGTGTTTGAGATTGTGTGTGTTTGTGTCTATGTGTGTGTTTGTGTCTGTGTGTGTTTGTGTTTGTGTGTGTTTGTGTTTGTGTGTGTGTTTGTTTGTTTGTGTGTGTGTGTGTGTAGGTGCGAGAGAGAGAAAGAGAAAGAGAGATAGAGAGAGAGACAGAGAGGGAGAGAGAAAGAGAGAGAGAGACAGACAGACAGACAGAGAGACAGAGAAAGACAGAGAGAAAGAGACACACAGAGAGATAGAGACAGAGACAGAGAGAGAGAGAAAGACAGAAAGAGAGACAGAGACAGAGAGAGAGAGAACTCATAACTCAGAAAGTTTACTGTGCATCCGTACTCAGCCTCAGGCCACAATACATACCTTGGGAGAGGGAAGGGGTCCCTCACAACCGTTTGGTCAAATATAGTGTACATTGTCATCTGTATCATTTATGTGAAACTAAATTAAGACTTACATACACGTCGTACTAAAGACTATGCGTATGCAATTTCTCAGCCACCTGGATTCCATGGACTTCTGGGTGGACCTGGTGAAGACGGAAGCGGGTGAGTGGGTGTGGGGGGACGGTCAGTTGCTGGACATGAACAGTGTAACCAGTCTGCCTATGACGCCAGCATACAACAACAGCTACACCGACTGGAACTGTGCTGTCTGGAACTTGGTGGAACCGTTCTACCTGCCCACCCAGTGCAGCGTGTCGGCAAACATCCTGTGTCAAATCCCTTCCAGAAATCCTGCTGTTACTGGTGAGTTACTGGGTCATCTCACACTGGACGGAGCAGCAGGGAAGTTTCAGTCTTTTTTTTCCTAATTTTTTTGTATTTGGTGTTTGTTTGTTTGTTTGTGATCTTACGCTTGACAAAGACCAGTTGGCTGAAAATTTGCGCCTGTCTTGTCTTGTTGTATTAATACGTGTTCTTATTCCTTTTTCGTGTTTTTCCTGGTTCCTGTTTGCTTGAATGCGGGCAGTCACACTTGTTTTGGATAATGGGTCATGTGTTCGTCTGCCACTTGCTGTATGTGCCCTGTTCTTTCCCTTGTTCTTTCCATTGTTCTTTCCCTTGTTTTTTCCCTTGTTCTTCCCTTGTTTTTTCCTTTGTTTTTTCCCTTGTTCTTTCCCTTGTTCTTTCCCTTGTTTTTTCCCTTGTTCTTTCCCTTGTTCTTTCCCTTGTTCTTTCCCTTGTTTTTTCCCTTGTTCTTTCCCTTGTTCTTTCCTTGTTCTTTCCTTTGTTCTTTCCCCTGTTCTTTCCCTTGCTGCTGCTGCTGCTGCTTCTGTTGTTGTTGTTGTTCTTCTTCTTCTTCTCGTTTAAATCTGCAGAAAAAAAGTGGTGGTGGAGGAGACCTGAGAAGGGGTCTTCTTTTTCTTCATACGTAGGCTAGAACTCCCCCAAGCATTCCCTATCTATACATAAAAATCCATACAAACCTGCCGAGCTGGCAGAGGGAGCGGATTTTAGCGTGTATGACCATTCTTTATCCCGCCGGAAAGGCAATCATACAACATCTGTGGGGAGCTAAGGAGACAATGTGGGATAAATACAAGTGAATGATCTGGAAGGCAGAAATAAGAAAGGGTTTTTGTAAGGGAAAGAGAGCGTGACAGGAAACATTTGATTTATTTGGTTCAGATTTTACGTCGGCACCCACCTCAAGGGATAACCATCCCAGGGAAGTGGAGGAAGGGGGACTTATCTAATCCTATACTGACACCACCAGAACAACAATGATGTTAAGATGGGACAGTAAGAAGGCCAGTTTTAATATGGCGCACCCCGGGATTCGAACCCACAACCATTAGCATGTGAATTCGACGCTCAACTAACTGAACTATCGGAGCCGGGAACGAGGAACCCCTAACTACCCAAAAGCAAAGTAGGAGCTCCTGGTGTTCCAAAACAGGACGGGACCTTAATCCCTGTGGAAATCATACCCCACTGCAGAAACGAGAAGGGTTAGGGAGGAGTATAGCTTCAGTTTCAGTTTCTAAAGATAGGGTCCCTGCGCTCCGAATAAAGTTCGTATGCACTGAGCCACACACGCCATTCTTTTCAAACAATTCTTATTGCCAGTCCTCATGCACATGTTGTGTGGTTTAATCCTTTGACTCCCGCACCCTGCCCACCAGCATTCTGTATTGCCAACCATTCTAGCAAAGCAAAAACGTAACCCTTTTAGTCCCTCACTCTATCCACCAAAAGGTTAAAAGTTTTTGCATTGGCGGATAGGGAGTGGGATTCAAAAGGTTAAACTTTACGAAACAGAATGGAATGACAGGCATGCAAATGTGATGGAGAAATCCAAAATATTCATGGCATAGCCCATAAGCCAGCAGGTAAGCCCCATGAGCCTGTAAGATCTTGAGGATAAACGTGCGGACCGCTTGTGGGTTGGACCTACAACCCCTGCATTATCTAGCATGACTCCTATCAGCTGAGCTAACGGGGCTGTCAGGAGGCCACAAGCGAGTTACGCCCCCTGCATTATCTAGCATGACTCCTATCAGCTGAGCTAACGGGGCCGTCAGGAGGCCACAGGCGAGTTACGCCCCCTGCATTATCTAGCATGACTCCTATCAGCTGAGCTAACGGGGCCGTCAGGAAGCCACAGGCGAGTTACGCCCCCTGCATTATCTAGCATGACTGCTATCCAGCTGAGCAAAAGGGGCCATCAGGAGGCCACAGGCGAGTGTCTTAGGGAGGCAAAGCTAGCTAAAGCAAGCCAGTCAAGTGAGTGGGTTTCTCACGGTCCCCATTGTACGACAACGTAGCGGTGTCAAAAAATGATAGCATGTGATTTCAAGATAGTGATCGCCTGCGCATGACGATTCACATCTTTGTCCGCTGTTGTCGTCATAATTTCATTTGCCGTGAACGTAGTTATGATGTTTGTCAGTACTGAAGAGACATCAGGCAAAAGGTCTCGGCATTTTACTCAGAATAAGCAACTTCGCGTTGTTGTTTTTTTGTGTGTGTGT
>CM060314.1:35776304-35788804 GCA_030674185.1 Monoplex corrugatus | reverse complement strand
GGGTGTATATATGTATGTATATGTACATATATGTGTATGTGTGTGTGCGCGCGTGCGCGTGTGTATGTGTACCTGCACATATGCGTTTGTGTACCTGTCTGTCTGTCTGTCACAGACCTGGAAGAGTGCAAGGCCCAGTGTTTGACAAGCAGCAGCTGTTGGGCAGGTGACTGGAACGGGAACACTCGGATCTGTCGGCTTTTGAACGGAGCTTCTGTCAGCGAACGGCCCTCGCTGCCTGCTCTCGCTGATGATGGCAACTACATCACCTTTGGCCGAACATGCGTCAAGTGTCAGTCTCTGTCTCCCTCTCTGTCTGTCTGTCTGTCTCTCTTTCTCACTGTCTCTGTCTCTTTCTGTCTCTGTCTGTCTGTCTGTCTCTCTGTCTCTCTGTCTCTGTCTCTGATGATGTCGTTTTGCTATCTGAGACGGTTATAGGGTTACAAACGCAGTTGAATTCGTTGTATTCTGCTGCTACTAAACTTAAATTGAAGGTTAATATGACAAAAAGCAATATTGTTGTGTTTAGAAAGGGAGGGTATTTAAGTATACAGGAAAGATGGTTGTATGATGGGGTAATAATGCCTGTAGAAAATGTATATAAATATCTTGGGATGTATTTTTCAATTAAACTGATTTCAATGTAGTCTGCAAAGATCTTGCCAGCCGAGGTAAGCGTGATCGACTTTGTATAATGCAAAAACTATCAGCCCTAGAATGTAATTCATTTGAATTATTTATTAAGCTTTTTGATTCCCAAGTGCAACCAATTATACTATATGGGGCAGAAATTTGGGGTTTATACAATGCCGCTGTCTTCTGTGAAAATGTCCATCTTTTTGCATTGAAAAAGTTCTTAGGAGTTACAATGAAAACGCCAAATGACCTGGTTTATGGTGAAACTAATAGGTTTCCAATATATTTGAATTCTGTCATAAGGAGTATTAAATATTGGTTGAAAGTAAACAGATGAACAATTCTAGGTTGCCAAGGAAGGCTTATAATATGTTGTATGCGATAGATGCCAGGGGAAAGGTAACTGGGTATCTAAAGTAAGAATTAAGTTACATGAGTTAGGGTTTGGTTATGTCTGGTTAAATCAAGGTGTGGGAGATATATTTTGTTTTATCCGAACACTTCGAGAAAGGCTTATTGACTGCAGGTGGCAGGAATGGACAAGTCATATCCAGGACAGTACAAGATTTGATTTTTATAAACAATTTAGTTTGATGCACAGTGTCCCTACTACTTAGTGATGATTATGGATAAACAATTGAAACATGGCACGACAGTTCTTAGATTTGGCATCTCAGATCTTTTCAATCATTATCATCGATATAGAAGACACAGTGATACCGATCTTCTTTGTCCCCTATGTAAAACTGCAGAAGAAAACGAAGTGCATTTTATTCTTTGTTGTCCTGTTTTAGATAATCTGCGGTCTCGCTTTATCCCAGAAAAATACTATAGAAACCCTTCTCAGTTCAGACTTTGTTTACTAATTGCATCAAAAAATGAAACAGTTTGCTTTCTTTTTATACAAAGCGTTTAAACTTCGTAGTACTGTTTGTAACTGATAATTGGAGATATCTATGTACATGTACATGTACATTGCTATAATTACACAGTTGATTTTTGTGTATATATTTTTTGTGGAGATGTATGCTCACATCAACCCCTTCAACTGAGGGGCCATGGCCTTTTGTTGAATAAATGGATATCGTATCGTATCGTATCGTATCGTATCGTATCGTATCGTATCGTATCGTATCTCTCTGTCTGTCTGTATCTCTCTGCCTCTCTGCCTTTCTCTCTCTTTCTCTCTCTCTCTCTCTCTCTCTCTCTCTCTCTCTCTTTCTCTCTCTCTCAGCTCAATCTCTCTCTCTCCTCCCTCCTTTACTCTCTGTCCCTGTCTCTTCTCTCCCTCTCTCTCTCTCTCTTTCTGTCTGTCTGTCTGTCTGTCTCTCTCTCTCTCTCTCCCCTCCCTACCTTACTCTGTTTCTCTCTTTCTTTGTGTCACTCTTTCTCTGTCTCTCTCTTTCTTGTTCCTCTCTCTCTCTCTCTCTCTCTCTCTCTGATTGTTATTCTTGTTGTTATTGTTAAGGGTTGTGCATGCACTGATTTACCTATAGATGTTTCTGTAAACTATATGAGCCATTCAATACACCCAGTGAATTTTTTAAGTATGGTCTAGGTACTGGTTCACCCTTTTGACCCAAACTACTTAACCACCTGTGCAGTCTTAGCTAATTTCCACTGAACTGGTGCAAATCTGTGCGGATGACAGGAACAATCCACACTGTTGAACAGAATCAGTAAAGTTTATAAAGCAATACTAAGTGAGAGGTTGTACGCGTGCGTAAAGGATGCAGAGGCGATATAATCAGCAGAGAACAAGATTTTTGAAAAGGTTTCTTCTGTCTGTCTGTCTGTCTGTCTGTCTGTCTGTCTGTCTGTCTGATTATATCTTCAGCATGAATTATCAAAAGAAAAGTGAATAGTAGGTGCAGAGGAAAGAAGTATGTTGCCTAATAGATTTAAAAAAAAGTATTTGACATAGTAAATAGAAATCAGCTTTGGAACATTTTCACAGAAAATAAGGACATCAAAAAAGCAACAACAAATAACTAAATCAGTGTATACATCCGCTGAATACTGTATCAGGCAAAAAGCTCATTTATCAGAACATGTCACCTGTACTCAGGGTATAAAACAAGAGTAGTAGTAGTAGTAGTAGCAGTAGAACTAGTAGTAGTACATGTAGTAGTAAAAGCACTGTTTAATTCATAGTAATAGAAACACTCCTACACACATATGTAGATGAATAGACAGAGAATAGATAGATAAATAGATAAAGAGGCTGACAGTCAGACAGATAGATAGATAGACAGACATCCAGATAGACAGACAGATAGATAGATAGATAGATAGACAGCAGATAGACAGACAGACAGATAGATAGACAGACAGCAGATAGACAGACAGACAGATAGATAGATAGACAGACAGATACATACATACATACATTCATACATGTACATACATACATACATACATACATACATACATACATACATACATATATACATGCATGCATGCATGCACACATACATACATACATACATACTTACTTACACATACATACATACATACATACATACATACATACATACATACATACATACATACATGCATACGTACATACATACATACATACAATACATACATACATACAAACATACTTACAAACATACATACAAACATACATACAAACATACATACATACATACATAAATACATACAAACATACATACATATATACATACATACATACATTGATACATACATAATACATTTATACATTAATACATACATACATACGTACATACATACATACATGCATACATAATACAAACATACATACGTACGTACATACATACATACATAACATACATACATACATACATTAATACATACAAACATACATACATACATACATACATACACATACATACATACATGCATACATACATTAATACATACATTAATACATGCATACATACATTAATACATACATACATACATACATTATTACATACATACATACATTAATACATACATACATACATTACTACATACATACATACATACATACATACATACATACATGCATACATACATACACACACATACATACATACGTATATACATACATACATACATACATACATACATACATACATACATACATAGAAAGCCAGGCAGACAGACAGATGGACATATAGACAGACAGATGGACATATAGACAGACAGACAGATAGACAGACAGACAAAAAGACAGACAGACAGAGAGACAGACATAGTGTGTTAACATGGTACTACACATGTGTGTAACAGATGAAGAAATGTCACCGGAGGACTCAGACTTCGTGTGTAACTGTGGCGCCATTGAGATCCCCGAAACAGAGGAGGCCAAGGAACAGTTCCTGGAGGAACACAAGGAGGAGGTCAACAAAGAGCTGATCGTACCCACTGTACGTACTGATTTATCTGCCCCTACACTGGGCTGGTTGGGCTGCGGTGGGTTGGTTAGATTAGCTAGCTTGGGTTGGTTGAGTTAGGCCAGCCTGTGTTGGTTAGGTTGGGCCAATATGTCTCGATTAGGTTAGACAAGAATTGGTTGGTTAGGCTGGGTTGGTAAGAATTGGTTAGGTTAGACCAGAATGGGTTGGTTAGGCTGGGTCAGTAAGTCTTGGTTAGGTTAGACTAGAATGGGTTGGTTAGATTATGCCAACATGGGTTGGTTAGATTAGGCCAGCATGGGTTGGTTAGATTAGGCCAGCATGGGTTGGTTAGATTAGGCCAGCATGGGTTGGTTAGGTTGGGCCAGTATTCTTGGTTAGGTTAGACCAGAATAGGTTGGTTAGGCTGGTCAGTAAGTTTTGGTTAGGTTAGACCAGAACGGGTTGGTTAGGTTGGGCCAGCATGGGTTGATTTAGCCCACTATGTCTTGGTTAGGTTGGGCCAGTATTCTTGGTTAAGTTAAGCCGGTATGGGTTGGTTAGGTTAGGCCAACATAGGTTGGTTAGATTAGGCCAGCATGGGTTGGTTAGGTTAGGCCAGCATGGTTGGTTAGATTAGGCCAACATGGGTTGGTTAGATTAGGCCAGCATGGGTTGGTTAGATTAGGCCAACATGGGTTGGTTAGATTAGGCCAGCATGGGATGGTTAGGTTAGGCCAACATGGGTTGGTTAGATTAGGCCAACATGGGTTGGTTAGGTTAGGCCAGCATGGGTTGGTTAGGTTAGGCCAGCATGGTGTTGGTTGGGTTTAGGCCAACATGGGTTGGTTAGGTTAGGCCAGCATGGGTTGGTTAGGTTAGGCCAGCATTGGTTTGGTTAGGTTAGACCAGCAAGGGTTGGTTAGGATAGCTTGGTTTGAGTTTGGAAAGCTTGGTTATTGAGTTTGGAAAGCTTGGTTTGAGTTTGAGTTTGTCTGACTTGGTTTGAATTAGGCTAGCTTGTTTGAGTTTGTCTCGCTTGTTTTGAGTTTGGCTAGCTTGTTTGAGTTTGGTTAGCTTGGTTTGAGCTTGAGTTTGGCTAGTTTGGTTTGAATTTGGCTCGCCTGTTTGAGTTTGGTTTGGGCTTGAGTTTGGCTAGTTTGGTTTGAGTTTGGCTAGTTTGGTTTGAGTTTGGTTAGCTTGGTTTGAGTTTGATTAGCTTGGTTTGAGTGTAGGTAGCATGGTTTGGGTTCAGCTAGCTTGTTTGAGTTCAGTTAGCGTGGTATGAGTTCGGCTGTCATGGCTGAAATCGTGTTAAGGATGGCTGGGGTTAAGTTGGGTTCTCTTCGCTGGTCTTGGACTAAACTAGTTTGGTTTGTGTTAGACTGGTTGAGCTGGTTGTGTAGGGCTTCCTGGATTTGGGTCGAGCTGGTTTGGACTTTGTTGGGTTGGGCTTGTTGGGTCGGATGGTGCTGGGCTGGTTTGGTTCAGATGGGCTGGTTTGGGTAAAGCTGGATCGTCCTCGTTTGGTGTAGAATGATCTGGTTTGTTTCGGATAGAACTGGTTGAGTTAACCCTTTGACTCCCGCACCACCCTGTCTACCAATTACAAAAACTTAACCCTTTGATTACCTCACCCTATCGACCAGCTTCCTATAGGAAGTTGGTGGATACGGTGAGGGAGTCAAAGGGTTAAGTTTTTGCTTTGCTGGCATGGTCGACAATGCAGGATACTGGTGGACAGGGTGCGAGAGTCAAAGGGTTAAGTTACAAGAGGTTGGGCTGGTATGGTTTCGGGTCAGTCTGGGTTCGTTTGGGTTGGATCAGGATTGGCTGGTTCAGGGGTGGGCTGGCTTGATTTAGGTTGGACTGGCTTGAATAGACTTGGTTTTGATGGAATCGGGGTAGAATGGATTAGTGCAGCATAAGTAGGATTGGAGTGGCTTGATTTGTGTTGGTTTGGACTGGTGGCAGCAGGATACCCCTCACTTTCTAAGTGTATATTGTTGTACATGTCTGGTATCACTGCTATTTCTCACCCCCGTGGGGATGCCAGGGCCTCTTTTAGTATAAATGATATCCCCACCTTCTTGAAATTCTGTGCTAGAAATTCCCTCTTTTCTGTCACTCTCTTTGTTTCTCATTTGCTCCTTTGCTTTTGGTCATTTCTTCCTATCATTTTCTGTCTCGCTGGCCCAGTCATCTGTATGTTTTCCATAAAGCTTTCCATATTTTCTCATAGGATTGATAATTGGGCACATATATTAACTGCATTTTTGGCTTTAATGAAATGTGATGTGCAAAAGTAATTTACGGTAACTTAGACAAGTTTTCAACTATGTTTTAGTGTCCTTAGTTATGTTTACGTATTTGTATTCATGTTTCTTTTTTACACCCCCCTACGCCCCCCCTTCTTTGGGTAACGTGTGAGGCAGTCCAGTCTCCTGCTGTCCTCCCTGAACAGTTGCCACCGCCTGTGCTCGGTGGCCGGGCATGTCTGGAGCCAGTGTGCCAGGTCGTGGTCCTCCTCTTTGCACATGGGACACACTGGATCCGTTGTTTGGTTAATCTATTTTTATAGGCCCGCAGCGAAGGGTGATGTCCCGATACGTTGTTGTTGTTGTTATTGTTATTGTTGTTTTTGTTACTGTCAGGTTGAAAAAGGTGATGAGATGGCTATAGCCCTGATATGGCTCTGCGCAGTCGGCTGAGCTTTAAACAGTAATGATAATGATACAAAAAGAAAATTACTTCTCGCGGTAAAAGACCATGATGATAAAGATGAGGACACATAAAATGACGATGATGACTGACGCTTGTAACAGAGATGATGATCATGATGATGGTGATGATGATTACGATGACTACGACGACGGCAACTACAAAAAAATTACAATGACGAAAATGTTAAGGACGAAAGACAGAGCACCAACAAGAAGAACAACAAACAAACAAAAATGTTAAGGACAAAAGACAGAGCACCAACAAGAAGAACAACAAACAAACAAACAAATTTCATACCGACAGGAGACGCTGTCAGCGACAATCCGCAAGAAGGAGAGCGCGCCTGATGAACGAACATCATCGACTAGCATCGGATACCTGGGGGTTACCATGATGGTCGTGGTCTTTGGTGGCCTCGTCCTCATGGACATCACGTCCCTCCTCGCTCACGTCAAGATGGCCGCCTCCAACGTCAAGACCGCCCTCATCAATGAGGAAGAAAACGCCACTGATGCCTGACAGTCTTGTTGGGTTGGTTTGGGGGGTTTTGTTTATGTCTTTGTTTTGGGGTTGTTTGGGTTTTTTCCTTTCTCCGTCCACTAGTAAACCTTTGCACGTTTGTCAGATCAGAGTGAGTGTGGCAAGAAGTAATTGTACATGTATTGTTAGCAGAGAAAGTGTCACTCAGCACTAGCTCAGTGTGAGTTCCACACCTTTTATTTTCACACCACGGGATAGTTTTGGTACTACAAGACAAACTGTCACGTTATAGGTTATGTTATATTTGTGAACAGGGATTGAATTAGAGTCGTGACATGAATAAAAATCCGTTACAATCATTAAACATCAGGGATCAGAGAACTGTAAGCCACATATAATGCGTCATACATATCTTGACGAAGTTTGGGATTTGGACTTTGTTTGAGAGAGAGTCATCGCACACGAGCAATTCTTTACGCTGTATACGGTCCGTGTTTATCTGCCATCAATTATCTGGTTATCTGGCACAGACTCTTCAAGCCGGCGTAAAACCCTATGGCATATCCAGGTCTTAAAATGGGGAGAGGCCAAGAGGGATCTATGAAACACCAAGCAGACACCACCAGAATAATGGAGACGTTGAAGTGGGCAGCGAACAGGCCTGTCTTTAATGTTGCGGCCTGCGACTGAACTCGAGATATCAAACCTTGAGTCTACGGTCCTGTCATAAGAATCACACAAAGCTGGCAACATACTGTTTCATATGACATCAAGGTAACAGAAACTGTCAGTGCATTGCGGGCGCCATTGACTGACAAGATTTGTGACCCATTCTCAACAAAATACCAGGACGTCATACAGACCCACAGGCACTCTAAGTCTGGAACCTGATCAGAGGTCAGCTGGTAAAATGGGATTTTCACGGCTTGAGGTGCATGGCTGTCCGTTTTGTAATTTCACATTCGTGTCTGTTTTAAAAAAAAACATAATTTCAATGTTAAAAAAGATGATTCCAGTGCTTGTTTTGCTGGCTCGATGTCTGCAATCATATAATTTTCATAGCTTAAAGTAAGCCAACAAGGAGAACTAAAGTTTATGGAATGTATGGCAATTTATTGTATCTTTTATGTATGGCAATTTATTGTATCTTTTATATTTACAAAATTTTAATAAGTTTCGTTGAAATCTACATCTGTTGTTAGAGATTTTAATCAGTTGTACAATCAACATTTAAAAAAAATTGTTTTCCCAAAATGACCAGTTCTGCACTTCTTTTTATTCATCTTCTTCTTCTTCTTCTTCTTTCTCCTCCTCCTCCTCTTCTTCCTCCTCCTCTTCTTCTTCTTCTCCCTCAATTCTGAAGAGTCAATGGATCGCCGCATTTAAAAAGAATTCACTGGATTCTTCAGCTCTGTTGGTTGTGTGTCAAAGCCTGGGTCTCTGTAGATGGTTTTTCTGTCCTTTCCGCAATGCTGTAAGTCTGTTTTTTCTGTCTTCCTCTCCGTCTCCCTCCCTCAGTGGTTATTTGGCAAACACAAACTTTGAAACACTATCTATATCTTCATCAATTCCCACGGTAGGGAATTAAAGTTATATCTGTAGAATTTTTTTTTTCTGGTGTGCAAAATCGAAAAAAAAAAGTGTAAAATGTAACTCTGTATCGGTGATTTTGACAACAATCTTTGACACAAGATTGCTTCGTTATGCGGGGTGTTATTGAAATCTTGACATAACGAAAAAGTATCCTTTTTGTCCTTCAAAAAAGTGGGTAAAAGGTTTTCACACGTTATACATTACATTAGGAAAAGGTTTAGAAAAATCTGACACTGGCGTATTCTTTCACGACGGCCAAGTTCTTTGTCATGTGACATTGGTGACATCGTGACCTTGGACTTTTCATGACCGTGATGTTATAACACATTGTTTTCGTGTTATCATAACCATACGTGACCTTGTTATCATGATCTTGTTTTTATTATGACCTTTGACATCGTGACCTCGTTATGATTTTTGTGTCATCGGTGTTTTTATTCATATCTTGATCTAATGTTTGCCTGTGAATATGTTTATGTCTTGTTCTTGGAGTTTTCTTTTCAAGATCATAGAAATTCTTCACTTATCATTTGTTTTGTTTAAAGGCTTGTCAAACGTGTTGGGAAGCATTGGGTATGTTGATAGGAGTGTAGAGTAACTGTTTTAAGTACAAACCTAAAGGTTTAGATATGTCGAGCTACTACAGTTGTTTGGTTTAAACATCTTTTCACCCTTGTACAGAAACTTCTCTTCATTTTGTCATGAGCAGAAAGGTGGCAAAACATGCAACATATTTCAATATACCAGAAGAAAAAAATCGAACATGAATCAGATATATAAATAATATCCATCTATCTATGTATCTCTCTATCTATGTATCTGTCTATGTATTTATATATCTATGTATTATGTATCTCTGTATCTGTATCTATTTATCTATCAATCTATCTATTTATCTATCTACCTACCTACCTTCCTACCTACCTACCTACCTACCTACCTACCTACCAATATATCTATCTATCCATCTGTCCATCCATCCATCTATCTATCTATCTATCTGTGTGTCTGTCTATTTGTCTATCTATCTATCTATCTATCCATCTACCTATCTATCTCTGTCAGTCTATCTGTGTATCTATCTGTGTATCTATCTGTGTATCTATCTATCTATCTAGCTATCTATCTATCTATCCATCTATATATATATATATATATATATATATATATATATGTGTGTGTGTGTGTGTGTGTGTGTGTGTGTGTGTGTGTGTGTGTGTGTGTGTGTGTGTGTGTGTGTGTGTGTGTTTGTGTGTGTGTGTCAATTATCATCTTCTACGACTTTCTATTCTTAAAATTGAGGATGTGGTTTCAGAACGTATGTCTGATACGTATAGTAAACTGCAAAAAGTGATGATTTACCCTCAGAAATTCGGTGTTTCATCATGGCATGTACTCATTACTGATGACTAGCGCGATCATCAGATATAAAGAAGTAGTGTGATGTCATAAACGTTTATGTATCGAGTAGGACACATATTTTTGTTTCCAAATGGCCTCAACCAAAACACAGAGAGAGAGAGAGAGAGAGAGGAGAGAGAGAGAGAGAGAGAGAGAGGAGAGAAGAGAGAGAGAGAGGAGAGAGAGAGAAACTACTGTCTTAAGGACGGTCTTGAAAGAAGCAAACATAAGAAAGAAAATGTTAATGAAGAAGATTAGGAAAAGACAAGCATTTTATGAGGCAAGAGAACTTTAAGCACCTAGTCATAACAGGAAAGCTTGTTGGAAAAAGAACACCAGGCAGACCCATGGAGAAAATAGTAGACTGTTTTGCAGAGTGGATGGGGATGGAAAGGGTGGTAGATGGACTTTCAGAGAAAAGATACATTCGTATGGAGGGCCATGATCGCCAACGCCACAAAAGATGGATTCCTATGAAGGGCCATGATCGCCAACGCCACAAAAGATAGATTCCTATGAAGGCCATGATCGCCAACGCCACAAAAGATAGATTCCTATGAAGACCATGATCGCCAACGCCACAAAAGATAGATTCCTATGAAGGCCATGATAGCCAAGGCCACAAAATATAGATTCCTATGGAGGGCCATGATTGCCAACGCCACAAAAGATAGATTCCTATGGAGGGCCATGATCGCCAAGGCCACAAAAGATAGATTCCTATGGTGGGCCATGATCACCAAGGCCACAAAAGATAGATTCCTATGGAGGGCCATGATCGCCAACGCCACAAAAGATAGATTCCTATGGAGGGCCATGATCGCCAACGCCACAAAAGATAGATTCGTATGGAGGGCCATGATTGCCAACGCCACAAAAGATAGATTCCTATAAGGGCCATGATCTCCAACGCCACAAAGATAGATTCCTATGGAGGGCCATGATCGCCAATGCCACAAAAGATAGATTCCTATGGAGGGCCATGATCGCCAACACCACAAAAGATAGATTCGTATGGAGGGCCATGATCGCCAAGGCCACAAAAGATAGATTCCTATGGAGGGCCATGATCGCCAACGCCACAAAAGATAGATTCATATGGAGGGCCATGATCGCCAACGCCACAAAAGATAGATTCCTATCGAGGGCCATGATCGCCAACGCCACAAAAGATAGATTCCTATTGAGGGCCATGACCGCCAACATCATAAAAGATAGATTGTATGGAGGGCCGTGATCGCCAAGGCCACAAAATATAGATTCCTATGGAGGGCCATGATTGCCAACGTGACAAAAGATAGATTCATATGAAGGCCATGATCGCCAACGCCACAAAAGATAGATTCCTATGGAGGGCCATGATCGCCAACACCACAAAAGATAGATTCGTATAGAGGGCCATGATTGCCAACGTGACAAAAGATAGATTCGTATGGAGGGCCATGATCGCCACGCCAAATCGGCCTAAAAAGGGGCCAAACAAAAAGATTCTATGGAGGGCCATGATCGCCAACGCCACAAAAGGTAGATTCCTATGGAGGGCCATGATCACCAACGCCACAAAACATAGATTCCTATGGAAGGCCATGATCGCCAACGCCACAAAAAGTAGATTCCTATGGAGGGCCATGATCCCAACGCCACAAAAATAGATTCCTATGGAGGGCCATGATCACCAACGCCACAAAACATAGATTCCTATGGAAGGCCATGATCGCCAACGCCACAAAAGGTAGATTCCTATGGAGGGCCATGATCACCAACGCCACAAAATATAGATTCTATGGAGGGCCATGATCGCCAACGCCACAAAAAGTAGATTCCTATGGAGGGCCATGATCACCAACGCCACAAAAATAGATTCGTATAGAGGGCCATGATCGCCAACGCCACAAAACATAGATTCTATGGAGGGCCGTGATCGCCAACGCCACAAAACATAGATTCTATGGAGGGCCATGATCCCCAACGCCACAAAACATAGATTCTATGGAGGGCCGTGATCGCCAACGCCACAAAAATAGATTCGTATGGAGGGCCGTGATCGCCAACGCACAAAAGATAGATTCCTATGGAGGGCCATGATCGCCAACACCACAAAAGATAGATTCGTATGGAGGGCCATGATCGCCAACGCCACAAAATATAGATTCCTATGGAGGGCCATGATCGCCAACACCACAAAACATAGATTCTATGGAGGGCCGTGATTGCCAACGTGACAAAAGATAGATTCATATGAAGGGCCATGATCGCCAACGCCACAAAATATAGATTCCTATGGAGGGCCATGATCGCCAA
>CM060314.1:35726304-35771304 GCA_030674185.1 Monoplex corrugatus | reverse complement strand
TATTAGGAAGCAATTCCATATGCACTGACGCCGCTGGTGGAAAAGAACCAATATGATCATGGCCCAAACCTTAAGCCTGAATATAAGCCCCATCTCTCTAGGGCTTTCATAAACCTGGATTCGAATTACGGATCAGACAGGGATTTCTCTCCCCCCCCCCCCCCCCGTCCCCTCCCTCCCGCCTTCTCTTCACTGGACTTCACGTGGTGGTCTGGGGTAATTATCGAAAGAGACGATAAACTGAAGTTCCATGTGGAGCACACACTCAGCACACGTTAAAGATCCTGGGCGACAAAGGAGTTGTCCTTGGCAAAATTCTGTTGAAAAAGAAATCCGCTTTGATACATAAACAGAAATACATAAATCCAGAAAGAAGCTGGGGTGGGGGGGGTGGGGGTTAGATAGGTGGCGCTACCCTGCGGTTATGCACTATTCTAAAGAGAGCACTCAACATTTCACGTAGTCAATCTATTGTGAGAAGAAAAAGGAAAAGAAGTAACTTTAAATGTTATTGTCATTGTTATTTTTGTTTAAAGCCCAGCCGACTGCGTATAGCCATATCAGGGCTACAACCATTTCAGAGCATACACAATACTTCAACAGGGAAAAAAAAACAAAAGGAAAAGAAAATTAAGTACACATATCAATGCATTCGTGCACGTACTCTAAGGAGATGCCCCTGGCAGTCACCACTCTGTCCAATTATCACACAGTGGATTTAAGAAAACATACCTGGATACAAATTTAAACATAACCAAAGACACCAAAACATATATAAAAACAGGCCTATATTACCTAAAATTGCTTCCGCATATCTCATTTCCCTAGAGCCAAAAATGCACTTTATACATGTACCCAGTTATCAATTCTAAGAGAAGAAACATAATACAGGTGAATGGACCAGCAAGGCAGAAAATCATAGGAAGAAATGACAGAAAGAATGATAGGAAGAAATGACAGAAAGCAAAGGAGGAAGAAAGAAACAAAGAGAGTGTGAGAAAAGAGGAAATTTCTAGAACAGAATTTCCAGAAGGTGGAGATACTATTCATACTGAAAGAGCTCCCGGCATACCTGGGGGAGGGGGGGTGGGGGTGATTTCAGTTCAAATTAATTGAAAATAAAATTTCATGATTCAAAAATTAGAGCAATGAAAGCCTTGTGACAATTCTGTCCGTATCACTTCAACAGGAACACTGTGGTGGACAACATTAATAGATATGTAGATCTGATGAAATAGCCCTGCCATGTTTGTCGTTGGCACATGTACATTATAATGTAAAGTAGTCTAGTGAGTGTGATATTTTGGAATTTTGTTTCCCATGGGTATAATGTAGTCGATAGTATCAATATCTCTCTTGTCTCAAGACAAGTAATGAATATGAAAGCTTGATATTTTGACGATAAATTGTGTTACTGTGCTTGTTTCCTTTGTGTGTCTGTTTATGTAATGTAATACATCCAAATGTGGATAGATAGATAGATAGACAGATAGATAGATAGAAAGATAGATAATAGATAGATAGATAGATAGGCACGTAGATAGAACGGTAGATAGTGAGACAGACAGACAGATAGATAGAGATAGATAATTGGATAGATAGACAGACAGACAGACAGACAACAGACAAAGATAGAACGATGGATGGAACGATAGAACGATAGATAGAAGGATAGACAGATAAATAGACATATGGACAGACAGGCAGACAGACAGATGGATAGGTAGATAGATAGATAAGCAGACAGCAGACAGACAGACAGAGACACAGAGAAAAAAAAAAAAAAGAAGAGAGAGAGAGAGAGAGAGAGAGAAGAGAGAGAGAGAGGAGAAAAGACAGTGGTGATGTAGGAAAAAAGAAGACAGATTAAAATTAAGCAGACGATGAATGGTGCATTGACGGATTCTACAGTATTACTATACTCCATCATTCTCTTCATGGCTACCTGCACCAAACGTAACTCTGCGGACAAGTCTGTCGATTTCTTCTTTCAAATCTGGGACAGAAACGGGGTATGAAAAGAAATCAATTGATTAATTGATTGAATATTTAACGGATCGAGAATAAGGTAACTGATTGATTAACACATCAACGGGTCTAGAATTACGTGCAGAGAAGGCCTTCTAGTGATTTTGTTCATAAAATATGAACAAGACGACCCTGGTTGTTGGAGCGAAGAAAGACTGACGTAGTGTTTTACGTAAAAGTATGAATGATGCAATGAATTACTTTAAAAATATATGACGCATTGACTGGTGTTCAATTATCATCCATCGTCGACCATCTGTTTGTTAAAACAAGCTGGGATGGAGGGGGGGGGGGGACAAACTGACAAGAACAACTGGTTTGAAGCTGGCGGCGGAAATTAGACCGGTCCGTCTATAGACTTGGAAGAAAATTAATTGACTGAATGAATCCTTAACGGATCAAGAATTACGTGCAGGATCGATCACTCCCGTCCAATTTATCACGCAGTGGATTTAAAAAAATATACCTGAACATAAATTTAAACATAGCTAAGATACTGAAAAGATATATAAGAACGGGCGTAAAAAATTTAAAATTCCTTCTGCGTATCTCATTTCCCTAGAGTCAAAAATGCACATAAGACATGTACCCAATTATCAGTCCTAAGAAAAAGTACGTAAGACTTTATCGAACACATACAGATGAATGGACCAGCAAGGCAGAAAATGATAGAAAGAAATGACAGAAAGCAAAGGAGGAAGAAAGAAACAAAGAGACTGACAGAAAAGAGGAAATTTCTAGCACAGAATATCCAGAAGGTGGGGATACTATTTATACTGAAAGAGCCCCCTTCATCTCTTTCAAGTGAACAGTACCCGTAAGTCTCTGAAACAAACGGGAAAAAATATGAAAAAGAACAAAAAACAAAACAAAACAAAAAAAAGAAAGAAAGAAAATAGAACTACTTGTCTGATGTTTATAGAACTCTTCTCCATGTGTCTTCAGACAATACTATTACTGTTATTAGTTCACCTCTTTCTCTTTCCCCCTTCAATCCTTCCACCACTACCACCTCACCCACCCCTGGGGATGCTGGGGGCTCTTTCGATATAAATAGTATCACCACCTTCTGGAAATTCTGTGCTAGAAATTTCCTCTTTTCTGTCACTCTCTTCGTTCCTGCCTTGTTCTTTTGCTTTTCTGTCATTTCTCCCATATTTTCTGTCTTGCTGCATGTGCTCTGTAAAGCTTTACATACTTTCTCTTAGGATTGCTAATTGGGTAATGTACTCAGTGCGTTTTTGACTTAAGGAAATCTGATGTACAGAAGCAATATTTTTGATAATTTATGCCAATTTTCGTACGTGTTTTAGACATCTTATGTTTACATTTACATTCAGGTTTGGGTTTTTTAAACCCTTGGTGATAAATTGGACCACGCCATAGGCATATTTTCAGATTACGTGCTCGAATGCATTTGCATGTGTACTTAATTTTCTTTTCCTTTTTTTTTTTTTTTTTTTTTAATCCAGTGAGATATTGTGCGCATTTTTAGCCCTGATATGACTCGTTGTAATCTGCTTGGTTGTAAATAAAAATAGCAATAATAACGTCTCTCTCCTCTGTCTTCATTGTACTGGTTGGTATGACTGGTTGTGTAAAGTAATGCTATTTGTGTATGTTTCATTATTTTGTTTGTAAACCTACATCAGTGACAGGACTCCTTGTGTGCGTGCTCGTCTATTTGTCTGCGTACAAGTCTGCATATCTGTGTGTGTGTGGTGTGTGTGTTAGAATATACGTATGCAATCACATGGAAGATTGCTCTCATATGTAATATTCTACTGCCCCCCCCCCCCCCCCCCCCCCCCGTGTTTTATGTACTGACAAGCACGTGTGACAAGGTATATGATATTTCTGTAACGTGCAGTGCTGTCATATCATGTACGTACGCTACAGTTTCCACCCTTGTTTTACGTCGACATATCAGCATGTCTATATCATTTTGTGTATCATTTTTCAGTCGAGTGCAAACAGCTTAGTCTAGTCCTTAGACTCCCGCACCCTGTCCACCAGCTTCCTGTGTTGTCAACCATGCTAGCAAAATTAAAACTTAACCCTTTGACTCCTTCAATTTATCCACTAGCTTCCTGCAGGAAGCTGGTGGATAGGGTGAAGGAATCAAAGGGTTAAGTTTTTGCAAGCTGATGGACAGAGTGCGCGAGTCAAAGGGTTAATAAGATTTTGCAAGCTGATGGACAGGGTGCGGGAGTCAAAGGGTTAAGAGTTTCTTTCCCGGGATGCAGTGCTATGTAAATCTTCATTATTATTATCCTGAGAATAACGCATTGCTTGTAATCCTGTAGATGTCAACAAATGTGTATTTATCTGACTTCCACTCAGTGAACTATCCCATTATTAATCTTGTTTTCCTCAATTTCTGTGGGAATTATCCCCCTGCTTCTTGTTTCATGTAACATTTCTGTCAAAGATGTGTTATTTCTGTGTGATGTGATCTTTTTGCAAATATTTTGGAGAATATTATTCTTAGGTGAGCAAAACTGTGATTAAAATTGATTTCTTTATTGTTCTAAACAGTGCGTGCGTGTATGCGTGAATGTGTGGATGTGTATATACGTCTGTGTGCATGCGGGCGTGGTGCATGTGTGTGTGTGTGTGTGTGTGTGTGTGTGTGTGTGTGTGTGTGTCCCACATTACGTTAATCCTAGTCTATTCACAAGATGTGAGTGTGCGTGCGTGCGTGCGTGCGTGCGCGCGCGAGAGAGGGTGCGTGTGTGTATGTGTGTGTATCTGTGTGCATGCGTGCGTGTGTGTGTGTGCGTGTGTGTGTGCGTGTGTGTGGTGTGTTGTGTGTGTGGGGTGTGTGGTGTGTGGTGCGTGTGTGTGTGTGTGGTGTGTGTGTGTGTGTGTGTGTGTGTGTGTGTGTGTGTGTGTGTGTGTGGAGAGAGAGAGAGAGAGAGAGAGAGTCCCACATCACGATAATCCTAGTCTAATCAAAAGATCACCACCAGTCATCACAGTCACACACAGATGAAGAATGACATGAACATGTATCTGATATTTATTACATGGTCCGGCCAACACAATGAACTCACAATTCCTGTTCCCACTTTCACATCAGCTCACAAGACATTTTCTGAACACACATAACATTATAATCAACCCAAAATATGACAGTAACGTGAATTATGTGTACACAGATGTAATAATTCTTCAATAATTGTGTGTACACAGATGTAATGAATTCTTCAATAATTGTGTGTACACAGATGTAATGAATTCTTCAATAATTGTGTGTACACAGATGTAATGAATTCTTCAATAATTGTGTATACACAGATGTAATGAATTCTTCATAATTGTGTGTACACAGATGTAATGAATTCTTCAATAATTGTGTGTACACAGATGTAATGAATTCTTCAATAATTGTGTGTACACAGATGTAATGAATTATTCAATAATTATGTGTACACAGATGTAATGAATTCTTCAATAATTGTGTGTACACAGATGTAATGAATTCTTCAATAATTGTGTGTACACAGATGTAATGAATTCTTCAATAATTATGTGTACACAGATGTAATGAATTCTTCAATAATTATGTGTACACAGATGTAGTGAATTCTTCAATAATTATGTGTACACAGATGTAATGAATTCTTCAATAATTGTGTGTACACAGATGTAATGAATTCTTCAATAATTGTGTGTACACAGATGTAATGAATTCTTCAATAATTATGTGTACACAGATGTAGTGAATTCTTCAATAATTATGTGTACACAGAGGTAAGAATTCTTCAATAATTACGTGTAGACAGATATAATGAATTCTTCAACAATTATGTGTACACAAACATGATGAATTCTTCAATGATTATGTGTACATAGATGTAATGAATTCTTCACACACCCCTTCCCTTCCCCCTCTCCTCCCGATCATGACAATCAACAATAATCATCTCTACCCAGACATTTCACTCTTTGACTCCTTGCTAAAAGCCAGCTGACATGAACTTTGTGTTCACATAATCACGATATTAATTGTTGACATTAATTCTGTGTCCACATAATTATGACATTAACTGCTGAAAAAAATTCTGTGTCCACATAATTATGGCACTAACTGCGCACTTTAATCTTGTGCCCACATAATCATGACAATAACTGCTCGTTAATTTCATGTCCATGTAATTATGGCATTTCATGCTCACTTTAATCTTGTGCCCACATGATTATCACAATAACTGCTAATTAATTCTGTGTCCACATAATTATGGCATTTTATGCTCGCTTAATCTTGTGCCCATATAATTATGACACTGACTGCTCATTAACGCTGTGTCCACATAATTATGGCATTTTAAGCTCAATTTAGTCTTGTGCTCACATAATTATCACAATAACTGCTCATTAACTCTGCGTCCACACAATTACATTATCGCTGAGATTAACTTTGTGTTCTCATAATTATGACATCGCTGACATCAACTTTGCGTCTTCGTAATTACGACACAAGTCCACACAGGTAGAAAGAAACTCTAGGGAGAGCTAGACAACAGAAGGTCTTCAGAGAGTTTCTTTCTACGGCATTATTCTTTCACAACCCTACTGCACAGGGCAGCCAGCTTTCACAGACATAATGATATATCATTACTGACCTTCCCACTAAGAATAAAAACAGCATGATATCCACAATATCCTGACATCATCCTTTGACATTCACTCAGCGTAACACAACCGACAATAACCAAACAAAAAATATACAAGCTGTTTATAAGTCCTTTTGGCTCCCCACAGTAAAACGGTCAACAACAATACTGTGGGCAAGAAAACATACGAAACATCATGATCAGTGTCGTATTATCCCCTCATGTCTACTCAGAATCAACGATGACACTGTCAACATTCGTATGTCTTGTGGAGACGATGTGGTGTTACATAAATGTATTCAAAGGGTTAAAGGTTGTCCTGAATACCTAAAGCTGCAAAGGAGTGAGGGGGTTAAAGCTCACAACTCTGATCTTTTTTTTTTTAAATGTTGGTCCCTTCACCGCTTTACCTTCCTCAACTACAAACAAGTTTGGTCATTAGCATACACACACACATACACATACACACACACACTAACATACACTAACACATACATACACTAACACACACTAACATACACATACACACACAACACACACACACACACACACACAACACACACAACACACCACACACACATCTTAGTGAAAAGACGTTAAATCAAGAACGAACGAAAGAACGAACACACACACCACACACTAAATTAACACACCTAACACACACACAAACACACATCAACTTTCTAAAAGGAGCATTTTCAACAGGAAGTGAAGAGCTTCATTCCTCCATTCACCACTCCCTCACCACCATCATCACCCATGATCTCCCCCCCACCCCACCCCTACACTCTTCATTTGACCCCTGATAAAAATGTGACTTCAAACATAATGGTGTCATTCCTTCAAATAAAACACAGCAGCTCAGAATGACTATGTGACCACTGGTATGATTACATCAGCCCTCCCTTCCCCACCCCCCAAAAAAATCAGTTTCAGTGTCAGATTCTCAAGATAATGTTCCCACGCTTGGAATGAATTCCTAACGCACTGACGCCATGGATGCCATGTGATAGTGGAGGTCCAAAATTGTCACGGCTTAAGCCTTAAGCCTGCATATAAACCCAATCCACTAGAAAGGTTTTGAGGTCCTACCTAGCGTATGGGTTCAATATCTTGTAGTCTTATCGATCTGTCACTGGAACAAATCTCTGCTTCAGCGTAATGACATGTGTATCTACATCGGCAATGTTAAAACAACCAAACAAACAAAACGACGGAATCTATGAAAACACAACCAGTCACTCTGTATCAATTTCTCATCACTACATCACAGAAACCACAGAAATCGCGCCCAATGGATACTACACACAGCTCCATTTGCCAACCAGCAAGATTAAAATGACCATAGCCTGCTGAGAAATGAACCCCAAACCCTCAACTACCGAGCATGGTGCTCAACTGAGCTAACGGGCCACTCCACACTGTAACATAAGTGCTTCATACTTTACTACTAACAAAATCTTGGAGGTTGTAAAAAATAAAAACACAAAAAATGAGGAAGAAGTCATAAAAAATACACACACAAAAAATTTCAAAATGAAGAAGAAGAAGAAGAAGAAAAACATGAACTGATGTGTCATCAACACCACTTGATCAAACAGTAGTCCTAAATGCTAAAAAAAAAAAAAGACCCAACAACAACACATACCTAAAAGACGTGGCCATTTTTGGCCTGATGAGAATAAATGTGATGATCAAGCCATTCTAATGATCTTCCTTTTTATACAAAAATTACTGCAGAATATACATATTTCTCTATATCTCAAGGCCGTAGTGACCTTCCACAAAACAAAAGCTGATTTTCTGGCACTTTTTAGGTCCGAGTGACCTTGACCTTGGACTTTAGCTTTCCCAACTTTTGGTCTTGCAAGTCCTCAACAGTTAATAAGTTCGACCAAAATGTGGAACAGATCCATTTTTATCACAAACACACACAATCCTATTAGTTAATACCAAACACTTGTAAAAAGGGGAGACTGACCCCAACAATCAGACTGACCCCAACAATCAAACCAAAAACCATGATGATGTCCAAAGTCCACACAGAAGTGAAACAATGACTCAGACTTGAACACAAACTCTGGACTTACCTGAAATGCTAGCCAGAAATCAATCTTCATGACCTTGATAAAAGGCGTTTTTTCCACACATACATGTATGGAATCTTTTACACAGATAAACTTAACCCTATCCACCAACTGCAAAAACTTACCCTTTGGACTCTCTCTTCCTGTCCATCAGCTTCCTGCAGGAAGCTGGTGGATAGGCGAGGAGGTCAAAAGGGTACGTTTTTGCTTTGCTAATATGGTTGAAAACACAGGATGCTGGTGGACATGACGCAGGAGTCAAAAGGTTAAAAGTAGTTGAAATTATTTCTTCTACATATCTATACATAAATCATAAATCCGAAGAGATCTAAGAACTTTCAAGCAATGCACACACACACACACACACACACACACACACACACACACACACAACACACACACAAACACACAACACACACTACACACACACACACACCAAAAGATCTCTCTCAAACACATAATAAAGAGAATCTCTTAAACACACGCATAAATTATCAATGTTAACAGATCTCTGAAAGAAAAAAAACTTCAGGGATTTGTTTCTGTACAGTAGAAAGCATTCACACAAACAGCACACAGAACAATCCCCGTCATACACAGACATATACAAACTCAACCAGATCTCTCAGACACGATTACAGTAAAACTGATGTGTTCTTCACAAGTATATGTACCATCAACTATTACAGAGCATTATAAACACCTTTCTGACAAATAGATATACAACACACTTTGTCACACCGTACATTACAGACACCTTTATGTCAAACAGATGAACAATACACTATGTCACACAGTGTATTACAGACATCTTTTGTCAAATAGATGAGCAAAACACTATGTCACACAGTACATTATAGACATCTTTTTGACAAACTGGTGCACAACGTACTATGTCACACAGTACATTACAGATCTTTTTGACAAACTGGTGCACAACGTACTATGTCACACAGTACATTATAGACATCTTTTTGACAAACTGGTGCACAACGTACTATGTCACACAGTACATTATAGACATCTTTTTGACAAACTGGTGCACAACGTACTATGTCACACAGTACATTACAGGTATCTTTTTGACAAACAGATGAACAATACACACAGTAGATTATAGACATCTTTTTGACAAATAAATGAAATGCACAATACACTGTCACTGTGCACAATAGACATCTTGATGACAAATAGATGAACAACAAACATAGTACATTACAGACATCTTTTTGACAAACTGGCGCACAATATACTATACCATCATGCATTAGAGATGTACAGGTGACAAAGAGATGAACAACACACCATGCCACACAGTGCATCATAGACATCTTTCTGACAAATGGACAAAATATACATTACATTGTCATGCATTACAGACATCTTTTTGACAAACTGATGCGCAATTCACTATGTCACACAGTACATTATAGACATCTTTTTGACAAACCGATGCACAATATATTACGTCACACAGTGCGTCACAGATATCTTTTTAACAAACTGATGCACAATTCACTGTCACACAGTACATCACAAGACATCTTTTTATCAAACTGGTGCAAAATATATATGTCACACAGTACGTCACAGACATCTTTTTAACACACTGATGCACAATTCGATGTCACACAGTGTAACAGACATCTTTTTGACAAACTGATGCACAACACATGATGTCATAGTACATTATACACATCTTTTTGACACACAGACACACAATAATAACACCAATAAATCCATTGGTATAGCGCAAACAATCCATGTTAAACATGTTCGTTGCACTTTACATAGAACACAAATGAGGGCATGGAGGGATGCCACATTCATACATTACTGTAAAAAAAGACACAAGTCAAAACAACAAAAGATCATAACATAAAACCAGAAATACATTGCAGTAACACCAGTCCACAAAAACTATGTCAGAAATGTATAAATCACCATATACATACAGTCTTTGACGCAGATAAAAAACAAATACGCACACCAACATGCGTGCGCGCGCACGCACCACACACACACACACACACACACACACACACACACACACACATACACACACACACACACACACATCAAAACACACATATGGAGAGGTGAGTTACCAGGTCATTACATCAAACAATATAAACACGGACATTAATGCACTATGGAAATAGTTCACCAAGAATAATAAGAGGCAGTAACACAAAATCAGAAATAGGTAAATGGTATCACAATTACACAAAGAACATAGGGAAGAAAAACGTAGGCCTATAAATCATTTGATGAACATGTATGTTTCCTTCAACACCACACACACACACACACACACACACACACACACACACACACACACAACACACACACACACACTCCTGTAGATGTGGAGACTACAAAAGTCTTGGACACTGTAAACATACGCACACAGCAGGCAAAGTTACACTAAGTGATGACAAGAAGTAAGCAATAGGGTCCAGGTAGCTCAGCGCATTACAATCATCAACAATAATGAAATCAGCTCTACAGTAAGCATAGCTGAGACAGTTCATCACCTTAGATAAACATGGACAGCATTTTTGCCCAAGCAGTACAACAGCATGGTTATATAATGCAAAGACTTTTACAACAGGAACAATGGAACCTTTCTTAACACAAAAGAAGACAGCCAAAGATCATTTTCACAAGGGAGGTAACATGACTTTCCCCTCTCATGGACTGTGAAAAAGTACTGGCATTTACTTTATTATTATTATTATTATTATTGTTATTATCTTTATACATATTTGCCAACACTTGATAGAGCATGTGTATGTGTACATTATGTGTGTATGTGTGCACTCGGTGTATGCATGCTTGTGTGTGTGTGTGTGTGTGTGTGTGTGTGTGTGTGTGTGTGTGTGTGTGTGTGTGTGTGTTTTTGTGTGTGTGTGTGTGTGTGTGTGTGTTTTGTGTTGTGTTTGTGTGTGTGTGTGTGTGTGTTTTTGTGTGTGTGTGTGTGTGTGTGTGTTTTGTTTGTTGTTGTGTGTGTTGTGTGTGTGGTGTGTGTGTGTGTGTGTGTGTGTGTGTGTGTGTGTGTGTGTGTGTGTGCATGAGCGTGTGTGTGTGGAAGAGACAGACAAGAGTTTTCAAATCCATCATTCTCTTACATATTTACAGCTGAGACATACTCGATTAACTCTTTCCACTCCTTCACCCTATCCACCAATTGCAAAACCTTAATCTTGTTATTCCTGCACTCTATCCAGCAGATTTCTATTGAAAGCTGGTGGACAGAAAAAAATTTTTTTAGTCTGTTTTGCCATCAGGAAGATTAATACTGCCAGATGCTGATAAACAGGGTATGGAGTCAAATGGTTAACAATAGGAGCAGCAAGACACAAAACAGCAGTGGATATATATTTTGTGGTGCAGAATCTGCCATGTGTGATACTGCTGTATAAAATATCACTGTAGTATATATGTTCACAAAGCAATAAACCTGGCTTCGTTTTACTGTCCGAATATTCATCATTTGGTAAATCTGGCTTTATTTTACTTTCATATTATTCATTATTCAATAAATCTGCTTTATTTTACTTTCAGAAGATTCATTATTCAATAAATCCGACTTTATTTTTCTGTCAGAATGTTCATTATTCTATAAATCTGGCTTTACTTTTCTGACAGAATGCTATTATACTGTGTCATTATCTTTACCATTTAAAAATATAATTCAACCATTCACTCACTCAATCATGGGTAAATCCCACACTGATTTTATTCATTATTCATTGTCATACCATGATTCATTACAGTGTTCATTTTGTTCAATTGGTCTGTGAACAGTTCTTCGGGTCCACATTTTACATGGACTCACTGGCTTCTCTCATAAAGACTGAAGATGATCCCACCTTTCAACATGAATATTGGCTTGTTTGATGCCATCTTAACCCTTTGACTCCCGCACCCTATCCACCAACTGCAAAACTAAACCCTTTGACTCCTGCATCTTTATCCACTAGATTCCTGCAGGAAGCTGGTGGACAGGGTGAGAGATCAAAGGGTTAAGTTTTTGCTTTGCTAGCATGGTTGACAATGCAGAATGCTCGTGGACAGGGTGCGGGAGTCAGAGGGTTAATGCTCCAATCATTCTGGGGCTATTGGTATTTCTCAAGTCCCACCCCCCTCCCCATTTCAGGACCCTTCTATTGCACAGGCTTAAGGAGTCTGCCGGATAACTGTGGCAGATTTGGGTGCACATATGGAGTTGTCAAAGCATGATGAATCCCTCTTGAATAAACTCCAAACTGAAACGCACTCAAAAGAAAACAGCTGACATGAAAAGTGGTGTGACTACATGATACAAATTGATCACCTCTCTCAGGTCCACCGGAGTTGGAGTGTGCAGTCCACACAGCAACATATGTTGCCTGCGCAGAGTGGGCCAATCCAGCAGAACAACAAGCGTGAAACCCAGGAGTTAGTATAACATTCCTCACATGGATGAGGTGATCGTTCAAGGCATGATCATCTTCAGTCTCTTTATAAAAATCTTCAGTATGTTTAACACTTTGACCCCCTCACCCTATCCACCAACTGCAAAAACTGAACCCTTTGAATCCCTCACCCTATCCACTAGCTTCCTGCAGAAAGCTGGTGGATAAGGTGAGGGAGTCATTTGTTCAGTTTTAGCTTTGCTAGCATTGTAGGCAATGCAGGATGCTAGTAGATAGGGTGAGGGAGTCAAAGGGTTAAACTACATACATCACAATAAATCATCTATTATCATTTATTGTAAGTCTGCATAACCCATCCCCGAATAAAAAACGTGTCCCTCTATACTCTTACACTGTCACCAAAGCAAACACAACAAATCTTTAATCCTTTGACTACTTCACCCAGTCCACCATGCTAGCAAAGCAAAAACATAACTCTTTGACTCCCTCATCCTATCCACCAGCTTCCTGCAAGAAGCTGGTGGATAGGCTGAGGGAGTCAAGAGTTAAGTTTTTGCAACTAGTGGATAAGAAGCAGGAGTCAGAGGGTTAATGCCAGAATAAAAATGACATCAGCATAATGAAATGAACAAAAAACAACTGACAAGCAAACATGAACATTACATGCAAGAGATGGTTTTTATCCATATAACAATACTTCAAAATAGTGGTAATACTAATGAAAACATATTTTTTTGTTGTATCCAGATGCATTATCAGCCAGAGATTTTCAAACGTTCAGGGACAAGTGTGGAGTCCTGTGGCAAAATACCAAAAAAAGAAAACTTTTCTCCAGAGGCAATCATCAGCAACTTCCCTGAAAACATATCATCAGAAAAAGACAGGTTCATTCAAAGAATAAAACGGCTTTTCCTCAGTGAGATACTCAGCAAAAGATAGGTGCCTGTTACATACATACAAAATCTTTTTAAAACAGAATAGGACAAAAATGGTTTTATGACTATGATACAATTGGTCCTTACTTGTTACAAAATAATCAGCAAGAGATGTTTTTTATCAGAACAGTAAAACCTTTCAATTTTTTATTTATTTTGTACTATTTTCTATTCATTTCTCATTTTATCGCAATGGATTTACCATGTAAACTATGGGCTGATGTCTTAAGGAAGAGTGCATGGCTACAATCCAGCATCACCCTTTGTCTTGCTTGATTTTGTCTGTGTGTGCATGTGATTCTGTTTACCGGTATGCATGAAAGTGGATTCTACTGCAGAATTTTGCCAAGGGCAATATCTCCCTTGTTGCTGTGGGTATCTTGGAACATGTGCCGTGCGCATACTGCACACAACATCTCTGTCTTATCGTTTCATACGATGAAAGACTAGCACCACTTACAATCTAGTTGTGTTGCTGTCGTTCGCCCCTCATTGTCGAAGAAGACCACAACTTCAATTTTGAAGTTTTGATGGGGAATTGGTGATTGTGGGTCCGGAGGTGGCTAATGAGGCCAATCTGGGCCAAGAAGGCTCGCCAAATCGTAGGGCAAATGTGGGCTGGTGTAACTGTGCTTCAATCTAGTAGCGAGAGATGGGGAGGGGGAAGTTTCTGTCTGATCCATGATTCAAACCTGGATTTTTGTACCTTATGCAGATGCTGTAACCACTTGGCCATACACTCCACTTGCAGTTCATGTTAAAGTGGTGGTTTATATCACTCTACAGTTCATGTTAAAGTGATGGTTTATATCACTCTACAGTTCATTTTAAAGTGATGGTTTATATCACTCTACAGTTCATGTTAAAGTGATGGTTTATATCACTCTACAGTTCATGTTAAAGTGATGGTTTATATCACTCTACAGTTCATGTTAAAGTGATGGTTCATATCACTCTACAGATCATGTTAAAGTGATGGTTCATATCACTCTACAGATCATGTTAAAGTGATGGTTCATATCACTCTACAGATCATGTTAAAGTGATGGTTCATATCACTCTACAGATCATGTTAAAGTGATGGTTCATATCACTCTACAGATCATGTTAAAGTGATGGTTCATATCACTCTACAGATCATGTTAAAGTGATGGTTCATATCACTCTACAGTTCATGTTAAAGTGATGGTTTATATCACTCTACAGATCATGTTAAAGTGATGGTTTATATCACTCTACAGTCCATGTTAAAGTGATGGTTTATATCACTCTACAGATCATGTTAAAGTGATGGTTTATATCACTCTACAGATCATGTTAAAGTGATGTTTATATCATGCTACAGTTCATGTTAAAGTGATGGTTTATATCACTCTACAGTTCATGTTAAAGTGATGTTTATATCACTCTACAGATCATGTTAAAGTGATGGTTTATATCACTCTACAGATCATGTTAAAGTGATGTTTATATCATGCTACAGTTCATGTTAAAGTGATGTTTATATCACTCTACAGTTCATGTTAAAGTGACAGTTTATATCACTCCACAATTTATGTTAAAATATAGTTTACATCAGAACAAGACATCAAAGTGATGTTTTTTCCTCTATTTCTTTTTATTTATTTCTAATATCATACAAACACAGACAATATCAACAAAGCAGAACTATTTGTATCAAAGATTATACCCTTTGACTCCAGGATCCTGTCCACCAGCATCTTGCATTGTCATCCATGCTAGCAAGTGAAAACTTAACCCTTTGACTCCCTCACCCTATCCACCAGCTTCCCGCAGGAAGCTTGTGGATAGGGTGAGAGAGTCTAAGGGTTAAGTTTTTGCAGTTGGTGGAAAGGGTGCGGGAGTCAAAGGGTTTAAACACAGGCAAAACGTCCACATCTTCAACAAACGGTCTATGTGTAAAAAGTACGGACTGTCAACAGTATATAAAATAAAACAAATATATGTCAAGAAGACCACATGTAAATACATATGTCATAAAGTCATATCAAAATTCATCTGAAACTAGGGATAGATGTTGTAGCCATTTTCCTCTTACCCCTTTGATTCCTGCACACTATCCATCAACTGCAAAAACTTAATTCTTTTGACTCCTTCACCCTATCCACCAGCTTCCTGCAAGCTGGTGGATAGGGTGATGGAGTCAAAAAATTACATTTTTGCTTTGCTAGCATGGTTGACAATGCAGAATGCTGGTGGACAGGGTGCAGGAGTCAAAGGGTTAAGTATGTAAATTCCACCTCATTTTTTCATTATATCCTTTCCCTCTAGTATTTTGTCATAAAAACATGAACAAAAAATGGTGTTTGGTTGATGTTCCCCCCGAGTGGGTTTTAAAAAAAAAATTTTTTTTTTAAGGTTTTTCATTTTCATTTTACATTTATAGATATATATTTTTCCTAGAAGGAATATTGAATGAAATACTCAACCTATGCGCATATTTCATAAGCATAAAACATGGTTATGTTTTCAGTTTGACAAGTGCACAAATGACGCATCTTGACCTCAACAATTCTTCAATCCTTTCCTAGAACTGTAAACATGTCAAAGCAAAAGCTTATAATACAACAATGAGTCAAAGTAACAATTAATGTCCCAACAATAAAACTGTACCATACAGACACCTGAACAATGTTCCACACAGACACCTGAACACTGTTCATACAGACACCTGAACAATAATCCATACAGACACCTGAACACTGTTCCATACAGACATCTGAACAATAATCCATAAAGACACCTGAACACTCTTCCACACAGACACCTGAACAATGTTACATATGAACACCTGAACAGTGTTTCACACAGACACCTGAACAATGTTCCATACAGACACCGGACCACTGTTCCATACAGACACCTGAACAATGTTCCATGCAAACACCTGGACACTGTTCCATGCAGACACCTGAACACTGTTTCATACAAACACCTGAACAATGTTCCATACAGACACCTGAACACTGTTCCACACAGACACCTGAACAATGTTCCATACAGACACCTGTACACAACAATGTTCCATACAGACACCTGAACACTGTTCCACACAGACACCTGAACAATGTTCCATACAGACACCTGAACACTGTTCCACACAGACACCTGAACAATGTTCCATACAGACACCTGAACACTGTTTCATACAGACACCTGAACAATGTTCCATACAGACACCTGAACACTGTTCCACACAGACACATGAACAATGTTCCATACAGACACCTGAACAATCTTTCCATACAGACACCTGAACAATGTTCCACAGACACCTGAACAATGTTCCATACAGACACCTGAACAACCAGTCCTATCATAATAAAACATGTTGTTACAGATAAACGTTAAAAAAATGATAAGACTTCTAATACCTAACCCTATCCTGCACAGACAGATTATCACATGAGATAGTATCGACACAATATACTTTTTCTGGATTGTCACCGTGGTGCAGTGGTTAGCACAATGGACTACTGACTGGTAGGTAGTGGGTTCAAATCCCTGTAAGTCCTGTCAAAATGATTGTGGCATTTTTCAGACCCCAAACAGCTCCCACCCAGAGTTGAGCGCGCTACGGGATCATTGGGAAGACTGGTACCACACAGTTGAGCCTCATCCACTTCACGTATGTGTCACAGAGGATGTTGCTCAAATTTTCTGACCAACACAACAGGTATCTGTATCTCTCAGGTTGACATTAGGATAAACTATGATTGTATGCACAGAGTACTCTTCTGCCATGCAGTATCAGTCCTAGATGAAGCTACATAGCTTCCTGATTATCATCATCACTGTCATCATCATCATCATCATCATCATAGTATTGAAAAAACTCTTCCAGCTTTTGTGACGATTAAGTTAACTCTTTCACTCCCGCACTCTATCCGCCAGCTGCAAAAACTTAACCCTTTGACTCCTTCACCCTATCCATTAGCATCCTGCAGGATGCTGGTAGAAGGGTGAAGAAGTGAAAAGATTGAATGTTTGCTTTGCTGTCACGGTGGTACAACGAAGGATGCTGGTGGATAGGGTGAGGGAGGCAAAGGGTTAAGATGGCACAGAAAATGGGACTGATTAAAAAGAAAAAAAAGTTTTTCCTGATGAACACAGCAAGACAAAGTTTATGTCACAACAAAATGTTTTATACTTACAAAAACACTGTCAGTAGAAAAGACCATGACTACTGCCATCACCAAGAATAAACAAAATATTAAAAAAAAAAAAAAAAAGCAATGAAAACAAGGTGGAGATGGAAACAACAGGAACAAACTTATTCACCAGGGTCAAAGTTCACGCCAAGAAATACTTTTTACACCAGAGGCCAACAGCTCCAGCAAAAAATATATTTACAATGAGGCCTCCACACCAAAAATGGGTCAAGAATACAAATTTAGCATTAACCATTTGACTCCCTCACTCTATCCACCAGCATCCTGCATTGTCAACCAAGCTAAAAAAAAGCAAAAACTTAACCCTCTGACTCTCTTACTCTATCCACTAGCATCATGTATTGTCAACCATGCTAGCAAAGCAAAAACTTAACTCTTGGACTCCCTCACTCTATCCATTAGCATCCTGTATTGTCAACCATGCTTGCAAAGCAAAAACTTAACCCTCTGACTCCCTCACTCTATCCACTAGCATCCTGTATTGTCAACCATGCTAGTACAGCAAAAACTTAATCCTTTGACTCTCTCACCTTATCCATCAGCTTCCTGTAGGAAGTTACTGGATAGGGTGAGGGGGTCAAAGGGTTAAGTTCTTGCAGCTAGTGGACAGGGTGCGGGAGTCAAATGGTTAATAATTCAAAATTATGAGAAAGTTGATGCATAAAAGAGACAGAGAGAGGGCAGGAAGAAAAGAAGAGCAGCAAAATGACAGCAGTCGGTGGAGTTTGGAATTGGCTTGGAGTTCATTCAAGAGGGATTCATCACGCTCAGGCAATACCATAAAAGCTACACCCACATCTGCCAGCAGTTATCTGGTAAACTCCTTGAAACTGCAAAAATACTAAGCGATGGCATGGTTTTAAAATGATGATGAGGGGAGGGGGGGGGGGGGAACATATCCAGCACTGACACCATCAGAATGGAGCCAGAAAAACATGAAAATAGAATCAAAAATAGAATTTAATATAAAAAGAAGAGAGAGACAAATTTTGGTCAAACTGGCCTTTGTCAAATGTAAACCTAAGAAAAGAAAAAACAAACAGCAACAACTAACAAATATATCAATGGAGGAAAAATACCAGCAAAACTTCCCTGCTGTTTTGTCAACCAGGAGAATTTAAGATGGGCGGTGAAGAAACAAAGTATCAGGGGAGATAAGCACCACTATTTCATCCCACCCTGCACATCAGCGAACACAACATGACACAGACGAGTTATCAAAGACAGAGTACAACATACACAGACGAGTCACCAAAGACAGAGTAAGCAGACTGCGCAGCAATATAATGCCTGCAAAGTGTGGGCCAAACAACTAACATAACATGCATACACAAACAGAAGAATCACTGATGCACAAAAGAAGGAGAAGCAGAAAAAGAAAAAAGCGTCAGTTTTCTGTCCTTCCATACAGCAGTAAAAAACAAAACAAAAAAAACAACCTTCCATGACACTAACAGCCTACTGATGATCGATCATGCAGACAGCAGCAACATAATGCCTGCCTAAATGGGTCAAAGACATGAAGAGAGAGGTAGACAGACAAGCAACTCATTCTGTGGCATGCTGTGTCACTGCATCATCCTAACGCTCCGCACACTGGGCTCTGCAGAAGGTTTGTTGTTATTGTTATTGTTATTGTTATTGTTATTTTTATTCAAAGCCCAGCCAACTGCACAGAGCCATATAAAGACTACTACAACTGTTTCAAAACATACATACTACTTCAATAGGAAAAAAAGGTAAAGAAAATTAAGTACACAAATCAATGCATTCCTGCACATAATCTAAGGAGATGCCCCTGGCTTTGACCATTCTGTCCAATTCATCACATAAACGAATTAAAAAAAATATAACTGAATATAAATTTAAACATAACTAAGGACACTAAAACAAATCTAAAAACAAACATAAATTATCTAAAATTGCTTCCGCATATCACATTTCCCTACAGCCAAAAATGCACTTAATACATGTACCCAATTATCAATCCTAAGAGAAAGTATGTAAGCTTTATTGAACACATACAGTGAATGGGCCAGCAAAACAGAAAATGATAGGAAGAAATGACAGAAAGCAAAGGAACAAGGCAGAAACAAAGAGAGTGACAGAAAAGAGGAAATTTCTAGCACAGAATTTCCAGAAGGTGGGGATACTATTTATACTGAGAGAGCCTCTGGCGTCCCCACTGGGAAGAGGGGGGTGCAGAAAGCTTGGGACAGCTCAAACTAGTTTTGTAACTCTGAAACATACTGTTTAAACACAAACGGATTGTTGATGCTTGATGTAAGCACAAACTGATCATTGATGCTTGATGCTGATTAGGTGAGATAATGACCACTATTGAAATTATGTAGTTGCTGATTTCTCTTTAAATATGTGTAGATAAAGAAACTCGTGCTCTTTCTCTCTCCCTTGCACTTTTTCTTTCTCTCTCCCTTTCTCTTTCCCTATGTCTGTCCTCTCTTAAACACATACACACACACCACACACACCACACACACACACACACACACACACACACACACACACACACAAATTACTGTTTTCCTGCATGCATCTCTCCTTTAATCTCTCTCAAATGACAACAAACTGCAGCTATTCTTTGATTTCCTAATGTATGACGTTTTATGTTATTTCTTCTGTATTTGTAGTTGTAGGCAAAAATATTCATTGCCAACAGTAAATCTGAAAGATTGTTGTTAGTAACTTTCACCATGGGACAATATCAACAAACACCAAAAGATGTCACCCTTATCATGTGGGCCAAAGAACACAATAATGCGCATACATACATCCACAAGACCATTCCTCAAACACAGTACACGGCTATACTGTCAGGCTGAGAGGTAAGGAACAGTGTAAAAGATATGTAAGACATACCTTCATATATAGACAGTATGTTGCTTTAATGCTGACATTTTCTAAACTTACCACATGATTAATTCTATTTACCAAGCCTAACTATGAAAGTGGAAGGTCTGAATGACTGGTTGCTGTATTCTGTGGATTTTAAGGTGTCTCCATTTTTGCTTTTTATGACAGACATGTGATTGACTTTAAGAGACATGGAAATGATGTACGTTTAGAGCGAGTTCAGTGTATTCACGTTATGATTTCCACAGGGATTAATAACGGATTACTGGTCTAAAAAAATATTGAACAGACTTGCAGGGTGGCTGAGGACAGAGAGGGTGGGAGATGTACTAGTAGCAACAAGGGATAGATTCGTATGAAGGGCCATGATCGCCGCCATGTGGCAGGGCATGTGATGATGACGATGATGGTTTGAATCAAACTGACCAATGATCAACCAGGCTGGAACAAACTCATCCAGACACACTTAGGTCTCATCTTACTGTTACGCGCTAACGTCAGAGGTACCAGACCTTGTGGGGCCTTCTAACATACATGGTACCATGCAATATAACAAAAATGTCTATGCAGTCACCTACACCAGAAGTGAATGGCACTCACTCACTGAGGGTCATTTCATGATGGATCAGTGCCAGGTCTTGTCCCTTAATAGGGTCCACCCTCAGCAACTACAGGTCCCTTCTATCCATCTTTCGCACCAGGGGCTCATCATCATTATGTGCCCAGCCACATGGCACTGATCAATGCCCTCCATACAAATCAATTCCCTGTTGCTGCAAGTACATCTCCCACCCTCTCTGTGCTCAGCCACTCTGCAAGTTTGTCTAATATTTTCTCCCTGGGTCTGCCTGGTGCTCTTTTCCTCCAGCTTTCCTGTTGTGACCAGAGGATGTGGGACAAAAACTACGATTTCTTTGACCACCAAGCTCAATGATAGCTGGCAGAAAATGGGAGATAAGAAATAACAACAAAAAATAGCTACATTCATCACCAGATATGACCCGACCATGTAACAACAGCAAATAAGAGAAGATTTTCTAATGCCTAGCCCAGTCTGCACGAAGGTTACTGAATGGCGTAGAAGTACACGACTAACTCTTGTGCCTTCATGTTGACAATTATCCCATGTTTGAAGTGATGTAAATAATATAGATGAAACAACAGTATTCAGTTATCTCACTCCTGTGAGTAAACTATTTAAACCAACAGTATTCAGGTAGTGATGTCTTAAATTTTGTAGATAAAATACCTAAACCAACAGTAATAAATTACCCCATAAATTATCTGAAATTCTCTGTAAAAATTACAAAACAACAAAATATTCACACACACACACACACACACACACACACACACACACACACACACACCACACACACACACCACACACACACACACACACACAAACACACACACAACACACACACACACACACACCACAGAATATGCAGAATGAAGCAAGGCATTTGAGCAGACAGCATCATGATCACTTAATAGCAACAACACAAACTTACCTACTCCAACAGTCCACGAAAAACGTAACAATATAAGTTAGCCAACAGTCCATGAAAAACAAAAACAAACACAAAAAAACAATATAAGCTAGCCTACTCCAACAGTCCCTGAAAAACATAACGCAATAAAAACAAAATGCTAGCCTACTCTGACAATTCCTCAAACAAAACAGACTAATACCAAATCAAACTGGGAGGGCTTGCCCTGCTGGTAGCACCACAGACCCAAGACATGTCTTGACTTCAATGCCAGGCTACAACATAAGAACTGTCTCGTACTGTTCACTGCCCATTTTGCGTTCAGCTTCAGACAATCTTTCCCTTCAGGTTCCTAGAGTCAAACTATTAACTGTCGGCCAGCATTCTTTTGCTATTTTGAGACCATCTGCCTGGAATAAACTTCCATTCTCCCTCCGTCTATCAACTACCCTTTCTGCTTTTAAATCCATTCTAAAATCCACCTCTTTTCACCGAAAATGAATTCAGCAACTATCTCTTTTCATCAGTTTGAGTTTTGATTTGTTTTGTGTACGTGTGTATTGTAAGGTGGTCTGTGTTGATTGCATGGCTATATTCTGGATGTGCTTTGATTTGAATTGTCAAGTTTGGTGCCATACAAATACTGTTATTATTATCATTATCATTATTATTATTATTAATAATATTAACATTCTTATCATTCTGGCAGTGTCAGCTTAGCATTTCACAGTTTCCATTCTCAACCTGCCCCTTCTCCCTCTCCCAAGACATTGTCAGCACATAGGGTATGCACAAGCTTAAAGAGTCTGTCAGATAATTACAGATTTGGGTGTAGTGGATATGGAACTGCCTGAGTGCAATGAATCTCTCTTGATCAAACCCCAAACAGACCATGTAATAACAACACTGATGTATTCAAACAATCCCTCGAACAAAGTTGATCCATACTCAACCAGACACACAACAACAACAACAACTAACGTACTCAATCACTCAAACAAGGTTGACCAGTACTCAGACACACAGCAACAACAATGACATACTCAAATGTTTAATTCCTCAAACATGGCTGACCCATACTCAACCAGACACTCAACAACATCTAATGTACAATAACAATCCCTCCAACAAGGCTGATCGATACTCAGACACTCAACAACAACACTGAGCATTCAAACAATCCCTCAAACAAGGCTAACCCATACTCACCCAGACATTCAACAACAACACTAATCTCCTCAAACAAGGCTGTCTGCTACTCAAGCAGACACTCAACAAGTTTACCCAAACAGTCCACTAAACAAGACTGAATAATTTTTAACCACACACTCAACAACTACAACAACAAGAAATTTACTCAAATAGTCCATCAAACAAGGCTGAATAATACTCAACCACACACTCAACAACAACAGCACAAGTTTACTCAAACAGTCCACCAAACAAGGTTGAATAATACTCAGCCTAATACTCAACAACATCAAGTTTACTCAAACAGTCCACCAAACAATGCTGAATAATACTCAACCACACACTCAACAACAAGTTTACTCAAACAGTCCACTAAACTAGGCTGAATAATACTTAACCACATACTCAACAACAACAAGTTTACTCAAACAGACCCCCAAACAAGGCTGAATAATACTTAACCACACACTCAACAACAAGTTTACTCAAACAGTCCACCAAACAAGGCTGAATAATATTCAACAACGCACTCAACAACAACAATACAAATTTACTCACACAGTCCCCCAAACAAGGCTGAATAATACTCAACAACACACTCAACAACGATACAAATTTACTCATACTGTCCCCCAAACGAGGCAAAACCACACTCAACAAAACTTTACTCAAACAATCCCTGAAACAAGAGCTGCTTCACCGATCCATAAAATAGCAGCAATAGCTTATTCAAGCTGTCCATTTGATAAGAAAGCTAGTGATGGGGGATACTTTCAACTCCCCTAAAACATGACAAGAAGATGTGACACTGTGTCAAAAGAAAGGAAGCAAACATCTTCCAATACACACATGAATGATTTCTGCCTAAAACACAACTGTTCCTTCTGGCAAAGGAAGAGAAAGTGTTTGCTTTTTGCTAAAACATTATGTTTTGTCATTTCTGAAAACCACGCAATTATTTATCTGCCACAAGATCTAACATTATTTATTTCTTCCTCTGCTAAAACAACATAACAAATTGCTTCCTTTGCCAAAACAACATGACAAATTGTTTCCCCTGCCAAAACAATAAGATTAACTGCTTCCTTTGTCAAAACAACACAACAAATTGTTTCCTCTGCCAAAACAACACGATTAACTGCTTCCTTTGCCAAAACAACAAGACAAATTGCTTCCTTTGCAAAAAAAACAAAAACAAAAACACATAAATTGCTTCCTTTGCCAAAACAAATGACAAACTGCTTTTTTGTTCCAAATCATCATCCCAACTATTTTTCCCAAGCCAAAACATTACAAATTCTTTTCCCTGCCAAAAAAATGTTATAAGTTTCTTTCCCTTGCAAAAAAAAAAAATATATATATATATATAAATTTTATCCTTTGCTAAAACAACATTGTATATTTTTCCTCTGCCAAAACAATAAAGAAATTAATCCTCTATACACCACTGTACAAAATGTCCCCTGTCCATGCAGCATAACACTTTCCACTCAGCAAAAACAACATGACAAAATTCTTCATGTGCAAAAAACATTTGTTCCTATGTCAAATCAAAACCTATCTCTGTTATATCAGTATTTGTTCCTCAGCAAAAACAATGTACATTAAATTTTGGTCCCCATCCTTCTGTTCCCATGTCAAAATTGCACACAACCTTTTGTTTTCCATGGCCAAAAAAGTCACACCACTTTCTGGACCAGACTGGATTGAACACTGTGTCACAGTGCAATTTTTCTGCAAGAAAAGCATGCCGCTCTCCCTGAAGAAAACGTCACCATAGAAAGGAGTTACCCCCCTTCCCTTTTTTTGTCTTTGCCTTAGTGCTTGCACTTTTGTTTACCTGTGACAACTGATTTGTCTACAGAATTCTGGAGTGAAAAATTTGTTGCTGTGGGATCTTTAACCCTTTGACTCCCGCACCCTGTCCATCAGTATCCTGCACTGCTGATCATGTGAGTAAAGCAGAAATTTAACCCTTTGACTCCCTTGCCCTATCCATCAGCTTCCTGCAGGAAGCTGGTGCTCAGGGTGAGGGAATCGAAGAGTTACGTTTTTTGCAGTTGGTGAATAGAGTGCGGGAGTCAAAGGGTTAATATAACTCTTAGTCATGCTGCACACCAGACCTCAGTTTATCGTGTCATCTGAAAGGCTAGCACCCAGACCATTACTTAAGACCTTGTGGAGGGGGAACAAAATCCCTGTCTGATCCATGATTCGAACCTGTGAATCTTGCATCCTAGGTTGCTGCTTTAACAACAAGGCCGCTCATCTTTTCATCTTCTTCAAAGCAAAAAACAAAAAAAATACTACCAAACTAAAGCAAATCAAACAACAAAACTAATCTGAACCTTACAGTAAGTAGGTACACTGATGGGTGGCATATGCAGAAGCTTGTACAGTTTTTCTAACAGGTCACATGGACCATGTAATCTTTTTTTTTTTTTCTCTCTGTTCTTTTCTTGCATTGGTGGTCTGCAGCTCACACTTGCTTCAAGTATACAAGCAGGTTTTCACATAAAGGTAGTCATACTGTCTCTTGGAGATTGTGTATTTTAAATGTTTTCATGTTTCCATAAGCCACCAAATGCTTACATGACTTGCAGGAGTGTTTCTATAAGCCACCACATTTACATGACTTAGAGGAGTGATTCTATAAGCCACCATACTTACATGACTTACAGGAGTGATTCTATAAACCACCACACTTACATGACTTACGGGAGTGATTCTATAAGCCACCACACTTACATGACTTACAGGAGTGATTCTATAAGCCACCACACTTACATGACTTACAGGAGTGATTCTATAAGCCACCACACTTACATGACTTACAGGTGTGATTCTATAAGCCACCACACTTACATGACTTACAGGAGTGATTCTATAAGCCACCACACTTACATGACTTACAGGAGCGATTCTATAAGCCACCACATTTACACGACTTACAGGAGTGATTCTATAAACCACCACACTTACATGACTTACAGAGTGTTTCCATAAGCCAAAAACACTTACACAGCTGATGGAAGCATTCCATAAACCGCTAAACACATGGCTTACAGGAGCATTTCCATAAGCCACCACTTACATGGCTTACAGGAGCATTTCCATAAGCCTCCAAACACTTACATGGCTTACAGGAGCATTCCCATAAACCTCCAAACACTTACACAAATGTGTCCATAAGCCATAAAACATTGATACAATTGACAGGAGTGTTTCCATAGCCACCAAACACTTACATGTCTCACAGGATCTTTACTGTGCCTTTTGATGGTGACATGATTTCCTCGGGGACAGGTGCCTGCACTTCATGTGATAAATTCCATCAGAACAAAAACATGAATTCAATCCAATCTGGTCCATTCTAAAAGAGGAGATGATCAAAACAACAAACGAAATGGTAATACAAAGTAAAACAAAACAACAACAGACATGGAAATACAAAAAAAGAAACAAAACAAGCCAATAAATGGTGATACAGGAACCAGGAATGTTTACTGGAAGACAACACGGCACCACACACAAAACAGGTTTTTAAAAAAAAAATTTTTATGAACACACCACACAAACACTAGCAACTCTGCACCCAACTCACAAATTAATTAAACACCATGTTTAGTTTAAATCGATTATGAGTGTTTTTGGCATCAAAATATCTTAATAAGCATTATATGAATATATTCATGAAAAACTGAGTATGTGTAATCTAGGCTAAACTGAGACTGCCCTAGCAAAAGCATTATGAATATTGCACAAGTAACAACACTGCTAAAATAGGAGTTGGAAATAAATGGACGCGGTATTGGAAGGGCAATATCAGCAATACACAGACTGCGCGTATTTACTAAAGTACTATGGCACCCATATGATGACACGAGCAACTGCTGTAACCATACAGCTTTTTTTCTTGTATGGACAAGTCAATTATCTTCTTGTTCGCCATCTTCCTTACAGATTAATTAAGCTGTTGAAATGGACAAGGCCACACTGCAACAGATCTGTACAATTTCTTTTGTAGATCTGTACTGACTGACAAAGTCTTTCGTGTGGGCCCACAGACATAAACCATTATACCAACCAATTCACAAAACTTTTCGTGTGGGCCACAGACATAAACCACACAAAGCTTTTCGTGTGGGCCCACAGACATACACCATTATACCAACCAATTCACAAAGCTATTCGTGTGGGTCCACAGACATAAACCATTATACCAACCAATTCACAAAGCTTTTCGTGTGGCCCACAGACATAAACCATTATACCAACCAACTCACAAAGCTTTTCGTGTGGGCCCAAAGACATAAACGATTATATCAAAGTGCTTGGAATGTAAAAGATGATAAACCTCATTTCTTCTTCATACACCTGAAGGCTAATTCTTAAGATAAGCCATATTTCCTCCTAATACACCTGAAGTTAACATTTAAGATGATAAGCCTTATTTCCTCCTAATACACCTGAAGTCTTAAGATGATAAGCCATATTTCCTCCTCACACACCTGAAGTTAACGCTTAAGACGATAAGCCATATTTCCTCCTCACACACCTGAAGTTAACACTTAAGATAATAAGCTATATTTCCTCCTCATACACCTGAAGTTTACACTTAGGAGGATAAGCCTTATTCCTCCCCATACACCTGAAGTTTACACTTAGGAGGATAAGCCTTATTTCCTCCTCATACACCTGAAGCTTAATTCTTAAGATGACAAGCCATATTTCCTCCTCACACACCTGAAGTTAACGCTTAAGATGATAAGCCATATTTCCTCCTCATACACCTGAAGTTAATGCTTGAGATGATAAGCCATATTTCCTCCCAACTAACTGAAAGTTAATTTTTGAGATGATCAGCCAAATTTTTTACCAGAACATACTTGAAGGTTCATTCTTGAAATGAACAAGGCAACAGCTCTGCTGTCAGATACTGCTTGCTCCTCTCGTGTTCATAGGCCAGATCTTCTCCTTCAGAGACCAAAGGCTCTTGTAGTCTTCGAGCCTAATTCAGATCTGTCTAACCTTTTGAAGACAACTTCTTTGTACCAAACCGGTATCTGAAGTGTGACTGTGCTGACATACAGACAAAGAACAAGGTCTGAATTTCCGCATGGGTAGCTAAGAGAGGACAGAAACCAGACATGTCCGTGCATGTAATGTACTGCGACCAGTTTTCAGACAGCTGAGTGATTCTGTCTCTGACACTCAAGATTCCTCAGACAGCTCATAACTGATTCTGCCACTGACACTCAAGATTCCTCAGACAGCTCATAACTGATTCTGCCACTGACACTCAAAGATTCCTCAGGTAACTCATAACTGATTCTGCTGCTGACAATCAGATTCCTCAGGTAACTTATAACTGATTCTGTCACTGACAATCAGATTCCTCAGGTAACTCATAACTGATTCTGCCACTGACAATCAGATTCCTCAGGTAACTCATAGCTGATTCTGCCACTGACAATCAGATTCCTCAAGTAACTCATTACTGATTCTGCCACTGACAATCAGAATCCTCAGGTAACTCATAACTGATTCTGCCACTGACAATCAGATTCCTCAGGTAACTCATAACTGAATCTGCCACTGACAATCAGATTCCTCAGACAGCTCATAACTGATTCTGCCACTGACAATCAGAATCCTTAGGTAACTCATAGCTGATTCCGCTATCTGGCAATCAGATTCCACACACAAAAAAAGCATATGGTTTGGAAAAATGCACACAACCAAGAATTCCCATGTCTACATGGAACGATGGTCAAAGACTCAGGCTAAACCGGCTGTATTCAATCATATAACAGTATGGTTCATGATGTAAGGTATTTATAAAGTACAACATGTATTTCAGGCTACCGCTGCACTACAATCAGGTCATGAATTTCGAGCTAAAGCACTCTCTCACAACACTTTGTTTTTGTGAATATTGCACTACCACTACAACCCAACACAACAATGTGGCTTGCACAGCACAGAGGTACACACACACACACACAAACACACACATACACACACATAACACACACACACACACACACACACACACACACAGGAGTTACAATGACATCAGCTTTCATCAACACAGCTGCGTGTGTAGTTGATTCACTCACCCTATACACCAGCATCCTTCATTGTCAGCCATGACAGAAAAGCAAACACTTAACTCTTTCACTCCCTTACCCTATCCACGAGATGCCCGCAGGAAGCTGGTAGATGGGGGAGGGAGCAAAAGAGTTAAGTTTTCACAGCCGTCAGACAGGGTACAGGCGTGAAAGGACTAAGCTGTAGTGTAGCCACTCATTACAAAAGGCTTTTACACATGACTATAGAGCAACACTGACAATGACAACAACTTGTCTAATAAAACCCAAAACAGCAATGCTGTACTTGCGTTTACAGCAGTGACAATGCATGCTATCAAGACAGCAAACACTACGCCTTGCATGATAAAAGACCTACAGTGTCTACCAAATGTCAATTAATTAAGTACATGTTACATGATGAAAATACCTCAGTGTCTACTAAACAACAATAACTAAAGATGAAAACTAGCGTCACCATCCCACAGGGGCCAGTGATATGTGTAGGACAGAATGGCAACAGCGAAAAGCCGTAAAACACAAGCAATACTGTCATAAACCGCAACTCTTCAAAAAATTAACTGCAATAATTACTTCCCTTGTTATCCCCTGGTTTCCAATCACCTCCATCCCCACACACTGAAAACCCTAAGACAAAGCACACATATATTTCACTGATAATGCTTTCATTTCATACCTTCATCTTGGTCACACATAAAAAAAAAATGGAATTAAAATCTATCTAAAACAGAATACACTGCCACTGTTGCTGTACCTTAATTTCCTCTCCCTCTTTCTCTATTTCACACACACATACTGTTGGTTAAAAATGGTGGGGTAAGTTTGATGGACCCGTTTGGCTAGCCAGCTCAGGAAACCCAGTCTGACACAATGATACACGTACTGGGTCAGCATCAGTCACTAAAATGTCAAGCGTCAGTCAATGACAGCTACATGCGTTATTGTCAATGTCAGCCAATAACACAGAAACATTAACCCCACGCACACACACATACGTCACACCACTACACCAAAACAGTCACCAGTTAAAAGGTTAAAACAATGATTAAGAAATAGTTAAAAAGAAGATCTGTGTCACTTCTGGGAAAATCTCCATGTACTTCACATTATGCCTCGATGAACTGATCCCATCACCAGTGGTCCTTTCTGTAGATACCACACCCTCCACAGCATGCCGCCCCATCTGTTACACCAGCACTCTCTCTTTCAACATCTTTGTATTTTGTGGTCATTTTCCCCTGACCGTCCTCACATTTCAGCCAGCTCTGGTTTCACTTTCTCTCAATGACTGGCACTGCACACAATCTTAGTTTTGTACACACAGCACATTCTGTTCCATCCACTCTGTACTCCAGCTTCCTGTCTGTCTGACAGATTTCTCACAGTGTCAGCCTAGCACTCTTTCTGTCCCACGTTCAGTCCCTGTCGTCAGAACTGCTGGTAGCACACACAGTGTCTGTGGTGTCACTGGCAGTGGCGCTGGCCTCCCCCCTATCCCCATCAGTCAGACAGTTCATGGTGCTGCCGGACCCTACGTGGAGACTGTTGTCACTACCGCCAGTAACGTCCCCCAAACCTCGACGCTGGAGGGCGGGGGAGGAGGATGCGGAGAGGGACTGCATCTGCAGCATGCGGGGGATCTGGTCCTGCTGACTGTCGGGGATCAGAGTCTTCAGGTTGCCCACGGTCGTCAGCAATGCCGATCTCTCCAACTCCAACGCCTGTATGTGCGACTTCAGCTTGTCCTCGTTGACACGGTGTTCGTGGGCGGCCATCTGCAGACTGTGCACCTGACTGTTGCAGCGCTGCAGCTTCTCGATCAGCTCCAGGTTCTGCTGGCGAAGTCGTCGCACAGTCTGCTGCATGGCCACCACCGCGGGGTGAGTGTGGCCAGAACCGCCACTGGCCGGCGCCATGGGGTGGTGATTGACACGCGGCGAGTACAGCATCTCTTCGCTGAACACCAGGTACTCGACTTCATAGGCCTGTAGTTGTTTACTGATGTCTAGTTCAAAGGCCTGGCGACAGATAGCAAAGCTTATAGGCCTAGACAAACACAACACTGTTACATACACATACTAAATATACACACACAACCACCCACAACACTGTAAAACACACACACACACACACACACACACACACACACACACACACACACACACACACACACACACCACACTAGTAAAACACATGCAGATACGTATACATACACACACACCACAACACACACAGATACATATACATACACACACCACAACAAAAACACACAACAAAAACACACACACACACACATATTACACGCACACACACACAGCATTACATGCGCGCGCGCACACACACACACACACACACACACAAACACACACACACACACACACACACACACACACACACACACACACACACACACACACACACACACACACACACACACACACACACACACACACACACACACATTACATGCACATACACAGAGCCAAATTTCTACTGCTCATCATCTAATCCAGTAACCAACGTGGTTGTTGTGGTGGGGGGGGGGGGGGGTTGTGTTAATGGGACACAGCAGCAGACAGGATCTCCCATCTCTGCCTATGAAAGACAGGTACAACCCAGTTGTTCCAGTCTTTGATGTCTGCCACCCAGCTATTACTCTACCTATCTCATTACAGGGTGGTCTGAGGGTGTCCTTTTAGGTAAACTAACAGGGTGGTCTAAAACAATGGCTTCCTTCCGGGGTACCCTACAGGATGGTCTAAGACACTGGTCTCCTTCTTAGGGTACCCTATGGATGGTCTAAATCAATGGCCTCCTTCCAGGGTACTCTACAGGGTGGTCTAAGACAATGGCCTCCTTATAAGATACACTACATGGTGGTCTGAGACAATGGCCTCCTTTCAGGGTACCCTACAGAGTGGTCTAAGATAATGGCCTCCTTCCAGGGTACCCTATAGGGTGGTCTAAGACAGTGGCCTCCTTCCAAGGTACCCTACAGGTGGTCTAAGACAATGGCCTCCTTATAGGATACACTACATGGTGGTCTGAGACAATGGCCTCCTTTCAGGGTACCCTACACTACGGCTACAGGGTGGTCTAAGATAATGGCCTCCTTCCAAGGTACCCTATAGGGTGGTCTCAGACAACGGCCTTCTTCAGGGTACCCTACAGGGTGGTCTCAAACAACGGCCTTCTTCCAGGGTACCCCTTAGGTCTGAGACAATGGCCTCTTTCCAGAGAACTCTACAGGGTGGGTCTAAGACAATGCCCTCCTGCCAGGGTAGTCATATCTCATTTCCCTGAGCCAAAAATGCACTTAATACAGCTAACCAATTATCAATACTAAGAGAAAGTACTTAAGACTTTATTGAACGCATACAGGTGAATGGATCAGCAAGGCAGAAATGATAGGAAAAAATGACAGAAAGCAAAGGAACAAGGCAGAAACAAAGAGAGTGAGAGAAAAGAGGAAATTTCTAGCGCAGAATTCCCAAAAAGTGGGGATACTGTTTATACTGAAAGAACCCCCAGTATCCCCATGGGGAACCAAATCTGAATACAAACGCCTAAAAATGACTGAGCACACACAAATAAACACGTAAAATGGTCTGCTGTACCTAAAATTGCCACTAAGCAGTCAAATTTCCTCAGAGCTAAAAATGTGATAAATGTTTATGTCCATTAACAGTCCTAACTGACAGGAAGTATGTAAGGTTTTATGGAAAATATACAGATGAATGGACCCACTAGGCAGAAAACAAGGAAGAAACAGATGACAGAAAGCAAAGGAGCAAGGCAAAAACAAAGAGAATAACAAAAAGAGGAAATTTCCAGCATAGAATTTCCAGAGAGTGGGGATATCATTTATCGCTCAAAGGTTACTGTCATCCCCATGGGGGCAAAACCTAGATACCAGACCTGCTTGCAGGCACACTTCAGAAACAAATCCTAACTGGTTACAATGTTCTGTTATTGTATATTTTTACGTAGTCAATGTAAAACTTAACTATAAAGATTTTGAACATTTTAATGTCATTGATACAAAACTAAATCATAATGATTTTCTCTTATTGTATATGCAGTGTTTTTGGGGTGGTTGTTGTTATTGCTTTGTAATATGGCTAGCAGACAATATCGCTTGATATATTAATAAGCCAATATAGTAGCACACTTCATTTTATTTAACAGACCACACTGCACAGCAGTCCAGCTCAAATACATGTTTACACAAGACACCAAACACCCAAACACAGCAGACACACAGACCAACACACACACACACACACACACCTGATTAATGACTCTTTCCATCTGGACTTGGGCCATTTCCGGCAAAGTGGTCTTGAGAAAGTCGACAATGCCCTCAAAGGAATCACACTGTAAGATCAGCTCCCTGTGACTGCCCAGTAGCATCAATGCCACCTTGAAGATCACCTCTGGGCCTTGGATGAAGATCATGTCTAAAACACACATACAACACCTTCAACATCATCAACACCATAGCTGGATCATGATAATGTTCACATACAAGCCACTCTAACAATTCTTATTTATACAAAAGCCATTGCAGGAAATCCAGATTCTGTATTTCTGAGAGGCACTGTTATCCTGAACCTTCCACTGAAATAAAGATTCACATGCATCAAACATAAGGAGGAAAATGTCCCAACAAACAGGTGACTGTCCAAACACAACAGGTGACAGTACTGTCCTAACACAACAGGTGACTGTCCAAATACAACAGGTGACTGTCCCAACACAACAGGTGACAGTACTGTCCTAACACAACAGGTGACTGTCCCAACACAACAGGTGACTGTCCAAACACAACAGGTGACTGTGACTGTCCCAACACAACAGGTGACTGTGACTGTCCAAACACAACAGGTGACTGTCCAAACACAACAGGTGACTGTCCCAACACAACAGGTGACTGTCATAACACAACAGGTGACTGTGACTGTCCCAACACAACAGGTGACTGTGACTGTCCCAACACAACAGGTGACTGTCCAAACACAACAGGTGACAGTACTGTCCTAACACAACAGATGACTGTCCCAACACAACAGGTGACTGTGCCAACACAACAGGTGACTGTGACTGTCCCAACACAACAGATGACTGTGACTGTCCAACACAACAGATGACTGTGACTGTGCCAACACAACAGGTGACTGTGACTGTCCCAACACAACAGATGACTGTGACTGTCCCAACACAACAGGTGACTGTGACTGTCCCAACACAACAGGTGACTGTGCCAACACAACAGATGACTGTGACTGTCCCAACACAACAGGTGACTGTGACTGTCCCAACACAACAGGTGACTGTCCCAACACAACAGGTGACTGTGCCAACACAACAGGTGACTGTCCCAACACAACAGATGACTGTGACTGTCCCAACACAACAGGTGACTGTGACTGTCCCAACACAACAGGTGACTGTCCCAACACAACAGGTGACTGTGACTGTCCCAACACAACAGTGACTGTGACGTCCAACACAACAGATGACTGGTGCCCAACACAACAGGTGACTGTGACTGTCCAACACAACAGTGTGACTGCCAACACAACAGATGACTGTGACTGTCCCAACACAACAGGTGACTGTGACTGTCCCAACACAACAGTGTGACTGTCCCAACACAACAGTGATGACTGTCCCAACACAACAGGTGACTGTGACTGTCCCAACACAACAGTGACTGTGACTGTCCCAACACAACAAGTGACTGTGACCCAAAAAACAGGTGACTGTGCCAACACAACAGTGACTGTGACTGTCCAACACAACATGACTGTCCAACACAACAGTGACTGTGACTGTCCAACACAACAGGTGACTGTGACCTGTGATTCCCAACACAACAGATGACTGTGACTGTCCCAACACAACAGTGACTGTGACTGTCCAACACAACAGGTGACTGTGACTGTCCCAAACACAAACAACAGGTGACTGTGACTGTCCCAACACACAAAACCCAGGTGACTGTGACTGTCCCAACACAACAGATGATGTGACTGTCCCAACACAACAGTGACTTGACTGTCCCAACACAACAGGTGACTGTGCCAACACAACAGTGACTGTGACTGTCCCAACACAACAGATGACTGTGACTGTCCCAACACAACAGTGACTGTGACTGTCCCAACACAACAGATGACTGATGTCCCAACACAACAGGGGACTGTCCCAACACAACAGGTGACTGTGACTGTCCCAACACAACAGATGACTGTGACTGTCCCAACACAACAGTGACTGTGACTGTCCCAACACAACAGGTGACTGTGACTGTCCCCAACACAACAGGTGACTGTGACTGTCCCAACACAACAGTGACTGTGACTGTCAACACAACAGGTGACTGTGCCAACACAACAGTGACTGTGACTGTCCAACACAACAGTGACTGTGACTGTCCAACACAACAGGTGACTGTCCCAACACAACAGGTGACTGTATGTCCCAACACAACAGGTGACTGTCCCCAACACAACAGTGACTGTGACTGTCCCAACACAACAGTGCTGTGACTGTCCCAACACAACAGGTGACTGTACACAACAGGTGACTGTGCCAACACAACAGGTGACTGTGACTGTCCCAACACAACAATGACTGTCCCAACACAACAAGTGACTGTGACTGTCCCAACACCAACAGTGACTATGTCCAAACAACAGATGACTGTGACTGTCCCAACACAACAGGTGACTGTGACTGTCCCAACACAACAGGTGACTGGACTGTCCCAACACAACAAGTGACTATGACTGTCCCAACACAACAGGTGACTGTGACTGTCCCAACACAACAGGACTGTGACTGTCCCAACACAACAGGTGACTGGTGCCAACCAACAGGTGACTGTCCAACACAACAAGTGACTGTGACTGTCCCAACACAACAGTGTGACTGTCCAACACAACAGTGACTGTGACTGTCCAACACAACAGTGACTGACTGCCCAACACAACAGATGACTGTGACTGTCCCAACACAACAGTGACTGTGACTGTCCCAACACAACAGGTGACTGTGACTGTCCCAACACAACAGTGACTGTGACTGTCCCAACACAACAGTGTGATGTCCCAACACAACAGGTGACTGTGACTGTCCCAACACAACAGGTTGGATGTGACTGTCCCAACACAACAGTGACTTGACTGTCCAACACAACAGATGACTGTGACTGTCCCAACACAACAGGTGACTGTGACTGTCCCAACACAACAGGTGACTGTATGCCCAACACAACAGTGACTGTGACTGTCCCAACACAACAGGTGACTGTGACTGTCCCAACACAACAGATGACTGTGACTGTCCCAACACAACAGTGACTGTGACTGTCCCAACACAACAGGTGACTGTGACTGTCCCAACACAACAGGTGACTGTGACTGTCCCAACACAACAGGTGACTGTGACTGTCCCAACACAACAGGTGACTGTCCCAACACAACAGATGACTGTGGCTGTCCCAACACAACAGGTGACTGTGACTGTCCCAACACAACAGGTGACTGTCCCAACACAACAGGTGACTGTGACTGTCCCAACACAACAGGTGACTGTCCAACAACAGTGACTGTGCCAACACAACAGATGACTGTGACTGTCCCAACACAACAGGTGACTGTCCGAACACAACAGGTGACTGACTCCCAATTGCAAAAAAAGGGGATTAATGTCATCCTATAACTCTAAGGTCATTGAGGAGCAAGGTGATACAGAAGGACCTAAACCTTTCTCGGGGCCAGCATTATGAGGCCAGAGCCTACCCACGCTCTGTTCCCCAACCCTGATAACTGCCTGATAACCACTGACAGCTGGGTTGTCTGGAGGCCGCGTGCACAACAACTGTATTAACCCACACCAGAATCCATGCAGGCAGATCAGAAGGCAGGAGTTTGGGTCCCTATGCTGACCAGGCCTCTCTACAAAATATGCACCATGTTCATCACCTCTGAACTCGGATGATCATATCCACAACACACTAAATATATTCTACATACATAATGTTAACAATAAACGTAACTTTTCTACATTTATATATTAAGTTGCAGAAATAAAACAAAAAGTGCAGAGAAAAGCGACAAAAATACGTAAGTTGTGCAGAATACAAAAAATTTTCTTACTGTTACACTTCATGCCAGCACACAGATACTGACTTCAACATCAAATAACCAGATACGGAATATTACACATAGCATTTCATATCTAAACAAAATGTTTACCAGACAGATGTTCACAATGACAGAATAAATAAAAATGCTTTCTTTTTAATTGAGCTCCATCACAATTATTCCAAACAGCACTCTTTATCTATAAATCTATAACACACACCACACACACACACACACACACACACAATGTATGTACATATTCATCTCTCTCTCTATGTCTATGTATATCGTGTTTATATATCTAACCATATCTGTAAATATCTCTCTCTCTCTCTCCCCATCCCTCCCTTCCTCCCTCTCTCTCTCTTTTTCTTTCTCTGTTGTTGTTTTTGTTTTGTTTTTTAGTGCTTCACACGTCCTTCTTCATCATTAATCGTTCTAATTAAGAATTACCAAAAACACGAGCAACAAAGCCAAGGGGGAACTGTGACGCAAAGAGAGTAAGAAACCAGGGTGTAGCGTAGAGGGCAGGAGCAATCTCATGGGCCTCAAAGTGTGTGTACAGATCTTTGTAGTGGTCATGTATCAGTCGCATCAACTGGTACAGCTTTACCTGTTACACACATATAAACACACACATGTACCTGTTGCACATATATAAACACACACACGTACCTGTTAAACACATATAAACACAAACATGTACCAGTGTGAGAAAAGTAATCATGAAAAAACACGAGAAAAAGAACAAGAACGCCCTCTCACACTGGAAGGAGCAGCAGGGAAGTTTCAGTCTTTTTCTCCTAATTTTTGTACCTGGTGTTTGTTCGTTTGTGATCTTATGCTTGACAAAGGCCAGTTGGCCGAAAATTTGCACCTGTCTTGTCTTGTTGTATTAAATATGCATTCTTACTCTTTTTTCCTGTTTTTTTTCTGGTTTTGGTTGCTTGAATGCAGGCAATCACACTTGTTTTGGATTTAAATCAATATGGTGACTGGTTGGTGAGGACATTTACTGAGTACAGACATGTTTAGCAGATCTCAACAGTATCCACACCTCAAGGGTTTTTATAACTAAATGTTTCAGATGAAGTTGCTTGATGACTATGACTGAAACATCTGCTATGACGACGATGATGATGGTGATGGGATGACGATGACGACGACAATGATGATGATGATGATGATGATGATGAAGATGTTATGGATTCCATCCAGCATTGAGACTGCGTAACAGGACTATGGTCTGCACTTACTACTGTAGTATGTCCTAGCATCAACTAAGTCAGAGAGATAGAGATACCTGCAGTGTTGGTCAAAAGATTTCATCAACATTCTCGGCTTCTGTGGCCATTAAAATGGTACTGAAGACAGGACAGAATAAAAGGGTGAGCATAAAGAAAACTACCTAAGTGCAATGATCCTTAAAAAAACAATTAAAAACCCAAGATACCCTGTACTGCCATTCTACCAAGTAGACAGGATCAGTGCACACCCCACTCACCTGTAGAGCCATCATGTTGGGGCAGTACTGTTTCCTCAGGTTCAGGCCAATCATCAGATGACGTGTCAGCTCAAATGCTGCACTCTCCTCCATCTGTATGCAAGCACACGCACACACAGACACACACGCACGCATGCATGCACAACACACACACACACACACACATCACACACACACATATAAAAATCCGGGCCGTCCATTATTGATATGATAAGTGCTTATCCACCAACATGTACTATTTAATATGTACTATCACTTCTAAAGATGATTATGTGCCTGTGTAATCATTCAAGTATGTATATGTCTACTACCATAAGTACATGTGTCCCTCCTAGGAAAAATGAGACTAAAGTGCAAAACACACACACACACACACACACACACACACACACACACACACACACACACACACACACACACACACACACACACACACACACACACACACACACACACACACACACAACACAACACACACAAACACACACACACACAACACAACACACACAAACACAACACACACACGCACACATAAACACAACACACACAAACACAACACACAGACACACACACACACTCACGACACACACACACAACACACTGATACGCCTAAGAAAACACTGACATGCATAAGAAGGATGCCAGCGATAAAACTGATGCCTTGGCAGTATCCCACTTCCTTGTCCAGCAAGCTGTAGGCCTTCAGCAGGTTGAACAACTCCAGCTGACCTGGGCCCAGGGCTTTGGCAAAGTATGGATGGCCTGGGAACGTGCGACCTGTACACAGCAAAGCCTGACTATAAGCTGCATGTGTGTACTGAACATTTAAAAAAAAAAAATATATATATATATATATATATATATATATCAGCAAAATAAAAACAAAAAAACTTCAAATAATTTTTTTCAAAGACAATCCAAGGGGGACCAGGAGCCATCTACTGCCTCATACCCCCCCAACCCCCCCCCCCCCCCCCTTCCTCAAAAAAACATGAAGAATTATAAAATGTTACACTGAACTCTGAATATCTCCCCATCCCTACAAAAACGTGTCATCCCTGATGTTTACAAGGTAGATTCGGCTTGAACTGCTTTTTTTTTTCCTTTTTCTTTTTTTTGTTGTTTTTGTTTTGTTTTGTTTGTTTCTTTTTGGTTGGGTGAACTACATTATTCTAAACTGTTATGACTATAAGGTAATCAAGTATTTCCAGGATTAGGCCATGAAGATGTCTTGGTAGTGGTGTAGTGGTGATATTTTTGTAGTTTTTTTGTTTGTTTGTACATCCCTCTCCTCCCCAAATATATTTATTTACTTACTTACTTATTACTTATTTATTTATTTATCTATTTATTTGTTTGTTTGTTTGTTTGTTTATTTTGTTTTTGCCCTCTTTGTTTTTCCCCTTTCTAAGTATGGTCTCAACCTTGCAAAAACACAACCCTCTTTCCATCACCCCATACACAAACACATGCAGTCAGCTCCTTCCCACTAGTTACCTCCCTTTTACCATGTATATTATCTCCCCTTACTTGCTTGCTTGCTTGTTTGTTTGTTTGTTTGTTCTCTCTTCACTAAAATATTTCCATCACCCTCTTACACTGGCTTCCACACCTTCATGTGCATACATACATGCAGATCATCAAATACGAGGGCTACAGTTTCTATAAGCCATGTCAAGTTTGAGTAACTTATGGAAACCCATGAAAATACCAAGCATGCACACCTACCTAAGGCAGAGTATTCAGACTATGCAACAAGTGAACGTCTGTGCAGAGTGGGTCAAAAAACATGCATATATGCTTCTCAGAAAACAAAGCTCAAAATGAGCAGGAGAAGAAAACAGAAAATTGAAGTGTGAACTGACCCAGGTCAATGAGGATAGCATGTTGGTGGGTGGTCAGCTGTTTCAGCAGGTCATCATAGGGCAGAGGGTTGGCGTTGGGCAGCGTGTTCTCCATGCTGCTGTGACTATGCTGCTGCTGGGCGAGGAACTTCCAGATGGCGCCTCGCAGACGTCTGGGGACACCTGACGAATGATGTGTAATATGCAGTTAAAAGACCGTGATCGCTCATTCATGTGTGGAGATTGCACAGTAATGTTAATGTCTACACAGTTGGGACAAACACGCATCTCAGACAACACACATCCTTTGTGTGCTTGCACCTTTGTGTGATTGCATGCACATTCATACATCTTGATGTGCGTCAACTGTGCCAAGGACTGCCACTCAAAAATCAGCCTGTTAAGCCACAGTCAACACGGTTCCACATCCAACAGAGTCCTCAACCAGGTCCATCCTTTGTCTACTCAGACAGATGGAGCCATCAATCAAGATACAGATAATGAGTAAAGCGTGTGCACGCATGCACGCACGCACGCACACACAACACACACAAATGCAATCACATACCAGCACATAACAATGCACACTCCAACATGACAATCACAGGTTACCAGAACGGAGTATCACAAAACAAACAGAGAAGACAGATACACACTATTTTGGCAGGTCTCCTTCCAATTACACACACTAAACACACACACAGTGCTGCACACATTCATGCACACACAAACACATGCATACAGCCAAACACACACATGCATAAACATATAATCCACACCCACTCATACACACTTAGCAAACGCATAAACAATCACCTCTCCAGCTGCCACACACACACACACACACACACACACACACACACACACACACACACACACACACACACACACGCACATGCACACGCACACGCACACGCACACGACACACACACACAGCACACGCACACGCACACAAACACACCTTTCTTGACACAGTCTAACAATGTATTGTATGGCACAGTGTCCTGGGAGCCAGTGGAGTTTGTTGAAGACTTGAGCAGATCATTCCAGACTCCAGTCACATCCTTCAAACATGGCGTCAACTCCTCGTAGTCCAATTTCCGCTCCACAGATGTCTCTTCCTCTTGTCGGGCTGTCACAATAAAATTGCCATCACGATAAAATTGCTACTGGCAGATGTCAAAACAATGGGTTGGATTAATAAATTTGTTTTTATTGGTTTTTTTTATCTTTTTTTTAATTCATGATGATTGATTGATTGATTGAGTGAGTGAGTGAATGACCGACCGATCGATCAACTGATCTCAATTGATTGATCAAAAAATCAACCAATTTATTTGTTTGTTTGTTTGTTTGTTTATTTATTTATATATTCATTTACTCATTCATTCATTTATTTTACGATATTTTATTTTATTTCTTTGTTTTTTTTATTTTGTGGTCACATGTTTTTCTGCATGAAAAATAGCTGGCTCTCCCTAAGCAAAACAAGTCACTGCAGTACAGCACACCAATATCTTTTCTTCTTTTTCTCTCTGCGTCATCTATAAAACCCTTCTTTTTTTTTTTTTTATCGCAGACTTTTGCCAGGCACAACTCTTGTTACTATGGGATGTTTTACATAAGTGCTTGCTGCATGGGTAACCAAGCTTAATCGTCTCATCAGAAATACTAGCACCCAGACTACCACTGACAAGTCTAGTGGACCAGACTGAAGGGGGAGGGCGTGGACAGAAAATCCCTGTCTGACCAGGAACTGAACCCAGCAACTCATGCTTCCCTGGCAATTGTTTTAAAATCCTTCAACTCCCTTACTCTATCTATTAGCTTTCTGCATCGTTAGCCATGACAGTAAAGCAAAAAATTAACCCTTTCCATCCCCCATCCTATCCACCAGCTTTCTACCAGAAGCTGGTGGATAAGGCGGGGGCTGAAACAGTCAAGTTTTTGCAAGTACAGGAAAGGGCATGGGAGTCAACGGGTAAACTAAGTGGACTTCCAACCCAAAATAAAGGTAAGGTAATGACTGTCCCATAACTTTACAGTCATAACGTAATGACTGTCCTGTAACTTTACAGTCATAACGTAATGACTGTCCCATAACTTTAGTCATAACGTAATGACTGTCCCATAACTTTACAGTCATAACGTAATGACTGTCCTGTAACTTTACAGTCATTCAGCAGTGAGGTGGTAGAGACCTCAACTTTTCTCAGGGCCAGCATTATGAGAGCGGTCCCCATCTCCTATCCTGCGTTAAGTTTTTCTCACAATGGGAGCTCCATATCAGCACCAACTAGGCTTGTCAAAACATATCAGTTTCTTTAAACAACTCCCTGTAACACAAGGAAGGAAGGGGAAACAAGACAGTAAACATTATCACATTCTCCCTTTTTATACAAAAATCATTATACAGAATCCAGATTTTGTACTTTCTGAGATCAAGAAGCATCAGATGAAATAAAACTATGTTAAGTGCGGACAATGGTAGACTATCACAACACTGACAATCAAACACGAATATTGTCATAAGTTCCAGAGAAATTGCTGTTCACACATCTTCCTCCAGAAGAGCTGATTTTAGGCACTTTTCTTTTTTAATCTCCGTAACCTTGAACTTCACACCATGATTTTAAAAAAGTATATGCATGTGTGACTTTTCAACTATCTATATCTCTGACCCAAATTTGATAAAGATCCATCCAGAAATGGCTAAGAAATTCTTGCTCATATATTTGTTCCCCGGTCAATGTGAAACAATTTCCATTTTCGTAAAAAGGAAGACAGAGAAAAAGCATGTCCTTTTTCGGCAAGATTTTACAAATGACACAAAACGGAATGACAGTACTCAATTTGTGGATGATTCTTACTACACATGTTGGTTTTGCTCTACAAAAAGTGTTCCTACAAACGAGTCTGATGAGAACTCAGGTTGATCGATTGTCAATTGCTTTGGGACAATGTTGGGCTTTACTTGTGCAGCACGTAAAAAGTGACAGAACATTCTAAGAAGGCTGACATGATCTTTCTAAGACAGCTGACATAGTCTTTCTCTTTTGTACTTAGATTCCTTGTAGAATTTGTGTGTGTGTGTGTTTATTAGGCTTTTTATTCGTTTGGTTGGTTGTTGTCATTTTGTTGTTGTTGTTGTTGTTGTTGTTTGTATTATTTGTTTTATTTTCTTTGCTTATAATTGTACTGGTGTGTGCAAATATCCATCTCCATTTTTTCAAATTATGTTATGCCACAGACATAATTATGTAAACTTTAGCATTCTTAACAGGCCGAATTTCAAACTTCTTTTATAATCAAATAATTGGACAAAACAATCGACTACACATCTAACATAAGCGTGTGCACACACACACACACACACACACACACACACACACACACACACACACACATACACACAAGATATCAATCAATCAATTTGTATCAATCTCAGACTGGCCTTATAAATGATACCATTAAGTTACAGATCAATACATGCTGCAACAAGTCTTGGAAGGGGATCAATTTTCTTGCAATCTTAGTCTCCTACC
>CM060314.1:35671304-35723804 GCA_030674185.1 Monoplex corrugatus | reverse complement strand
CATAGACACGCACATGCGCGCACGCACACACACACACACACACACCCATAGATATATAGGCTACGCATACACACAAACACACACATACATACCACACACCCACACACACACCGAGTTAAATGTCAACATATAATGTGAAACCCAGCAAAAATCCTACACGCCATACAAAGGAAGATAAAGACACAACAAACAAAAATGTGAACATAACCCTACGACTGTAATATGATGCATGCCAACATCCAATGGATACACCATCTAAGGCACACCAGAAAACAAAATACAAGATAGTTAACAAGCGATAACTATATAATGTCAGATGTAACTACAGAAACAACAAAAAAGACATCTGCAAAATATTACACTTTCACAGTCAGTTTTACAACAGTATGTTCTTATGTACTGTGATGAGTAACGTAAAACCCAACTCTATTTATACAAACCATAAACATGAAAATACGATGACAACCCATATATTTATGTAATGAAACAAGACAGTGCAAATTTTCAGCCAACAGGCCTTTGTCAACCAAACATAAAAGACAACAATGAAATTTGTTCTCAAGCTTTAGAACAAAACAAAGATCAGACTGTTATTATCATTGTTGTTTTCATATAAAGCCCTGCCAACGGCGCAGAACCCTTTGGGGACTATAACCATCTCAAAACATACACAATACTTCAACAGGAAAATAAACTGGAAAAGAAAATTAAGCACACACATCAATGCATCAGCCCACACAATCTAAGGATATGACCCTGGGGTAGACCAGTCTGCCAAATTTGTCACACAGGGGATTTTAAAAGCAAACCTGAATACAAATTTAAACATAACTCAGCACTAAAATACATATAAACACAGGCCTGAATCACCTGAAATATCTTCTGCACCTCACATTTCCTTGGAGCCAAAAATGCACTTAATCATGCATGCGCTCGATTATCAATCCTAAGAGAAAGATACAGGCAATGGACCAGCAAGGCAGAAAATAATAGAGATGACAGAAAGCAGCAAAGGAACAAGGCAGAATCAAAGAGCATAACAGAAAGACACAAATTTCTAGCACAGAATTTCCAGAAGGTGAGGATGTTATTTATACTGAAAGAGCCCCTGGCATCCCCACGTGAGGAATAGATCAGATAATGTTTCAGATGTTTCATTAAGCTGGAGAAGGTAACTAGAGAAAGTTATCAAATCTGCTGTTTCAGTTCTAAATCTAACGAATTTGTTTCTTTGTTGTCTTTGGTGTATATACCTAGACAATGGCATGTGCCCAAATTTGCAGTCAGTCTTTTTCATTCACTAATATGCATTCTCAGTCTATTTTGTTAAGTTTCATGTTTGCTTTAACAGTGTTAGTCACTTTGGTTCAGACTCTGTTTATACTGTCCTACATAACACACCTCTTCTCTTCTGGTTGCTGTCATAAGTGAAGAAGAAATTATGCTTCCAATTTACACAGCAGCCTTTGCCATCAGTCAATCTCCACAACCAAGACTCAGTATTCTTTACATCTGTCAGCACAAGTGTCCACTGTTACTGTATCTAACATCCCATCTTTCTTCAACCAACATTTCTTGCCCTTCCTCACAACCTTCATCACATGATGTCCATGTCTTTCACCATTTGACATTTACATCCTTCTTCAGACCTTTCATCATTTGACGTCTACCGACACTGCTGCTAGAAAATTACTTCCCCCAATGTGACTCAGCAGTCAATGATTTCAAATGTTAGTGATTTCACATTATCATCATCACCATCAATGGGAATACAAATGTATGAGTGACTATCAGTTGTTCAGTTGTCCCAAAAGCTAACAACCACACACATATTCTGCAATAAGTATTGGGAAATCATCTTCCTTAACCCTTTCACTCCCACACTGCAATCCCCCAGCTACAAAAACTTAATCCTTTCACTCCTTTGCCCTATCCTCCAGCTTCCAGTGGTGAGGAGTGAAAGGGTTAAGTTTTTGCTTTCCTATCATGGCTGACAATGCAAGACACTGAAGGACAGGGTGAGGGAGTCAAAAGATTAATTAAGTCAATTGTATTTAGCATTATGTATCTAGAGCAATTGACTGTCAAAAGAATATCTTTTTCATCAGTTTTAATCTGGTAGTTATGTGTCTTACACAACGATCCAGAAAAGGAAGATTGTCTTCAATCACACCACAAGCTGTACATATCTTATCTTCTCTTGGAATGTTTGTATATCTGCCTCTTTCACTTCAAAGTCATGTCTGCTGACTCATTGTCTGCATAATGCTTTTAATAAGTGTGTGTGTGTGTGTGTGTGTGTGTGTGTGTGTGTGTGTGTGTGTGTGTGTGTGGTGTGTGTGTGTGTGTGTGTGTGTGTGAGAGAGATACAGTGTGTGCGTGTGTGTGAGAGAGATACAGTGTGTGCGTGTGTGTGAGGGAGAGGGAGAGAGAGAGACACACAGAGAGAGAGAGAGAAAGTGTGTGTGTGTGTGTGTGTGTGTGTGTGTGTGTGTGTGTGTGTGTGTGTGTGTGTGTGTGTGTGTGTGTGTGTGTGTGTGTGTGTGTGTGTGTGACAGAGAGAGAGAGAGAGAGTGTGTGTGTGTGTGTGTGTCTGTATGTGTCTGTGTGAGTGAGTGTGAGTGAGAGAGAGTGTATGTGTGTGTGTTTCAGTGTGTGTGTGGAGAGAGAGAAGATATAGTGCGAGCGTGTGCATGTCTATGTGTGTGTGTGTGTGTGTGTGTGTGTGTGTGTGTGTGTGTGTGTGTGTGTGTGTGTGTGTGTGTTGTGTGTGTGAGTGAGTGTGTGTGTGTGTGAGAGAGAGATAAAGAGAGAGAGAGAGTGTGTGCGCGTATGTGTGCATGCATGCTTGTGTGTGTGTGTGTGTGTGTGTGTGTGTGTGTGTGTGTGTGTGTGTGTGTGTGTGTGTGTGTGTGTGTGTGTGGTGTGTTGTGTGTACAATGCCCATGCATGTGTGTCCACATGACAGCATGTGTGTAAAGCATGTGTACATTTGTTACTTTCGTATAAAACGCAGCTAACTGAGTAGAACCATATCAGGGCTATAACCATTTCGAAACATACACAATACTTCAACAGGAAAAAATAAAGGAAAAGAAAATGAAGTACACATATCAATGCATTTGCGCACACAATCCAAGGAGACGACCCTAGCATTGACAACTCCATCCAATTTATCACACTGGGGATTAAAAAAAAAATACCTGAATACAAACCCAAACATAACTAAGGACACCAAAACATACATAAAAATGGGCCTAAATTACCTAAAACTGCTTCTGTATATTTCATTTCCTCAGAGCCAAAAAAGCACCTAATACATGTACCCAATTATCAATCCTAAGAAAAAGTGCATAAAGACTTTATCAAACACATACAGGAGAATGGACCAGCAAGGCAGAAAATGATATGAAGAAATAATGGAAAGCAAAGAAACAAGGCAGAAACAGAGAGAGTGACAGAAAAGAGGAAATTTCTAGCACATTATTTCCAGAAGGTGGGGATACTATCTCTACTGAAAGAGCCCCCAGCATCCCCACGGGGGGAACATGTGTACATGTATATGACAGGATTACCTGATAACATTTAACACCATCAGTTCTTTTTCTACCTGATGACTATAGTAAATGTCAATGCAATGCATGCATGGAGCTCAGCGTCAAGAGAAAGGGTATGTATTGTATGAGACAAAATTGTAGACATCTTGGATGTGGCAGTATATAATGATGATAAACATTCAAAGTGCACATGCACACACACATCCAGTGGGATTATTAACCCTCTGACTCCTGCACCCTATCCACCAACTGCAAAAACTTAATGCTTTGAATCCCTCACTCTATCTGCAGGAAGCTGGTGGATAGGGAGAGGGAATCAAAGGGTTAATTTTTTGCTGTGCAAGCATGGTTGACACTGTAGAATGCTGGTGAGTGGGGGTGCAGGGTTCAAAGGTTAAATGGTAACGAACACAGTGTTCATGTTTTGTGACATCTCACACACACACATGGTGATATGTACATACAATAGCTATTTCCTAATACTGGTACTACACAGACCCAACTGTGAGGCATTTCAAACAAACATGATGAGGGACATGTACATCCATTTAGTACACATTCCATGATCCATCCTTTGAACTGTGGCCCCCAATGATCTGAATACTGTCCATTTAACACTGCAGGATATGACATTACTACCAGTGGCCCCCAATGATATGAATACTGTCCACTTAACATTGCAGGATATGACATTACCACCAGTGGCCCCCAATGATCTGAATACTGTCCACTTAACACTGCAGGATATGACATTACTACCAGTGGCCCCCAATGATATGAATACTGTCCACTTAACACTGCAGGATATGACATTACTACCAAAGTCAGCCGACATCACTACCAAAGTCAGCTCCCTTAGTCTTTCCTGTCCTGAGATCTTCAACAAAGGCATCATGCAGATGTTTACTGTTTCACATGGACTAAAAGTAATACAAACCGGCAGTTAAGGTCTAAGGAGCAGGGTATGTGGGAAATGGAGGGCTAGCACCCATGTCCTATAGATCAATAAATGGGAAGTAACCAAGCTGAAAAATACTGCCGCTGACAGCCAAAGCAAAACATATCGCAATGGCAATAAGCAAACCAAAAACAAAAACTGAGATGAGATTACTACAAGTTAAAAAAAAAAAAAAAAAGTGGAATCTATATGGTGAACACGGATCTCTATGACACCAATGAACAAAATAAACATAAAGGGTCAAGGAATGGGGGAAGGGGGAATCTAGTGCAGTGGTTTACCACACAATCAGTCCCCAATCTACAGGGTTGGCAAGTGAGCTAGCTAGCTAGCAAGACAGCAAGTCACCATAGTGAGTAGGTCACCACCACAACACCCAGTGGCCCGGTTATGTCCCTTACCCCTGAAGACAACGATGGAGCGAGAGCCATAGAAGATAAAATAATCTGCCAGCCGCAACACACACAAACACATTTCAAATAATTGTCTGCTAGCTACAAAACATACTGACAACAATTTCTATTGTCTGTTTGCCACAAAACACACGAAAATCCTTAATACAAAAGTTAACCCACTGACATACATGAAAAACTTTTACCTGAAATATCCAAGACATTGTATAACTGCTAAAATTTCAGTGTCATACAGGCATGTATAGCTGATGGAATTTCAGTGTCATATAAGCATCTTCTTTAGGCAGGATGAGTAACTTCCATCTTCTAATAATCCGGACAGTGTCATGCACTTTGTGATGGATTTTGGGTTTTGGATTTTTTCAAGATGGATTCATCACACTTGTAATATTCCATAACAACCTCAGCCAAATGCACCAGCAATTATCTCACAGACTCCATGAATGCCTGCACAATCCCCAATGTGCTGACAACGTTCATAAAAGAGGAAGAGAAAAGGGGTGGGGGTGGGGAACACAACAGGACTTAGGGAAACACTAAGCTGACATGGTCACAAAGATTAAGCATTAAGACAGGCAGTAACCAGGCCAGTTTTTAAGATGTGGACTGGTCTAAAAAAAAAAACAGTCCATTTCAGAACATCAAATTTGATTCCACGGCTCTAGCAACAGAGGCACCAGTCTACTGACACTAATGCCCAACTGAGGACCGAACTCCCAACCCCTGAGTTATAAGTATGGTACCCTTGACTAAAATACTGCCGGAGAGACATTGTGGGGAGTCCAAAAAGTCTAATGATCATACAACGTCTTGGATTACACAAAACTGGCATTAAATGTGGTTAATTAACTGCTTGCCAGAAGTTTTTCATGGCAGAATTAGTAAATGACCCCAAAACATATTTTTACATAGTTTTCCAGAGGCAATATATCTAAATTTACACCATGTAAAATTAAAAACAAACACAACTGAGCTCTCAAGGTACTCTGTCACAATCCTAAGACAGTATACATAAACCACTGCCAAAAACAGTAACACACACCTGTATGGATGGAACTCTCCATAGCCATAACAACATCTTCCTGTATATTCTTCCCGGTCAGCAGCGCATACCTAAATAAGTATATGTCCTACCCACAGTAACACAATCTGCATAACCCTTTCACTCTCTCACTCTATTCACCATCTTCCATTGGCTCTCTGACCTTTAACCCTTTGACTCCCACACCCTGCCCACCAGCATCCTGCATTGTCAACCATGCTAACAAAGCAAAAACTTAACCGTCTGACTCTCCATCCTATCCACCAGCTTCCTACAGGAAGCTGGTGGATAGGGTGAGGGAGTCAGAGGGTTAAGCTTTTGCAGTTGGCGGACTGGATGCGGAGTCAAAGGGTTAACCCCTTTCACTCTATTCACCAGCTTCCTTTCACTCCCTCACCCTAAACGGTGCTGAATCAGGTGAGGAAGTGAAAGAGTTAACATAACCAATCTCAACAAAGACAGACACTACCAAAAGATGGGAGCTCACCTCTAATGTCAGAATTTTCTTTCTCCATTCGTTTCAGCAGTAAAGTTTCCAACATGGCTTTTTTCCACAAGGCTCGCAGCTGTGCTGATGTCCTCTTCTTAGCCCCATCCACCTCGTCCGTTTCCTCCTCTGTTGGACACACAAAAAAACACAAACATCACTAGTATTATATTTCAATCTTTCCACATTGCTTTTTTGCCATTCTGTTGTTTCAGAAGAAGAATCTGTGACAATATATAACAAAAATAATTACACTAACAATAATGAAAAGAACAATGATCTGAGAATGTATGCTGAATCCTGTGTCTGCCATGTTCATGTATTTGAAATGAAAACGTTACCCCCCTCTCTCTCTCTCTCTCTCTCTCTCTTTCTCTCTCTTTCTCCCCCTCCGTCTCTCTCTTTCTTTATTTCTTTCTTTGCCATATTTATACAGTTACATCTGAAACAAAAAAGTTACTTCTCTCTCTCTCCCTGTGTGTGTGTGTGTGTGTGTGTGTGTGTGTGTGTGTATGTGTGTGTGTGTGTGTGTGTGTGTGTGTGTGTGTGTGTGTGTGTGTGTGTGGTGTGGTGTGGTGTGGTGTGGGTGGTGTGGTGTGGTGTGGTGTGGTGGGTGGTGTGTGTGGTGTGTGTGGTGTGGTGTTGTGTTGTGTTGTGTTGTGTTGTGTTGTGTTGTGTTGTGTTGTGTTGTGTTGTGTGTGTGTGTGTGTGTGTGTGTGTGTGTGTGTGTGTGTGTGTGTGTGTGTGTGTGTGTGTGTGTGTGTGTGTGTTGTGTGTTGTGTGTGTGTGTGTGTGTGTGTGTGCGTGCGTGCGTGCGTGCGTGCGTGCGTGCGTGCATGCGTGCGTGTGTGCGTGCGTGTGTGTGTGTGTGCGCGCGCGCACCTCTCTTTCTCTCTCTTCCCCCTCCCCCACCCCACTAACTGCAACTAATTCTTGGTCCAGTCTTGGGGCCTTCAAAAGCTGAAAGAAACCAGAAACATGGAAAAAGAATAAGACTGCATACTTAACCAATGAACAAGACATGTACTTCTGGCCAACTGGCCTTTATGAAGCATACGCAAGAGACAAAATAAAAATGAAATCACCTGGCTCAGGACAAAAATAACACAGCAGATAACTTTAAAATCACTAGAGCTAGGACAAAACAACACAGCAGATAACTTTAAATTCACTATAGGAGAAAAACACCACAGCAGATTAATGTTAAAAATACTACAGGACAAAACAACACAGCAGATTAATGTTAAAATCACTACAGGACAAAACAACACAGCAGATAACATTAAAATCACTACAGGACAAAACAACACAGCAGATAACTTTAAAATCACTAAAGGACAAAACAACACAGCTGATAACCTTAAAATCATTAAAGTTAGAACAAAACAACACAGCAGATAACCTTAAAATCACTATAGGACAAAACAACACAGCAGATAACCTTAAAATCACTAAGTTAGAACAAAACAACACAGCTGATAACCTTAAAATCACTACAGGACAAACAACACAGCAGATAACCTTAAAATCACTATAGGACAAAACAACACAGCAGATAACCTTAAAATCACTAAAGTTAGAACAAAACAACACAGCTGATAACCTTAAAATCACTAAAGGACAAAACAACACAGGAGATAACTTTAAAATCACTATAGTATAGAACAAAAACAGAATAGCAGATGACTTGCGAGGTAACTTGTTCCATTTCAAATTAACAATAATACTAACACTATAACTATAACAATGTTAACAATTATAAAGTATATTCAGGAAACACCAAGCTGTTTGAGTGAGCCCATAGCAGTACAAAATATTGTGAGGCATGACCACAATTATTCAATTTTATTGGGTTTTTTTGGTTCTGTTTTGTTTTGTTTTCTTTGGGGTGGGTGGTGAATTTCACTGAAAAACTTCTTGTAACGTCAAGAAATGAAACTTCTTGTAATGTCAAGCAAAACCCAAAGTTCAAGTTGCTTTTAAAAATCACAATTTCAACCAGATAAACCCTCACCACTTTTCTGAGGCCTTATCTCAGTTCACTGGCATGCAACTTATGTTCCCATTTATGACAGCAGATCATATTTACCTGGCTTGTGTCCATGTTTATTGGACAGAAAACTACACACAAAACGCAGAGCTTTCTTCCTGTCCCCCTCTGACAAGTGGGTCTCAAATGGACACAGCACTACAAACATTGTTCAAATGTCAACTATTTCAGGCACCATCAAGTGTGGTTTTTATCAACACAATAAGCTAGTGTCTTTCGGTGTTATGCTGTGATTACTGAACAACTCTGATTCTGTTTTTCATCAACACAGTCAGTGTCATTTGGTGTTATGCTGTTATCATTGAACAACTCTGGTTGTTTTTCATCAACACAGAAAGTGTCATTTGGTGTTATGCTGTTATTATGGAACAACTCTGCTACTTTTCATGTTCAAAATTTCTTCTGAAAAATTCAGCACTTCTGGTTAAAAGTTCCAGCACTACAATATAGTTCAGAGTATACTGTCTACTCCACATCCAAGTGGTCTGACTGTTATCAACATATTAGCCAAGTAGTAGTAAGTGTAACATCATCTGGATGTCGAATGGCAATTCTTGAGCACCTCCCACAAGTTTTCTGTTAAAACACTGCACTTTTAGTTAAACTGTCAGCACTTGTATACATGAGTCAGCACTGAGCATTCCTGTTTGTGTAATCACTCAGTTTTGAAGAAAGAAGATGGGCTCCACAACATCTGTTTTCTGAGTAATCAGTCTTTAAGAAACACCAAGTCCACCTGACCAAAACCTTGGGAGGAATCTAAAACCTTGTGGGCTTAAAACAAATCACTCCTGAAGAAAGCCGGAAGAACAAATCCATTGTGCGCCCACACTGTATCATTAAAGACAGCAGAGAAAGCAACTTTGCTTTGTGTACACAAGCACTTCATGAGGCATCTGTGCACATACACAGCAGGACAAGAAGAAAAGACAACCTCTTCAACACATCAACACAAAAGAATGTAAAGAATGTAAAGAAAACACTGAATACAGAAAAAGACAAGTAGTAAACACATACGACAGTCAAGTCATACAGATGCATTGCGAGTGCACACACTGAGGGATGACATCCACACAAGCCAGAGAGGGTCATACGTCAACTATTGAAACTATGTACTGCTGATTTCTAATGCTTCCGCCAGAATTCTGTGCATATTGTTAATCTGGGGAACAATGACAGGATGGTTAAGACATTCGCCTGCCAATAACTATACTCAAGGTTCCTGGGTTTGTTTCCCATAAAGGACTCGACTTTTCTCCCGAGTTTGACCGGAATGAACATCTAGTCCAAAAAGAAATGAATGAGTCAGACCCATGTGCCTTCTGGCCTGAACACACTAAAGATCCCACGGCAGTTGAAAATCATGAAGAACAGGGCATTCACTCAGCTGCCTTGACACAAAAATATTGGACTGATAGGTTTATTTCCCAGGCCTCTTGAGGCCCAATTAGCCTTCTTCAGTCTTGGCAAAACAACAACACACACAACAACAACAACAACAAAATGAGAAAGAAAAAGAGAGAATATGTGTGTGTGACAGAGAAGATGACAACTTGGGTCAAAGATCATTCATCAAACAGGCTTTTGTGCGTGCGTGCGTGTGTGTGTGTGTGTGTACATGTGTGAGAGAGACAGAGACACAGGCAGACAGACAGAGGGAAAATGACAGCTTGGTTTAGGAATCACACGCCAATTCCCCTCCTGGGTTTCCCCTTGCAGTTTGTGTGTGCTTTGTTCTCTGGAGATTTGGTCGTTGTCGGTGATTGCTTTGTGAATGATGAGAATGTGTGCCTTGGTTTGATTCTTGAATCAAAATTTGGCACCTTATAAATATCATTATTATTAATTCCACAGATGTGGTGGTGAAGCCAAACAATCAACTGATTAAATTCGCTCACAAAATTTCTTTGCAAAACTCACCGGGCAGTGACATGTAGCAAAGAAGATAACAAAATAACAATTTTGGGTAAATGAAATAATAAAAGTTGCTGAAAGACATTAAGACACCAAGGGATACAGATCTACAAACAACCCACCCAAAGGTCCTATCACTGACACACCCACACACACACACACACACACACACACACACACACACACACACACACACACACACACACACACACACACACACCCTCTCTGTGGTGAGTAGTTGCGCATCCTTATGATCCAGTAACCTTTGGTCATAAATAGCTGGATTCAACTTGTTCTTCTAATATCTCATTTTACTCTACCCATTTCTGTGCGAACTTCCTTGGCAAAAAGAAAAGTTTTCCTCCTTAAAGTGAAAAAGTTTCCCTGCAAAATCGGCAATTTTCCACTCTCCTCTCTCTCTCTCTCTCCTCTCTCTCTCTCTCTCTCACACACACACACACACACACACACACACACACACACACACACACACACACACACACACACACACACACACACCGCACACACATGCACACACACACACACACAAAAGACCTTGCCTCTAAGTGACCTGAATAATTCTCCCTTTCTAACAGGACAGGAAAAAACGAAAGACAGGAAGAATGCAGATCAATAAACATTACGTATGTAGTGGGCAAGATGTGGATCTATCAAGGTGTAACAGCTGTTGAACACAGACACGCACAGACAAGTAAGGAAACATTGTCACATAATGCTGACTTTGTAAGAGACAGAATGGTAGCTACTTCAGCAAAGCCAGCATTATGATGGTGGTACCTCTCTCTCTCACTGCTTCATCTTCACCAACTGTTAACAAAGTTTTATTCTGTTACTTTGTCAGACAGTGAGAACAAAGTTTTACTATGTTACTATGTCAGAGAGTGAGAACAAACTTTAACTATGTTTCTTTCTCAGACAGTGAGAACAAAGTTATCCTATGTTACTTTGTCAGACAGTGAGAACAACAATTTTACTAAGTTACTATGTCAGACAGTGAGAACAAAGTTTTCCTATGTTACTTTGTAAGACAGTGAGAACAACAGTTTTACTATGTTACTGTGTCAGACTGTGAGGACAAAGTTTTCCTATGTTACTTTGTCAGACTGTGAGAACAACAGTTTTACTGTGTTACTATGTCAGACTGTGAGGACAACAGTTTTACTATGTTACTTTCTCAGACAGTGAGAACAAAGATTTACTAATGTTTACTATGTCAGACTGTGAGGACAACAGTTTTACTATGTTACTATGTCAGACAGTGAGAACAACAGTTTTACTATGTTACTATGTCAGACTGTGAGAACAACAGTTTTACTATGTTACATGTCAGACAGTGAGAAACAGTTTTACTATGTTACTATGTCAGACAGTGAGAACAACAGTTTTACTATGTTACTATGTCAGACAGTGAGACAAAGTTTTACTATGTTACTATGTCAGACAGTGAGAACAACAGTTTTACTATGTTACTATGTCAGACAGTGAGAACAACAGTTTTACTATGTTACTTCTCAGACAGTGAGAACAACAGTTTTACTATGTTACTATGTCAGACTGTGAGAGACAACAGTTTTACTATGTTACTATGTCAGACAGTGAGAACAACAGTTTTACTATGTTACTATGTCAGACAGTGAGAACAAAGTTTTACTATGTTACTTGTCAGACAGTGAAACAAAGTTTTACTATGTTACTATGTCAGACAGTGAGAACAACAGTTTTAACTATGTTACTATGTCAGACAGTGAGAACAAAGTTTTCCTATGTACTTTTCCAACATGAGAACAACAGTTTTACTATGTTACTAGAGTCAGACTTGAGACAAAGTTTTCTATGTTACTTTGTCAGACTGTGAGAACAAAGATTTACTATGTTACTAATGTCAGACTGTGAGAACAACAGATTTACTATATTACTATTCGAACAGTGAGAACAAAGATTTACTATGTTACTCGTCAGCAACTGTGAGAACAACAGTTTTACTATGTTACTATATAACAATGAAACAACAGTTTTACTAATGTTTACTATGTCAGACTGATGAGAACAACAGATTTTATATGTACTATAGTCAGACGTGAGAACGACAGTTTTACTATGTTACTTGTCAGACAATGAGAACAACAGTTTTACTAGTTACTATGTCAGACAGTGAGAACAAAGATTTCCTATGTTACTTTGTAAGACAGTGAGAACAACAGTTTTACTATGTTACTATGTCAACTGTGAAGACAACAGTTTTACTATGTTACTATGTCAGACAGTGAGAACAAACATGTTTTACTGATAGTTTACTATGTAGCAGACGTGAGAACAACAGTTTTACTATGTTACTATGTCAGACTGTGAAGACAACAGTTTTACTATGTTACTATGTCAGACATGAGAACAACAGTTTTACTATGTTACTATGTCAGACATGAGAACAACAGTTTTACTATGTTACTATTCAGACAGTGAGAACAACAGTTTTACTATGTTACTTCGTCAGACAATGAGAACAACAGTTTTACTAAGTTACTATGTCAGACATGAGAACAACAGATTTCCTATGTTACTAAGTCAGACATGAGAACAAAGATTTACTATATTACTATGTCAGACAGTGAGAACAAAGATTTACTATGTTACTTCGTCAGACAATGAGAACAACAGTTTTACTATGTTACTATGTCAGACAATGAGACAACAGTTTTACTAAGCTACTATGTCAGACATGAGGACAACAGATTTACTATAAGTTACTAAGTCAGACAGTGAGAACGACAGTTTTACTATGTTACTTCGTCAGACAATGAGAACAACAGTTTTACTAAGTAGTTACTATGTCAGACAGTGAGAACAGATTTCCTATGTTACTTTGTAAGACAGTGAGAAAAACAGTTTTCATGTTTCTTCGTCAGACAATGAGAACAACTAGTTTTACTATGTTACTATGTCAGACATGAGAACAACAGTTTTACTATGTTATCATGTCAGACAGTGAGGACAACAGTTTTACTATGTTACTTGATGTCAGACAGTGAGAACACAGTTTTACTATGTTACTTGTCAGACAATGAGAACAACAGTTTTACTATGTACTATGTTCAGACATGGAACGACAGTTTTACAAGTTACATGTCAGAGTGAAACAAAGATTTCCTGTGTTACTTTGTAAGACAGTGAGAACAACAGTTTTCCTATGTTACTTCGTCAGACAATGAGAACAACAGTTTTACTATGTTACTATGTCAGACAATGAGGACAACAGTTTTACTATGTTTACTTGTCAGACAATGAGAACAACAGTTTTACTATGTTACTATGTCAGACAATGAGAACAACAGTTTTTACTATGTTACTATGTCAGACAGTGAGACAACAGTTTTACTATGTTACTATGTCAGACAGTGAGCAACAGTTTTTACTATGTTACTATGTCAGACAGTGAGGACAACAGTTTTACTATGTAAGTATGTTACTATGTCAGACAGTGAGAACAGTTTTACTATGTTACTATGTCAGACAGTGAGAACAACAGTTTTACTATGTAAGTATGTTGATATGTCAGACAGTGAGAACAACAGTTTTACTATGTTACTGTGTCAGACTGTGAGGACAACAGTTTTACTATGTTACTATGTCAGACAATGAGAACAACAGTTTTACTGTGTTACTATATCAGACAGTGAGAACAAAGTTTTCTATGTGTACTGTGTCAGACAGTGAGAACAAAGTTTTACTATGTTACTATGTCAGACAGTGAGAACAAAGTTTTACTATGTTACTGTGTCAGACAGTGAGAACAAACATTTTACTATGTTACTATGTCAGACATTGAGAACAACAGTTTTACTATGTTACTATGTCAGACATGAGGACAACAGTTTTACTAAGTTACTATGTCAGACTGTGAGACAAACTTTTACTATGTTACTATGTCAGACAATTGAGAACAAAGTTTTACTATGTTACTATGTCAGACAATGAGAACAATAGTTTTACTATGTTACTATGTCAGACTGTGAGAACAACAGTTTTACTAATTACGATGTCAGACTGTGAAACAACAGTTTACTATGTTACTAGTCAGACTGTGAGGACAACAGTTTTACTATGTTACTATGTCAGACAGTGAGGACAACAGTTTTACTATGCTACTATGTCAGACAGTGAGAACAAAGTTTTATTATGCTACTGTGTCAGACAGTCAGAACAAAGTTTTACTATGTTGCTATGTCAGACAGTGAGAACAAAGTTTTACTATGTTGCTATGTCGCAGTGAGAACAAAGTTTTCCTATATGTGACCTGTTTTCACGAAATGAGTCCTAACTCGCAGGTAGCGAAAAGCGTAGAGGCCCGGAAATGGTGTGATGGGTTGATTTTGTCAATTTTTACTTTTCGTCAAAAATGGAATATTTAATCTTTAAATTACATGTACATGCACTCAGCACTTTTATAATTCAATCGGAAAATATATTTAAAATGCGTTTTAACCAGATAACGGCATGCTTTTTGTGTCAGAAAAAGGATATATAAACTTAAATAACAAGACAATTACAGTAGATTTTCACACCAATTTTTGTGTGCTATTGTGGCATGATGTGTTTTCATGATACAAAATTTGGTAAAGTAGAAATACCTGTTGCTAAGGTTGGTGAAGTAGAAATATCTGTTGCTAAGGTAAAACTTCACTGAAGTGGTGAAAATTTTAAAACTTGATTTTCTCAAAATGGCTGTTTGCTGTTGCACACTTCAAACACTCATAACATCCTTATTTTTAGGAGTAGAATAATAAATTTCATATGAAAAGAAAGTTAATAATCTGGACATTTTGAAAATCATAATATCCTGAAATCTTATTTTCACCTTAGGACTCATTTTGTTAAAATGGGTCACATATTACTTTGTCAAACAGTGAGAACAAAGTTTTATTATGTTACTATGTCAGACAGTGAGAACAACAGTTTTACTATGTTACTATGTCAGACAGTGAGGACAACAGTTTTACAGACTGTGAGGACAACAGTTTTACTATGTTACTATGTCAGACAGTGAGGACAACAGTTTTACTATGTTACTATGTCAGACAGTGAGGACAACAGTTTTACAGACTGTGAGGACAACAGTTTTACTATGTCAGACTGTGAGGACAACAGTTTTACTATGTTACTATGTCAGACTGTGAGGACAACAGTTTTACTAAGTTACTATGTCAGACAGTGAGGACAACAGTTTTACTATGTTACTATGTCAGACAGTGAGGACAACAGTTTTACTAAGTTACTATGTCAGACAGTGAGGACAACAGTTTTACTAAGTTACTATGTCAGACAGTGAGGACAACAGTTTTACTATGTTACTATGTCAGACAGTGAGAACAAAGTTTTACTATGTTACTTTCTCAGACAGTGAGGACAACAGTTTTACTATGTTACTATGTCAGACTGTGAGGACAACAGTTTTACTAAGTTACTATGTCAGACAGTGAGGACAACAGTTTTACTACGTTACTATGTCAGACTGTGAGGACAACAGTTTTACTAAGATACTATGTCAGATAGTGAGGACAACAGTTTTACTATGTTACTATGTCAGACTGTGAGGACAACAGTTTTACTAAGTTACTATGTCAGACAGTGAGGACAACAGTTTTACTAAGTTACTGTGTCAGTGTACTGGATGTAAAAGAAACAATGTTTTTGCATGTGTAAGTACCCTTATATACTACTACTACTACCATTAATATCATCATCATTATTATTATTATTATTATTACTACTGTTATTATTATTATTATCATCATTATTAGTAGTAGTATGGCACTTAATCTTAAAAAAGTAGTAAGTGCTTACACTAACAAATGTATACAAAAAGAAAATGCTCAGGCCAAACAGTACCAGCACCTAACATTTATCAACTTATGCAATTACACACACACACACACACACACACACACATACACACACACACACACACACACACACACACACACACACACACACACACAAAGAGAGAGCGAGAGGGGGGGGGACAAGTAGGACTGGGATAATGAATGTTCATCAAGACGTGAAAAGCATAGTTTTCACAGAGGGTTTTAGCACTGACAGAGAATCAGAACAACAGAGTGACAGATTCAATTTATTCCATGAAAGACGGGGCTTCAAAGCAGAATGAACATTGGCCAGCTGTCTTGGTACAAAAGTCTGGGATGCGAAGGAGATGAGTATTAGATGAGGAAAATCAACTCTCTAACTCTCTCTCTCTCTCTCTCTCTCTCTCTCTCTCTCTCTCTCTCTCCCCCCTCCTCATAATAACTCCCTATTTGCTAAATCCCAATAAACTGTTTATGTTATAAAAACTCCACCTTTATGTAGGTAATAAAACTTTCAACTGGATGGTTTGAGTTCCAACTTCCTTGGATCATGCTTGGTAGGCAGAAATGGTTGAAAAGGTGAACATCTCATTTATGTGATTTTTGCTCTCTTTCATTCTTTGTGACTAGTGGTTCCTAATACTTATTTTCGTTTCATCTTTTATTGTCTGACGTTGCATGTAAAATTTCATCCTGTTCTGTTTCTGGAAAGTGCAACGTGTGTTCTTTGACGTACGAAGTCCATTTGCATTACATGAATGAAATTATTACAGCGTGGGCCACACATCAAGCGTACACGCATCCTGGACGAGCACAGCTCAGAACAAAACAAAAGAAACCAAAAACTCATGCTATCTTGCTTCATCTGTTTACAGACATCCGTGTCTATTTGTAGCTGTGTCTGCTGACAGTATCTATGCATCAATTATCATTCTGGATGAGGCATTTTGCACAGACGGCCACGGGAGCATGTCATCGCTGTTTATCACCTTTCTTTTCCCTAATGCATCACGCTGTTTTATGTCTGTGTGTGTATATGTGTAGAATAGCAAGTTCTAGCTGTGAAGCAGCTTCAATGGGTCTTGCTGCTTCTTCTTTCAATAGTACAGTATTTTCAAGCGTTGTGCTTGTGTGATGAATTAACACACACACACACACACACACACACACACACACACACACACACACACACACACACACACACACACATGTGCACACCTTTATAGCCTATGATAGTTTAAGCATGGATACTGTGACAATTTCAACATGGACTAACACTTTTATAGCCTGCGACAGTTTTAACATGGACTAACACTTTTATAGCCTGCGACAGTTTTAACATGGATCAACACTTTTATAGCCTGCGACAGTTTTAACATGGATCAAACACTTTTATAGCCTGTGACAGTTTTAACATGGATCAACACTTTTATAGCCTGCGACAGTTTTAACATTGATCAACACTTTTATAGCCTGCGACAGTTTTAACATGGATCAACACTTTTATAGCCTGTGACAGTTTTAACATGGATCAACACTTTTATAGCCTGCAACAGTTTTAACATTGATCAACACTTTTATAGCCTGCGACAGTTTTAACATTGATCAACACTTTTATAACCTGTGACAGTTTTAACATTGATCAACACTTTTATAGCCTGCGACAGTTTTAACATTGATCAACACTTTTATAGCCTGTGACAGTTTTAACTTTGATCAACACTTTTATAGCCTGCGACAGTTTTAACATTGATCAACACTTTTATAGCCTGCGACTGTTTTAACATTGATCAACACTTTATAGCCTGTGACAGTTTTACATGGATCAACACTTTTACAGCCTGTGACAGTTTTAAACATGGATCAACACTTTTATAGCCTGCGACAGTTTTAACATGGATCAACACTTTATAGCCTGCGACAGTTTGAACATGAATCAACACTTTTATAGCCTGCGACAGTTTTAACATGGATCAACACTTTTATAGCCTGCGACAGTTTTAACATGGATCAACACTTTTATAGCCTGCGACAGTTTTAACGTGAATCAATACTTTTATAGCCTGCGACAGTTTGAACATGAATCAACACTTTTATAGCCTGCGACAGTTTTAACATGGACTAACACTTTTATAGCTTGCGACAGTTTGAACATGAATCAACACTTTAATAGCCTGCGACAGTTTTAACATGGACTGACAAATGTTACAAACTGTCCTGTTAAAATGGTGCTGTACATTTGAGTCAATGAAACCACAAGCATATGATCACATTTACCCAGATGCCAATGATCACATTCACCCAGATGCCAATCACATTTACCCAGGTGCCAATGATCACATTCACCCCAGATGCCAATGATCACATTCACCCAGATGCCAATCACATTTACCCAGATGCCAATGATAACATTCACCCAGATGCCAATCACATTTACCCAGATGCCAATGATCACATTTACCCAGATGCCAATGATCACATTTACCCAGATGCCAATGATAACATTTACCCAGATGCCAATGATCACATTTACCCAGATGCCAATGATCACATTTACCCAGATGCCAATGATCACATTTACCCAGATGCCAATGATCACATTTACACAGAAGCCAAAAACATTTACCCAGATGCCAATCACATTTACCCAGTTGCCAATTATCACATTTACCCAGATGCCAATGATCGTATTTACCCAGATGCTAATGATAACATTTACCCAGATGCCAATGATCACATTTACCCAGATGCCAATCACATTTACCAGATGCCAATGATCACATTTACCCAGATGCCAATGATCACATTTACCCAGATGCCAATGATCACATTTACCCAGTTGCCAATGATCGTATTTACCCATATGCCAATGATCACATTTACCCAGATGCCAATCACATTTACCCAGATGGCAATGATCACATTTACCCAGTTGCCAATGATCACATTTACCCAGATGCCAATGATCACATTTACCCAGATGCCAATCACATTTACCCAGATGGCAATGATCACATTTACCCAGATGGCAATGATCACATTTACCCAGTTGCCGATGGTCACATTTACCTAGATGCCAATGATCACATTTACCCATTTATCCAGATGCCAAAGATCACATTTACCCAGATGCTAATGATCACCACATTTACCCAGATGCTAATGATCGCATTTAGCCAGATGCACATGATTGTCATCGTCATCATCATCAAGTGCCTTGCCACATGGCATTGGTGATAATGGCCCTCCATACAAACCTATCTTTTGTTGTTGCAAGTATATCTCCTGCCCTTTCTACCTTCATTCACTCTGCAGAAGTGTCTGATACTTCTCCCAGGGTATTCCAGATGCTCCTTTTCCCTCTAGCTTTCCTGTTGTGACTAGGTGCTCAAATTTTTCTTGCCTTATAAAATGTCCTATAAATGCTGCTTGTCTTTTCCTAATCTTCTTCCTAAATATCCTTTTTGTGTTTGCTTCTTTTGAAGACCGTCTTGTTTGTTTTCTTTGCTGTCCACGGAACTCTTTAACATGATCACATTTATCCAGTTCATTGACAAAGTGAAGCCCACATGGCACAGAGCTAGAGGAGTTGCCTTTTAATCTGCCTGCATTGAGTTTGTATGTGTGCCAATCAAGTCTGTGGATCTTAAAGTGTGTGTGTGGGGAGGCCACAGACACAGACACACACAAACACACACATAACACACACAATAAACCTCATCAACTGCTAACAACTGAACCAGTTACAAATGCCAACGTTAACACCACTTACTGGGAAACTACAGTAACCTACATTTCAACAATTCCAATTGCAAAATATTTAATGACCAGCATACACTTCATCTTAAGTTTTAGAGTCAGCAAATGCATTCACGCCATGCTACACAATGTAAATGTATCGACTTCAGTACATTATAACTAACATCATTGATCAAATGTGTTTTCCACTACATCTTTCCACCATACTTAACTGAACTAATATGAATGGTTTCTTCTTCTTCTTCTCCTCCCTGAATTCTGTGGCGGGCCCTCTGCGAATGGTTTCTTTCTCTATCCTGTAATGTTGTCAGTCCATCGTTTTGTCTGTTGCATTTATGCTCAAATACCTAACTAACCACTTAAACATGTATGGGCATGTCCAGTAAAGTTTGGAGTTGTTGGAAATTTGTTATGAATGTTGCCAAGCCTGCCATTTATTAGTACGACTGCCCCACATGTATGGTTTGTACTTGATTATCAATGTTGCCAAGCCTACCATTCATTAGTACGACTACCCTACATGTATTTGTTGAACTTTATTATCAATGTTACCAAGCCTGCCATTTATTAGTACGACTACCCTACATGTATTTGTTGAACTTTATTATCAATGTTACCAAGCCTGCCATTTATTAGTACGACTATCCTACATGTATTTGTTGTACTTTATTATCAATGTTGCCAAGCCTGCCATTTATTAGTATAACTGTCCTACAATAGTTTGTCATTTATTATCAATGTCACCTTGCTTGCCATTTATTAGTACAACTGTCCAACATGTAATTGTTGAATTTTATTATATTACCTAGCATGCCATTTATTAGTACAACTGTCCTACCTGTATTTGTTGAACTTTATCATATTACCTAGCCTGCCATTCATTAGTACAACTGTCCACATGTATTTGTTGAACTTTATTGTCAATGTTACCAAGCCTGCCATTTATAAGTACAGCTGTCCTACATGTATTTGTTGAACTTTATTATCAGTCACCTAGCCTGCCATTTATTAGTACACCTGTCTTACATGTATTTGTTGAACTTTATTATCAATGTTACCTAACCTGCCATTTATTAGTACAGCTTTCCTACACGTATTTGTTGAACTTTATTATATTACCTCACCTGCCATTTCTTAGTACAACTGTTCTACATGTATTTGTAGAACTTTATTATCAATGTTACCTTGCCTGCCATTTATAAGTACAGCTGTCCTACATGTATTTGTTGAACTTTATTATCGATGTTCCCTAGCCTGCCATTTATTAGTACAACTGTCCTACATGTATTTGTTGAAATTTATTATATTACCTAGCCTGCAATTTATTAGTACAACTGTCCTACATGTATTTGTTGAACTTTATTATCAATGCTGCCTAGCCTGCCATTTATTAGTACAGCTTTCCTACACGTATTTGTTGAAATTTATTATATTACCTAGCCTGCAATTTATTAGTACAACTGTCCTACATGTATTTGTTGAACTTTATTATCAATGCTGCCTAGCCTGCCATTTATTAGTACAACTGTCCTACATGTATTTGTTGAACTTTATTATCAATGTTGCCAACCCTGCCATTTATTAGTACAACTGTCTTACAGGTACTTGTTGAACTAGATTATCGATGTTCCCTAGCCTGCCATTTATTAGTACAACTGTCCTACATTTGTTGAACTTTATTATATTACCTAGCCTGCAATTTATTAGTACAGCTGTCCTACATGTATTAAACTTTATTATCAATGCTGCCTAGCCTGCCATTTATTAGTACAACTGTCCTACATGTATTTGCTGGCAATGTGGCTTTACATCTATCAAATCTGATTTGACAGCAAACATCAATGAAACTCTCTCTCTCTCTCACACACACACACACACACACACACAACACACACACACACACACACACACACACACACACACACACACACACACACACACACACACACACACGGTTTGAAAGCAAACATGAATGAAAATCTCTCTCTCTCTCTCTCTCTCTCTCTCTCACACACACACACACACACACACACACACACACACACACACACCACACACATGTACACACACACACACACACACACACACACAAGAGAATCCAGCGGTGGTAGTAGTAGTAGTAGTAGTGGTAGTAGAAGTAGTAGTAATAGCAGCAGCAACAGCAGCAACAGCAACAGCAAGCAGCAGCAGTAATAGTAGTAGCAGTAGTGTTTAAAGCCCAGCCAACCGCTGACAGCCCAATCAGAGCTATAACCATCTCAAACAAAACATACTTTTAAACACATCAGTGACCCATTGAAAAAAAACAAGGCAGGAAAAGAAAGTTTTAAAGAAAACACCTGTCACTGCATTCATGTAGATAATCTAAGGATATGCCCCTGGCAATGGCCATTCTACCTGAAAAATTGCCATTAGGCAGTTCACATTTCTTTAGAGCTAAAAATGCAGTTAATATGTGTACCCAATTTTCAATCCGGATAGAAAGTATGCACTCACTACAGAAAACACACAGGTGAATGGACCAGCAAGGCAGAGAATAAGACAGGAAGTGATGATAGAAAGTGAAGGAGCAAGACAGTGACAAAGCAAGCGACAGAAAAGAAAAGAAATTTCTGGCACAAAAGTTCCAGAAGGCAGAGGGATACTATTTATAAGGAAAGAGCCCCAAGCACTCCCACAGCTGAGCAGAAAATCACCTATATACTTACAGACAAACACACAGCGCAGGTGAGAAGAAAATCTATTATATACTTAAAGACAAACAGAGCACAGCTGAAAAGAGAACCAACCATATGTACTTACAGACAAACACAGAGCACAGATGACAAGAGAACCAACCATATTTTTACAAACACAGAGCGCAAATGAAAACAGAACCCACCATATACTTACAGACAAACACAGAGCATAGATGACAAGAGAACCAACCATATACTTACAAACACAGAGTACAGATGAAAAGAGAACCAACAATACTTACACTCAGACAAACACAGAGTACAGATGAAAAGAGAACCAACCATATACTTACAGACAAACACAGAGTGCTCTCAACACAAAAACAGTAGCCATATTTTTCAAACAAATCATACAATGAACACTGTCCTACACACACCACCACCGACACAAATGATAATGACCACACAACAGCGCACACAACATGGCACAACCAAAGTGTCAATGACTCAAATGACACACACTTGACATGATCATCATTATTTTGAGGCTTCAGCAATTGCATCACTCTCCTCCATTCTCACAAGCCTTCAGGGTCTCAGCAGCTTTTAGAAAAAGCTGTTTAACCCTTTGACTCCCACAGCCTACCTACAAGCATCCTGCATCATCAACCATGCTAGCAAAGCAAAAACTTAACTCTTTGATTCCCTCACCCTATCCACCAGCTTCCTGCAGGAAGCTGGTGGATATGGTGAGGGAGTCAGAGGGTTAAGTTTTTGCAGTTGATGGATTGGGTGCGGGGGTCAAAGGGTTAACAAAACCATCCGGAGTCCTATCTACATGCGCTGTAGGTTTCAGCTGACACATAAAAACACCCAATCTCTCCGTCACACAGCCTCAGGGTTTTCACTTGCATACCTCGAGTCACACACCTCCAACATACAGTGTTAACAGGCTAAAAAGGGTTAAAAAATAAGATAATGAAGTACAATTACCAGTGCTTTTTTCTACAAGGGGCAACAATGTTGTCTGATACTGACGTTGGTTTTGTTTGTGTGTGTGTGTGTGTGTGTGTGTGTGTGTGTGTGTGTGTGTGTGTGGTGTGTGTGTGTGTGTGTTGTGTGTGTGTGTGTGTGTGTGTTTGTGTGTGTTTGTGTGCGTGTGTGCGTGCGTGCGTGCGTGCGTGCGTGCATGCATGCATGCGTGCGTACATGCGTGCGTGCATGCGTTTGGGTATGAGTGATGAGAGTGTGTGTGTGTGCGTGTCTGTGTGTGTGTGTGTCTGTGTCTGTGTCTCTGTGTGTCTCTCTCTGTGTGTCTGTGTGTTTGTATCTGTGTCTGTGTCTCTGTCTATGTGTCTGTGTGTCTCTGTGTGTCTATGTGTGCGTGTGTGGTGGTGATGGTGGTCACTGGTTTAATGTCTTGTTCACTTCAGTGATTTTTAGAGAGAAAGGGGGAGAGAGAGAGAGTCTGTCTTTGTGTGTGTATGTCTGTGTGTGTGTATGTGTGTGTATGTGTGTGTGTGTGTGTGTGTGTGTGTGTGTCTGTGTGTGTGTCTGTGTGTGTGTGTTCATGTGTGTGTCTGTGTCTCTGTGTGTGTATGTCTGTGTGTGTCCGTGTGTGTGTATGTGTGTGTGTGTGTGTGTGTGTGTGTGTGTGTGTGTGTGTGTGTGTGTGTGTGTGTGTGTGTGTGTGTGTGTGGTGTGTGTGTGTGTGTGTGTGCGCGCGTGCGTGTGTGTGTTGTGTGCGTGCATGCGTGTGTGTGTGTGTGTTGGGGGGGGGGGTCTGGGTGTGTGTGTGTTTTACTCTGTGTGTGTGTGTGTGTGTGTGTGTGTATGTGTGTGTGTGTCTGCGTGAGTGTGAGTGTGAGTGTGCGTGCTGTTGGTGTTGTTGGTTGTTTGCTTGCTATTTTCTTAAAGGGGGGGGGGGGGGGGGGATGCAAAAAAGAAAGCTTATTCATGTGCTGCAAATGTCTAGAAAAATAACTAAATGTGTGACATAAGAAGAAGACAATGCATGTGAAGAAAAAAGAAACAAAAATGACACGCTGAAGTAGAAGCTTGCTTTTCTACCAGGATTATATGGTCTATGTTCAGGAGTGTGTGTATGTGTTGTGTGTGGGGGGGGGGGGGGGGGTGGGAAGGTGTGGGAGCACAGAAACAGCTAATTGAAGTTACTGTTCTCTCTAACCTGGTACAGCAACAAACTTTTATTACTTTCTCATGCTTTTAACCCTTTGACTCCCGCACTGTGTTCACCAGCACCCTGCATTGTCAACCATGCTAGCAAAACAAAAAATGAACCCTTTGACTCCCTCACCCTATCCACCTGCAGGAGGCTGGTTGATAGAGTAAAAGGGTTCAGTTTTTGCAGTTGGTGAATAGGGTGTAGGAATCAAAGGGTTAACCCCCTTTGACTCGCGCACCCTATCCACCAACTGCAAAAACTTAACCTTTTGACACTCTCACCCTATCCACCAGCTTCCTGCCTAGGGTGAGTGAGTTAAAGAGTTAAGTTTTTGCTTTGCTAGCATAGTTGACCATGCAGGATGCTGGTGGACAGGGTGCGGGAATCAAAGGGTTAACTTTGATAACCAGACAACTCTCTCTATCCGGGTAGACATATGCTTACACTGCCTCATAGCGTCATTTTCTTTAACTCTTTACAATCTGACACCACCCCCTATTATAGTAAATAATCACTAAGTGCTTACACTGCCTTAAAAGGTCATTTTCTTTAACACCTTACAGTCTGACAATACTATTCACCTTGTACAAAAGTGCTGTATCCATTCTCACCATACCCATTCTCATTATCATTAGTTTTGTGAAAAATTGTCCCACATTCAGAGGTCCTATACGTCCTGCTCTTCTGGTAACCTTTGTTTCTGTGGGTCGGAGGTGTGCTAGAAAGATGAAACATGGTGTGTGTGGATATTGCCACAGCGACAGTGTGGAAAGACCAAAAAATAAAAGATTTCTACATTAATCATTAGGCTGCAACAACTACAGTGAAAGGCACAATGTGATATGCAGTACACATCCTATTTTTAACCTGTTTCAGTCATGACTGTGTACACAGAAAACATTGTGGACAGGCCAATTTTTATACAGCAGAACTACAAGAGCCTACGGTTCTATCCATGGAGCCACAAAGCCTATGTAAGAGTCCTGCCTGACCGTTACTGTTATTGTTATTGCTGTTTAAACCCCAGCCGACTGCATAGAGCCACATCAGGGTTATAACCACTTCAAAACATACAGAACTTCAACTGGGAAAAAAAACGAACAGAAAATTAAGTACACATATCAATGCATTCGCACACATAATCTAAGGACATGCCCCCGGCATTGACCACTCCGTCCACTATATTGCACAGGGGATTTAAAAAACACACCTGAATACAAATTTAAGCATACCTAAGGACACTAAAACATCTATAAAAACGGACATAAATTATCTAAAATTGCTTTCCTGTATCTCACCTCCCTAAAGCCAAAATTACACTTTATACATGTACTCAATTATCAATCCTAAGGAAAAGTATGTACGACTTTAGCAAACACATGCAGGTGAATGGACCAGCAAGGCAGATAATGATAGGAAGAAATGACAAAGCAAAGGAACAAGGCAGAAACAAAGAGAGTGACAGCACAGAATTTCCAGACAGCGGGGATACTATTTATACTGAAAGAGCCCCCTGCATCCCCACAAGGGGTCCTGACTGACTGATCAACTGGCTGACTGACTGACTGAATGATTTTCATTTTTCAAAAATAAAGACATTCACACAATACAACAAATTTTACTAAATTTCAAACTCATCCTTGTGTGGAATCGAACCACAAACCTTACAGATAACATCTGAACACCCTAACCAAACAAACTACAGGCACTGAATCTTACAGAACAACAGGTCCATCAGAAGAATTAGATGCTTTTAAACAACTTTGAATGACATGCCCATCGGAGGCACAAGATATTTCTAACAATTCTGAACTATAGACCCATTTGAGGCATCACATGTTTTTAAAAACAACTTTGAACAACAGTCCATGTTGGTGCAACCATGTGTCAAGGAAGATTGTATGATGAAAATCTTGAATTATTCTAAAAAGACTTCAAAGAACACTAGTGCACATTAGTGAACAAGTGAGCGAACGAGTTCAGTGAGTGCGAGTATGACAGTGACAGACAGACAGACAGACAGAGAGAAAGAGAAAGAGAGAGAGAGAGAGAGAGAGAGAGAGAGAGTGTGTGTGTGTGTGTGTGTGTGGTGTGTGTGTGTGTGTGTGTGTGTGTGTGTGTGTGTGTGTGTGTGTGTGTGTGTGTGTGTGTGTGTGTGTGTGTTGTGTGTGTGTGTGTGAGTGTGTGTGTGCGCGCGCGTGCATGCGCGCATGTGCATGTGTGTCTCTGTGTGTGTCTCTGTGTGAGTGCACACGTGCACGTATGGGCCCGCACATGCACATAATTGCGTGCATGCCTGCGTGTCTATCTGTGTCTGTGCCTGTTGACACAGATGGAGGTATGGTTACTGCTATTCCTGTTCATTGTATAATTCGGCTACTTAATTTATAGTAACATTTTTTCATCAACTTTATACCATCAAGTAGGCTACTATTTTGTTATAATATATTATGCCATGGCAGTTATTCTTATAGGTGAGGGTTGGTTTGTTTTTTAAATCACAATGAACAACTACCAGTAGAAGTGCTATTATCAGTACAACTGTTGTTATTGCAGTTGTTGCTATTGTTGGTGTCGTCATTCCATGTTTTTTGGTGGTGGTTGTTTTTTTGTTGTTGTTTTTTACAACACTCTTTGATCCCAATTACAGCACCAAGAAAAGAAAGCTTGAGGAACAATGGAAGATGAATTGAAAAAACAATGTTCTGATAATGGGCACACAAATCAAGTTCTTGGCATAATGTAAGCAAGTTTGAATTCTGGCAAATTCCACACACACACACACACACACACACACACACACACACACACACCACACACACACACCACACACACACACACACACACACACACACACACACACTATGCATATGTACACATATGCATGCACATTCACATGTATACACACAGACGCACAAACACACACATTTTCATTCACACACACACTCTCACATGTATACACACACACACACACACACACACACACACACACCACGCACGCACGCACGCACGCACGCACGCACGCACGCACGCACGCACGCACGCACGCACGCACGCACGCACGCACGCGCACACACACCACACACTCACTCACTCACTCACTCATATATACACTTATATACTATCTATCCCAAGTGAGCTGATATTGTGATGTAACAAAATCCAGCAGGCTTTCAAAAACCATCATTTGTGGAACAGTATGAAGGAAAAGGAGAAAGGTCAGACAGCAGAGTAAAGTGGACCACAGAGAACTTTGCCACAAATCAGGTGCTCGCCCACAGCCATGAAGGATGGAGGCAAATGGTGCAACATACATCAATAATGTGCCCCACGACCCTTGCAGGTTTGGGGTCTGTAGCCATAAGCAATCAGACAAGTCCAATGGGACTTGACGTTACTATTCTTGAATAGAGGTTGTTATCCTTGAGCAGTCAAATATTTATCCTTCCTCTCTCTCTCTCTCTCTCTCTCTCTCTCTCTCTCTCTCCTCCTCTCTCTCCCCCCCCATCCACTCACTCACCCTGATCCACAAGTGAAGCATCATGACTGGAGGGGGTACAGACTCGTTCGAAGATGGCTTTCCGCCAAGAGCTGGTGGTTTGAGGTGTGGCCGCCTGGGCCCCCTCGTCCTGTGGGGAAGTCATGGGGGACGAAGAGTTCGAGTCCGGAAAGTTGGGGCTGGATGCCAAAAGGTACCTGTATCACACACACACACACACACACACACACACACACACACACACACACACACACACACACACACACACTCACGCCCCACACACACACACACACACACCACGCACACACACACACACGTACAGATGCATGCATTCACACACAGAAGTACGCATATGTACACCCATATACATTCAAATGCATGCATACATGTATACACGCGCGCGCACACACACACACACACACACACCCCACAACACACACACACCACTACATATTGCACACGCACACACACACACACAATGCATGCATGCATGCATGCATACACAAAATATACACATCATGCAGACCCATATGTACAAATGCATGTATACATGTGCATGCTCATCCACACATGCACACACACACACACACACACACACACACACACACACACACACACACACACACACACACACACAAAAACACACACACACAGCCTTCAGAAAACAGTTTATGAATATTGCAATGTTATGGCTGATTCCTCACTCTCCAATGTACATGTATGTAAAGAGACAGACATGCAGCAGATAGATCAACCATGCTGCCATCTACAACAAAACACAGCAAAACCAGACTAAGGTGTAAAATGTTCATTTCTGACTTTTTAACCCATTTCAAAATTTCAAATTAATTCACTTCTGACTTTTTAACCCATTTCAAAATTTCGAATTAACATGTAAAAAAGAGAAACAATATACCTACTACAGTTTTTTTCTTAATCATGTTTAACTAATTGGCATCATTTTGGATCTTATGATGCGATACCTGCAACAAGTCCTGGACACATATCTGATCATATGATTCGACAGATTGTGAAAATTTCCTATAAAAAGATAAGTGAACACTGAAAGGGGAAAATCCTAGCACAAGCAAGTATAACCATTATCCTTATGTTGTAGCCTCCCTTTGACCGTCAGTTTCAGTTTTTAGATTATCTGTGTCAACGAAATGCAAAAACGATGCAAAACAAAGACTGAGCAAGCCCTGGAATTTGTCTCTGATTTCAATTTCGAAGTAAACAGCAACTTTGGTAAAAAAAAAAAAAATAGCGAGGATTCAGATAATAGCTTTGACAGAAGAATTCATGGATACTGGTTTTGTATACTGAAAATTGTGTGCATATGAGTAGTGCAGTGTCATTCAAAAAAAATACCACCAAAAAACCAGCAACAACATAACAATGAAATTTCCTAGAAGCAGAAGTGATTAAATTTGTAGAGAGATAAAAAGATTTTTAATGGATTACTCCTTACTTTGGTGCGATATGAGAATCTGGTAATAAACTTTCCAGCAAACTTGATTTAGTCATCCTAGATACCATTCATATTATGACTTTATAATGGCTACAATTTGTGTTTCTTGGTATTACGACCTGTAGAAAGCTGCATCTCCTTTGATGTTCACTTTGTAAATTCTCTTTTGACAAGGAGAATAATAAACTCATAACATTTTGAAAAGTAATAATTGCCATTGTGTAGCAGTTTGAGCATCAGACTACCAACTAGAAGGTTGTGGGCTTGAATCCCCATCAGTCCTTTCAAAAATCACTGTCGGATATTTTGGCTCCAAATGGTTCTTGCCCATAGCTGAACATGCTATGGGCTCATTGGAAAAACTGGGACCACACAGTGGAGTCTCATCCACTTCACTGATGCATCACTGATGATGTTGGTCTGACCAACACCCAATGTCATATCTTCGTTGTCATAACATATCTTCATTTAATAACACATCTCCATTGTCATAACATGTCTCAATTGACATAACATATTTCCATAACACTGACTCTATCAAGCTATTTCTGACTGTGGCTATGACAGGCTGGCTGTATCTTCAGCCACATTTTCTAATGCCATGTGACATTTACTTGTTTTAGGACCTGCACTAAAATAGTTTATCCTTGTTGTCCAGTTGTAAATGTGTTGTTATTAAATTCTCTTGCCACTTCGAATAAACAGCTTTAATATTTTGGTGTCAGAAAAAGTTACAATTATTTTATAATGACAAATCAGAAATATTCAACTCAAAATCGGACACAACTGCAGTTTCATAGTAACAGCTTCAGTCCAACAAGAACTGCCTTCGTTGTTAAATTTCAATCACTGTCTTGAGACAGATCCTGTCATGAAGTGTTGGGAGGGTTAAAAATAATATCCAAATTAAACCACACACAAACCACACACACACACAAACCACACACACACACACACACACACACACACACACACACACCACACACACACACACACACACACACACACACACACACACACACACACACACACACACACCACACACACGCACGCAGAAAGCAGCAGCCGGTCAAGGCACAGAGACTCACATGGTTTTGAGAGGGCTCTGTGTAGTGGTCTTGGTTGTGTTGTGGTTGACATCACGCAATCGTTGTTTAGCGGCAGCACGCTCCCTTTCTGCAGCATCCTGGATAGAGCCCAGTGTGGAAGACCGTTTGCGGGGTTCCGGGGATGCTGGGGGACTGGGAAATTCATGGGTCACATGTTTCGATGTCGGGGAGGTCAGGGGAGAGGCATCTGGTGTTGAAGCCACTGAGGAGTTCTGTGGATTGGAACACACACATAATTTCAGTTTCAATGCAGAATTTTTTTCTTTATCTCATGGACCACTAGACTTTACAATAACAAATGAACTAAACCAAATAAGAAGTGATAAACATCCAAGACAATGTTCACGCAAGTAACATTAATTGTAATGCTTTTATGCTTTCAATGCTTGTTAATGCTTTTATGTGTATTTGCATGACAGACCTTACTTTCACTAACCATGCTTTTTTGTGTGCATTTTTTCCTGTTTTTTTTTTGGGGGGGGGGGGGGTTGGGGGGACCTTGTTTTATTGTCTCAACTGGAAAACTAGCACTTACACACCATGCAAGATCTGCTGAAGAGGGAGAGGAGAATTCCTACCCAAATGGGAACTGAACCTGGGATCTCTGGCATTCAAAGTGGGTGCTTTAACGATAAGGCCACCACTCCTCTTTAACATCTCTGATGTACAGGGTTGGTACTTGAATTGTATAACCTGATGTCTGCTTGAAATCATTACAAATTCTGGTTAATTCTTGAATACTATTATTCTAAAACCTCATTAGGACTCACTGCCATTACACATAATCAGATCTTTTTAATGGGGCACAAACAACTCAGACCGTTACGCAAGCTCACTGCGTTTCACAATCCTGAGCACAGTCTGCATCTTTGATGCATGTGCATATTCAGTGTTTTCACAAAAGAAGGTATGATCTACCTGCAAGACATGACAATCACACACCAGCTATTCCTCATATTAATGTAACATCTACCTGCAAGACATGACACACACCTGTTTTTCCTCACATAGCATAACATCTACCTGCAAGACATAATCACACACCTGCTATTGCTCATAGTAATGTAACATCTACCTGCAAGACATGAAAATCACACACCTGCTACTCCTCATAGTATGGTAACATCTACCTGCAAGACATGATAATCACACACCTACTTTTCCTCACAATAAGGCAATGTCTACCTGCAAGACATGACAACCACACACCTGCTTTTCCTCCTCCTTCACACTGTTGTCCTCCTCCTCTAACAGCAGGTAAGTGGCCAGGTAATCCCTCCAACTACACCAGTATGACACCACTGTCTCCATTTTGTTCTCTACAATTACACTTCTCTCTCCTTGTTATCTAACTCTCCTTCCACTTCCCTCTGTTTCTTATCACATTTCACTACCTTTAACATCCCCCATCCACACTTTGCCCATACAGTCTTCAGTTCACTGATGATGAAACAAGCAACACATCATCTCAAAACTGTCTGTGACAGAAACCAATACTACCTGACTGATTTTGAAAATGATGATAACTGGCAGTTTTTAGTGAAAAGTATCTTAAATGGAAACCACCCAGCCTGGCCATGGCCCTAGGCATTTATAAATCACTGTCTCCCTGATAATCTGAGTCCACGGATCTATCATAAGAACCATCCAGCCTGCATTAACATTATGAATAAAACAACTATCAAACTTATGAATAAAACTAGGTCACAGATAACTGCTGTGTCAGTAACTAAATGATTTGACTTCAGGCTTTACGTTTCAAACTTGTGTCCTTTTATCAAAGCGAAGGAGACAAGCGTCTGGACATTATCATGTTCACTGAATACCTAACAGGCAATCCATAGTTAAAGACAGGTTATGAAAGTACAACTTGAAACAAGACTAACTCAATTCATAGTTTAAGACTGGTAGCCTACAGCACAATGTGAAACATCACTAACTTCAACAGAGTTCATTTGTGTGTCTTGTACTGGTCACAAGTAAATGTTTTTCTCTTCTGTAGCTCTATGAAACATCAGGGAAGTTAGCTGATCAGTTGTTTTGTCCAAACTTCAGTAAATTTCAGTTTTTCTTTGTTATTTTTTGTGTCCATTTGACAAAAGGCTATTTGGTCAAAACGTTTGCTCATCCTGTTTCACTCATTAAATAAACATCTCACTGTATTTTCATATGTTTCCATTTTTACATGTTTGTCATTTTGTCTTGATGCTTAACTCTCTGACTCCCGCACACTATTCACCAACTGCAAAACTTAACCCTCTGACTCCCTCATCCTACCTACAAGTTCCTGCAGGAAACTGTGAACGGAGTGAGGGAATCATAGGGTTAAGTTTTTGCTTTGTTAACGTGGCTGACAATGCAAGAAGCTGGTGGACAGGGTGCAGGAATCAAAGGGTTAACTAACATCCACTAATGTCTATTCTGTACTCTCTGTTGTAAATGCAAGTTCATTTTTATCCAGTTATTCACACTGACTTTTCTAATAGCTATATTTCTCCTACCCTAGTGTTAACCTATTGTTATTTGTCTCATCATTATACCCCAATGTTTACCATTCACTAGTTATTTACACTAGCAGTTTTCATACTGGATATTCCCTATACCATACAAAAAGTTTATTATTCACTCAAAAATGACTCTATCAAGAGTTTATAATTCACTCAATCAAGTCCCATAAGAACACTGCACATCCACTCAATTTTGTTCTATCAACAAAAATAACCCTACACATTCACTTGATTACATCCTATCAGCAGTTCTTACTTGAATGTAAGGCCACTATAAATCACAACAAAGCTCACATGACACATCCCATATGTTGCCCCATCAACACACCCACACACACTCACACAGACATGTTGCTTGAGCACACATGCACACACACATATGTCTGTACACACACAAATTCTACACACATAGAAACAGACACAAACACAGGATCGTCTGTGCATGTATAACACACACACATATGTCTGTACACATACACACACACAAATTCTACACACACAGAAACAGACACAAACACAGGATCGTCTATGCATGTATAGCACACACACATATGTTTATATACACACACACATTCTATACACACAGAAATAGACACAAACACAGGATGGTCTGTGCATTTATAAGATCTCCAACACACACACACACACACAACACACACACACACACACACAAACACACACACACACACACACACACACACACACACACACAATATGCGCCTGCACACACATACACATGCATGTACATGCATGTGCGCACGCACATACACAAATACACATTCTCTCACATGTACCCTCCTGCATCCCATCTCCCCCCCCCCCCCCCACACACACACACAGAGCCACAGGGCAGTGTGTTAACAATGGCAAGAAGGGCCAGCTGCTACATCTGACAGTACTAGTCAATAAATGACACCAGGAGTCAATACTTGTCTCTAACACCAAACCCCTTTCCGCACTTTATACAGCAATCATAGGGATGTACAACCACCACTCCTAATGTGCCAATATGCTTTCATTTTTGCTGCAAATACAGGTATACTAACACACACACACACACACACACACACACACACACACAACACACACACACACACACACACACACACACACACACACACCATGCGCATGCACATGCCACACACACACAAACACACACTCTCACATGTGCACACACACTACACACACACACATGCACACACACACATGCACACAAACGCGCGCACACTCACCCTCACACACACACACCCTCACACACACACACACACACACACACACACACACACACACACACACACACACACACACAACACACACATACACTCACAACACACACACACACACACACACACACACACACACACACACACGTCCAAAAACAGAACTGAATTATCTACAAAGGAAGCACACCTGAGTGCTGTCTCTTCTTCAGATTTTTAGAATACATCTTTTTACTATAACTATCATTGCTTGAGGGATCCAAACCAGAAAGCCTCTAGAACACAACAAAGACAACAACAGCAGTGACCAAGCTGGAAATCTGCTTGGAAAGACAAGAATGTTTTCATGAAATACAAGATCAGGCTTTTACATGCACTGGGATATTTCATCTTTCTGTATACAACTTACAAGTGAGACAAGGATCCTTACAGCAGATTTGAAAAGGCGAAAGCAAGCCATGGAAATCCGATGTTATCGCATGATGCTAAACATCAGACATACCGGTCATATCACCAATGAATATGTGCACCAAACCATTAACAGCACAATGAACCACATAAAGGCCCGCTACCATCAGTTAAGCAAAGAAAACTACACTGGTATGACCATGTAACAAGATTCAATGGCCTTGCTAAAACAATCCTCCAGGGAACTGTTGAGTGAGGGAGATGGAAGGGAAGACAGGACAAAAACCCAAAACGATGGACTGACAACACTGTAGAATGGACAGAGAAACCACTGGCAGATATCCAAGCTTTGGCACACAACTGACAAGCTGAAAGAGTCTGGTGAACAGTTTTCAGTGCAGCATCCAAATAACTCTTCATGGAGATAAGAAGAGATATAATTGTCATCAGCAGTTTTCAAAATGACACCAGCTGCATTCCATTATTCCAGTCTTCAACATTTTACAGGCAACAGATAGTCATGCATAATTATTCATTTAGAAAATAATAAATAAACTAAGGTGTTTTTTTTCCTGTTCATAGCTTACAACTCCCATGTGCACAGAATAAGGTCAGCTTTTTGAGTCCTATCGTTTTCTGTTTACTTCTTTTTTTTTTTTCTTTAACCTCCAGTATTAACACAGTTGTGCTGTTTTGGGGATGCGTATGCTGGGGGATGCGCATGCTGTGTGTTTTTATGTTTCCGCTGGCTAGTAAACACTGATACAACTTATAAGACCTTCAACATGTATACTCGATAACCTGGTGGATATACACTGTTACGCTATTTTCGTTTAAAGCCTAGCCAATTGTGCAGAGTCATATCAGGGCTATGATTGTTTCAAAACATACACAATACTTCAAAAGGTAAAAAAGGAAAAGAAAATTAAGTACACAAATGAATGCGTTCATGCACATAATCAAAGGAGATGCCCCTGGCGTTGACCACTTCACCCATTCCTTCACCCAAGGATTAAAAAAAAACTGAATATAAATTCAAGCATAATTTAGGACACTAAAACACTTGTATTTATCAAAACAGGCCTAATTATCTAAAAATTGCTTCCACATATCTCATTTTACTAGGGCCAAAAATGCACTTAATACATGTACCCAAGTACATAAGGCTTTTTCAAACACATACAGGTGAATGGACCAGCAAGGCAGAAAATGATAGGAAGAAATGACAGAAAGCAAAGGAGGAATAAAGAAACACAAAAAGAGTGACAGAAAAGAGGAAATTTCTAGTACAGAATTTCCAGAAGTGGGGATACTATTTATACTAAAAGAGCCCCTAGCATTCCCACAGGGGTATGTAAATACACTAACTGATAAAGAGGTTTAGATACAAGCAGACCTGCATGTATCTACACATGGGAGATCAGAAAACTTTCCACCCTTTACCCATGGGGCAATACCCAAACAGGTTCAAACCCACACCTTCCAACTGAAAGACCAGTGTCCAAACCACTCAACTATCACACCCATCATGAACTCCGATAACAGTACAAAGCATCACCATTATGTCAGCATACTTTGTCTGTCTACTGCTTGTGTTTTGCAGTAACACTCCCCCCCCCCCCCCCCTTCTCAATTGATGACATGCTTACAAGTGTATCTGTAGACAAATGGATGTGTAATTACGATTCTACATTAATAGTGTATTCACTCAATCACAAATATATTTTATTTATTTTGATACAAAAATGATCTGGTAATACATGTCAAAACTGAGACATTTTTATGGACAAAGTGCATGCATTTGGACACAACCAAATGTTTAACATGTCAAACATATTCACTACACTGTATTCATGGGGGTGATTTTTAAAACATTTGGAAATTTTTCTTAATCTCACTGCTGTGGAATTTCTACTCCTTAGTGACATCGGCGAGCATTATGAAACATCAGAGAAAATTCACCAAAACTAACAGTCCTCTTTTACCTCACTGGCCACAAATAGCTACCAACACTGCATACTCCCCTCAAAGAGACAAAATCTTATGTTTTTTTTTTTTTTTTTTCACTTCACCATAATCTTTAGAAGCACGTCTTGTACAATTCCTTCAGAATGCTCCTGATCACATCGTTTATGTAATGAAGAAAAATATTTATCATGCAAGCAAGATAGACATGTGCGTGTGCATGTGGTGTGTGTGTGTGTGTGTGTGTGTGTGTGTGTGTGTGTGTGTGTGTGTGTGTGTGTGTGTGTGTGTGTGTGTGGGTGTGCGTGTGCATGCTGTGCGTGTTGTGTGTGGTGGGGGGGTGGGTGCATTTGTGGGTGGTGTGGTGTGGTGTTTTTTAGTTTAGACTTTTTGGTTCAGCTTGTGTAATATCTGTGTGATGTGTTTGAATGTGTCCTGTGATTTATCAGTCTTAGGTGGTTTTGATCTGTGTGGGGTGTGTGTGTGTGTGTGTGTGTGTGTGTGTGTGTGTGTGTGTGTGTGTGTGTGTGTGTGTGTGTGTGTTGTGTGTGTGTGTGTGTGTGTGTGTGTGTGTGTGTGTGTGTGTGTGTGTGTGGGGTGTGTGTGTGTGTGTGTGTGTGTGTGTGTGTGTGTGTGTGTGTGTGTGTGTGTGCGTGCGTGCGTGCGTGCGTGCGTGCGTGCGTGTGTGTGCGTGCATTCACACATGTGTGTGTGTGGGGGGGGGGTGTATTCTAGGGTGGTGTGAGTGTGAGTGTATTTTCAGCTCTATCACAGAACTTTCTCGAGTCTCCAACGCCTCTGTGCTACAATATCATTGGCGAATTTTTGCACAATATGATACCATGTACGATACATTATCAACCAAGTCACTCTAAGTGGATATACGATCAGTGCAACAGACTACTGATTGGGAGAACATAGGTTTGAACTCCCCTCAATTAAAAACAAAAAACTTCTTGTACGATTTTTCTACCATTACTGCCTCTTACCCACAGTTAAACATGGTATGGGCTTGTACGAAAGACTATGACACACAGTCAAGTTTCATCCACAGAGTAGTACCTCTCCAGTGAGGCAACGAAAACACTTGTATGTGCTTTTGTTCTGTCTAGGATAGACTACTGTAATTCACTCCTGGCAGGGATTCCAAAATATTTGTTAGACCGACTCCAGCGAATCCAAAACAATGCTGCTAGGCTCGTCTGTAAAGCTTCTAGATCTGAACATATCACTCCTCTTCTTCGCTCTCTCCATTGGCTTCCTGTACCTGATCGTATATCGTACAAAGTATCTACTTTGACCTTTTCTGCTGTTTGTGGTTCTGGCCCAGAATATCTTTCTGAACTACTCCCAGTGTATACTCCATCCCGCCAACTGCGTTCCTCTTCTGACACTCGACTTCTCACGATACCATCTGCAAGAACTAAGACTTATGGTGAAAGGTCCTTCTCTTTCCAAGGTCCCAAAATATGGAACAAACTCCCTGGCAGCCTTCGTCACTCTGACTCCCTCGTCTCTTTCAAATCTGGTCTAAAGTCACATCTCTTCTCGAAGAGCTCGGATACGACCTTAACAGAAGACATGTCTGTGAGTCACTATCACAAGTGCATAAGCGATTGTGCAGCATGTCAGGTGTATGTGGGGGAGAGGGGATAAATGTACTGCAGCGGTCTATTGTGTGAGTGGAAACTTGACATGCTTTCTGTTAGAGTACTTGAGTGGTAAGAAGTCGTTTATAATCACATTAACCTATCATAATGTTTTGTTCGATTTGTATCATACTATTTGAGTTTTCTCATGTACTCTACATGCATGTTAACACGTAAAGGCTCATTGTGTATAGATGCACGACTGTGAACACTGACAGTCAAGTGTGTCAATCCACATATTATAGATACAACACTGAGGGTGTTGCTAAAATTCCCTGACTGACACAGTCAGTGTCTGTATCTCTCAGGCCTGGTTGACTCCAGGATATATTATGAAAATAAGCACAGAATACAGCCAGTCTCAATCTGAAATGGCACTCTTAACAGCTTCATCGCTACCATCCCCATTCTCAGTATCAGGGCTATGTGAAAAATGGGCCCACATGCTATGTGGTCATTCATGTCCTGCCCTACTGACGACCTAATATTCCGTGTGTTTAGAGGTACTTGGAAAGCTGAAATGAGTAGTTTGGGTAGGACACAGGAGCAGAGTAAAAAACTGGGCAGCATAAAATAACAACCAAAACACGCAATCAATTACACACCACATGCATAATACAGCAAAGAAACAGCACAGCTTCAACATTCACAAATCGAACCAAATTTCACACACACCTCCTACACATAAAACACCAAATACAACATACCACCACACTACACCACACACAAAAATACCAACACACTGCACACAAAACTATACACTAAAGACCACCACCAAACTGCACAATACACTACAAAACAACAGATGACACACCCCAAACCACTGACATACCAACACCAAACCTCTAACAGTGAAGACTTACCCAGCCCCCTGCCTCATTGTCAGTGGTCCATGATCTCTTGCGGAAGGCGTCTCTTGCATCTTCCCTCTTGCGTGCCTGCAACACACACAGCAATGATAGTCAGTTGATCAGTGTATGACCACTTCAGTATCAGGCTGGTCACTGAACACTGTACAACTGTTTGGATGAGTCCATGAACATTTTAGTGTGATGACAGTAAATTGATCACCATATGAAGTGATCCATTAGCTCAGTTGTTAGAGCACCATGCACATAATGTAGGGGTAGTGGGTTCAACCCTCAGACAAGCCATTTTTTTTTTTTTTGTAATTGTGTAGGTTGTTTGGTTCTTTTGTTAGGGCCGTGGACTTGTGATCAGATATGTCAAATCCACCCCCAGCCCACACCAATGGCCTGTTTGTTGCCCATCCTAACATTTCCATCATTGTGGTGGCGTCAGCTTAGTGTTTCACAGGTCCCTCTGTCCCTCCCAAAGACCTTACCAGTGCATACTATAATGTGCAGGCTCGGGGAGTCTGCCAGAAGACTACTGCCAGATTCGGGTATAGTGTACAAGGAGTGGTGTCATATACAAACTTCAAACTCTATACGATCTATGGGTTGGTTAGCTCTTATAATAAAGCCATGGACCCACAGGCAGCTGGTGGATAGGGTGAAGGAGACAAAGAGTCAAGTTTCTGCTTTGGTAGCATGGTTGAAAATGCAGGATGCTGATGGACAGTGTGCAAGAGTCAAAGTGTTAAGTTTTTGCTTTGCTCGTATGGTTGACAATGCAGGATGCTGATGGACAGTGTGCAAGAGTCAAAGGGTTAAGTTTTTTTTTTTGCTAGCATGGTTGACAATGTAGGATGCTGGTGGACAGTGTGCAAGAGTCAAAGGGTTAAGTTTTTGCTTTGCTAGCATGGTTGACAATGTAGGGTGCTGATGGACAGTGTGCAAGAGTCAAAGGGTTAAGTTTTTGCTTTGCTAGCTTGGTTGACAATGTAGGATGCTGGTGGACAAGGTGGAGGAGTCAAAGGGTTAATGCTGCAATCACTCTGGTGGTGACAGCTCAATGTTTCCCCCAAGGGTTTTGCACAGGCCCAAGGAGTCTGCCAGATAACAGATGGTAAATCAGGTGTACCAAATATGGAGCTGCCACAGAGCGATAAATCTGTCTTGATATAAACTGAAAACTGCACGTGATCTAATACAGTGAAACAATCAACTGATGGTTGGATGAACACAACGATATGATGACAGTCGACTGGTCTTTCAATGAACTGTTTAGTGTGAAGACACCTCATGCCTGTGTGCACTTGTTTAGTATGACACCCAAATGATTACCGTATGAGCATTTTAACAATTTGACTCCAACACCCTATCTACCAGCTGCAAAAACTTAACCCCTTGACTCACTCACCCCATCCAACAGCTTCCTGATAAGAAGAGGGAGTCACAGGATTAATTTTTTTGCTTTACTATCATTGATGATGATGCAGGATGCTAGTGGATAGGGTGAAGGAGTCAAGGAGTTAAGTTTTTTTAGTTTGCTATTACTGATGATGATGAAGGAAGCTAGTGGATAGGGTGAGGGATTCAAAGGGTTAATGGCATGACTGCTGACAGACACTATATGCCTTTTTCTTTCTTTTTTTGCTTTCTAGCTACTCCACTGTCTGCACTGCTCCTGTTTCACTATCCCACACCGCTCATTTCAGCTCTCCAACACACCTCCAAGCCCACCAAAACTGAAGTCACCATGGCCACTTAATGTGGGGACACTGGACAGTCTTTCAGAGAGACATGAATTTTATTATGATGACAGTGGGGATGACAGTGATCACATAGCCATGAAGATCCATTTCAGATTCAGAATGTGTCCCAAGGCTATACTCTATGCTTATTTTCAAAAACAAAACAAAACAAAAACCCTGGCATCAATCAGGACTGAGAGAAACAGACATGCAGTGATGCCAGGATCAAGAGATACAGATACCTGCAGTGCTGATCAAGAAATCTAAGCAACACGCTACATGAGAATCTATGACAATTGATTATATAAACATTTCAATATGACATTCGACTAACTATATGAGCATTTCAATATGACAATCAACTGACTATATGAGCTAAATGAAATGTTTCAATATGACAATCAACTGACTATTATGAGCATTCTAATATGACAATTTACTATGTAAGCATTTTGACATGATAATCAACTGATTATTTGAGCGTATTACTATGACAATCAACTGTATGAAAAATTCATATGACAAGCGACTTAGCAGAAAACAGTTGATGATTGAAAACAGTTGACGAATGTATGAAAACTTTAATGACTCGGTCAGCTAATGCGTGCATGAAATGGTGACTCAATGAACTACCAGTACAAAGACAAACACCAAATGTCCACTAAAAACTATCAGTACAAAGACAAACACCAAATATCCACTAAAAACTATCAGTACAAAGACAAACACCAAATGTCCACTAAAAACTATCAGTACAAAGACAAAACACCAAATGTCCACTAAAAACTATCAGTACAAAGACAAAACACCAAATGTCCACTAAAAACTATCAGTACAAAGACAAACACCAAATGTCCACTAAAAACTATCAGTACAAAGACAAAACTATCAGTACAAAGACAAACACCAAATGTCCACTAAAAACTATCAGTACAAAGACAAACACCAAATGTCCACTAAAAACTATCAGTACAAAGACAAACACCAAATGTCCACTAAAAACTATCAGTACAAAGACAAAACTATCAGTACAAAGACAAACACCAAATGTCCACTAAAAACTGTCAGTACAAAGACAAACACCAAATGTCCACTAAAAACTATCAGTACAAAGACAGAACTATCAGTACAAAGACAAACACCAAATGTCCACTAAAAACTATCAGTACAAAGACAAACACCAAATGTCCACTAAAAACTATCAGTACAAAGACAAAACTATCAGTACAAAGACAAACACCAAATGTCCACTAAAAACTATCAGTACAAAGACAAACACCAAAATGTCCACTAAAAACTATCAGTACAAAGACAAACACCAAATGTCGACTAAAAACTATCAGTACAAAGACAAAACACCAAATGTCCACTAAAAACTATCAGTACAAAGACAAACACCAAATGTCCACTAAAAACTATCAGTACAAAGACAAACACCAAATGTCCACTAAAAATTATCAGTACAAAGACAAACACCAAATGTCCACTAAAAACAATCACCTGTGTGTGAGTGTGAATCAAATAATCAGCTGCCCTGTCTGCTGCTGATCGTGGGCGATGTTGATGAACATAACGTCGCCTGTTTTTCAGTCTATTTTTAACTCTCAACGACCTTGTCACAGAATTGACGGCTGATGTAAAAACTTGTTCTGTCTCTTCCAGGATACGATTTAACTCCGTGAACTCCATGATGGTCAGTGAATAGGGTATCCTGGGTCAGTATCTATCCATTCTATAACATTTTGGTGATGTACATTTGGTTATGTGATGCAAGACACATTCTCTACAATGTCTTCAAAACGAAACCTTTTAGTTTCTGTCTGGTGTCATCACATTCCACAACAGATGACATGAAATGTTTCCTAACTCAATCTACATCCATTGTAGTACTCCTTGATGACACACACTTGGCTACACAAACTCTGCCACAATCTGTTGAGATAAATGTCATAAATACAATTGAAAATGTCGAATGATGCGAACATGACTCATCTATTGTCTGGCATAACAAAACAAAAAAAAGAAAGAAAGAAAGCAGACTCAACTACAGCCTCACGTGATCACAAAGTCCAAGACAAGGACACTAAACAATTCTTGGGTCTGCCTGCATCCATGTTGATATGTCCTTAATACATGAACTTCTCTGGACTGACAAATACCCATATACATTAAATAATATTATCTTATTATCGTTTACTTTTCGCTGGTGCCTGGTTCTTGAAGTCTGGAGTTTTTTTTAAGCAGGATTCATTGCACTCTAATAATTCCCTCTGTGTTCAGTCCAATTCTGCCAGCAATTATCTGGCAGACTCTCTAAGCCTGTGTAAAACCCCACGCTGGCAGGGTCCTGAAAAGAGGAAGGGGAGAGAGGGACCTGTCATACACTATGACGGAGTGTTGGAAACATTCAGATGGGCAGTAGACTGGCCAGTTATAAAGTTGGGGGTTAGCACTGAACTCGAGAATCATCTTCAGTTTTTTTTCTTGTGGAACATTTAGTCTCATCCCATTACTACAGTCAAGAACAAGACAGCACGAGTTTGTCTGGCACTGCTGACTAGAGCTGTGTACTCAAGATCTGATGTCTTGAGTTCAATTTCAGTTCACAACATAAAACTTGACCTAAATGACGTTCATCTTTCAAACGTACCCCTCGGTTTCCACCTGCCCACTTCCATTTCAAGACCTTACCGATGAAAAGAGTTCTGCACAGACTCAAGGAATCCGCCATATTATCACAGGCAGACTTGGGTGGAGCGCATATGGATTTGTCCAAGCATGATGAATCTTTCCTGAACAAACTCACACTTCACAGAAACAGTCATCCACACTCCGAAACAGTCTGAACAAACCAGTCAGTCTGAACAAACCAGTCAGTCTGAACAAACCAGTCAGTCTGAACAAACCAGTCAGTAGTCTGAACAAACCAGTCAGTCTGAACAAACCAGTCAGTAGTCTCAACAAACCAGTCAGTCTGAACAAACCAGTCAGTCTGAACAAACAAGTCAGTAGTCTGAACAAACCAGTCAGTAGTCTGAACAAACCAGTCAGTCTGAACAAACCAGTCAGTAGTCTCAACAAACCAGTCAGTCTGAACAAACCAGCCAGTCTGAACAAACCAGCCAGTCTGAACAAACCAGTCAGTCTGAACAAACCAGTCAGTCTAAACAAACCAGTCAGTAGTCTGAACAAACCAGTCAGTCTAAACAAACCAGTCAGTCTAAACAAACAAGTCAGTAGTCTGATCACACCAGTCAGTCTGAACAAACAAGTCAGTAGTCTGATCACACCAGTCAGTCTAAACAAACCAGTCTAAACAAACCAGTCAGTCTGAACAAACCAGTCAGTCTAAACAAACCAGTCAGTCTGAACAAACAAGTCAGTCTGAACAAACCAGTCAGTGTGATCAAAGTCTTCAGCTACAAAAAAAAAAAGAAAAAAAAAGCCAATTCTTGTGGGTGCCTTTCATTCAGTAAGCATTCAGTTCTGTATGTCTAAGTAAATTCACCAAACAAGGCAGATTTTCAAATTTTATGTTCACACGGACAGTGTTACTGAAATGTTATGTCACCTGGTTACTCTTTCGATCTACCATTTACCACCTGCTAATCTAATGACATTTTTCTTTCCGTTTACAATCTGAAAAAAAAAAATTAAAAAAATTAAAAAAGACGACGTGTGATTTTTCTTTCAGTTTATCATCACTCCTACAATCTAAGTTCAGGTCCATATGACATTATCCCGATGACAAATATGTCTTTTGGTTTCCCCATCAATTAGTCATGTCCACTTGACGTGAAGTGGTGTATAGAGATAACACATGACAAATAAGTGTTTTGCTTTCCCTACACTTTAGCCATGTCCACTTAACGTGAAGTGGTGTGTAGCCGTAACAGCTGGTGACGGTATGGTGTCTGTCGTCTGATGTACTTTTCATGTCTGGACACTAACAAGGTGATAGGGGTAGGTCACATGTGTCCACTCTGGGCAAGCGTGGCTATACCAAGTGATCTGAGGGTACTACGTGTGGTATTTACTGGGCCTTGTCTGTCACGATGATACTGTCTGGTTTATGACGTAGTTTGGTACTTCTATATATATCAGTTTAGTTAGGTACCTCTGTGTATATCAGTTTAGTTAGGTACCTCTGTGTATATCAGTTTAGTTAGGTTCCTCTCTGTATATCAATTTAGTTGGTACCTCTGTGTATATCAGTTTAGTTAGGTACCTCTGTGTATATCAGTTTAGTCATGTACCTCTGTGTATACCAGTTTAGTTAGGTACGTCTGTGTACATCAGTTTAGTTTGGCACCTCTCTGTATATCAGTTTAGTTAGGTACCTCTGTATATATTAGTTTAGTCATGTACCTCTGTGTATACCAGTTTAGTTAGGTACGTCTGTGTACATCAGTTTAGTTTGGCACCTCTCTGTATATCAGTTTAGTTAGGTACCTCTGTATATATTAGTTTAGTCAGGTACTTCTCAGTATATCAGTTTAGTTTGGTACCTCTGTGTATATCAGTTTAGTAGTCAGGTACCTCTGTGTATATCAGTTTAGTCAGGTACCTCTCTGTATATCAGTTTAGTTAGGTGCGTCTGTGTATATAAGCTCAGTCAGGTACCTATGTATATAGAATTATTATTCTCATCATTATTAATTGTCTGGCAGACTCCCTGAGCCTGCGCAAAATCCTATGCAATGGCAAGGTCTTGAAATGGAAAGGGAGAGACAGACCTATGAAATATTAAGCTGATACCACTAGAATGATAGAAACACTAAGATGGACAACGAACAGGTCAGTATTTAACATTGCTGGTAGGACTGAACTCAAGATATCAGATCTTGAGTGCAGGTCTATCAAAAGAACCCACCAACTCTTTGTCTATTAGCTCACAGTCATGTATCACTGTATCTATCAGTTCAATTTAATACTTCTTGGCTAATCAGCAGAATAAGACACAGTCTTCCAATTTGAGGAGTATGATTTGTTTGCTATTAGCGTGTTGACTTTGACGTGTTCGTGTCTAGCTCTTCCAGCGAAAGTCTGTTTGTTACACAGTATATATCACTCTATCACTCTATCACGAAGTAGCAGGGAAATTTTAGTCTTTTTATCCAAATTTTTGTATTTGGTGTTTGGTTGGTTGTGATCTTACATTCGCTTAACAAAGGCCGGTTGGCCAAAAATTTGCGCCTGTCTTGTCTGGTTTATATCAAATACGTGTTCTGATTCTATTTTCATGTTTTTCTGGTTCCTGTTCACTCTTTTTGCTCACATCATAGATAGATAGATAGATAGATAGATAGATAGATAGATAGATAGATAGATAGATAGATAGATAGATAGACAGATAGATAGATAGATAGATAGATTGATAGATAGATAGATAAATAGATAGATAGATAGTCATTCAATATAGATAGATAGACAGTCATTCAATCCTTCTTTTTTCCCTCTATCTCAAATAATGAACATAACAAAAAATAATTGTTCTTCACCATGATAATATAAAAATATGAAAGTACAGAGAGTATCATGTTCTGGGCATAATCCCATGCTGTGTCACTCCTGCCTCCCAACACAAATCTGTTCTCTTAACATAACTCTGTTGTTGTTTTTTCTCCTCCCCCCCCCCCCCCCAAATTAAATACCTCACCATAATTATACAAACTGACCAAACAAAAGCCCAATCTTTGTAACTGATAGTGATACCAACTTGATGAACAAAATTCCAGTTACTGATACCAACTTGATGAACAAAATTCCATTACTGATACCAACTTGATGAACAAAATTCCAATTACTGACACCAACTTGATGAACAAAATTCCAGTTACTGATACCAACTTATGAACAAAATTCCAATACTGAACCAACTTGATGAACAAAATTCCATTACTGATACCAACTTGATGAACAAAATTCCATTACTGACACCAACTTGATGAACAAAATTCCAGTTACTGATACCAACTTGATGAACAAAATTCCAGTTACTGATACCAACTTCATGAACAAAATTCCAGTAACTGATACCAACTCAATGAACAAATTCCAGTTATTGATACCAACTCAATGAACAAAATTCCAGTAACTGATACCAACTTCATGAGCAAAATTCCAATTACTGATATCAACTTCATGAACAAATTCCAATTACTGATACCAACTTGATGAACAAAATTCCAGTTACTGATACCAACTCGATGAACAAAATTCCAGGTACTGATACCAATTTCATGAACAAAACTACAATTACTGATACCAACTTCATGAACAAAATTCCAATTACGGATACCAACTCAATGAACAAAATTCAGTTACTGATACTAACTCAATGAGCAAAATTCCAGTTACTGATACCAACTTGATGTGCAAAATTCCAGTTACTGATACCAACTTGATGAACAAAATTCCAAACATTGTATCGTTTCACTGTGTCCACGTCAGTGTTCACCAACAGTGCAAACTACAATTACTTCACTGTAATCACAATTTCACACAATTACACCTTATTCCACAACACTAACACTCACAGAATAAGCACCACGTATACTGTAGTCATTGCTCCACTCGCTTCAAACACCACAGAAATTTTCTGAAAGCATCCGGACCTTCCATCCCATACCATCACGCCACCACCATTTTATAGCCCAGCTAGTGATAGAATCAGCCTATAATTACAAGAGAGAGACAGACAGACAGACAGACAGAGAGAGAGACAGACAGACAGACAGAGACAGAAGAGACAGACAGACAGAAGAAAAACAAAAAAGAGAGAGAGAGAGTGGGAGGGCGGGAGGGAAGGAAGGAGGGAGAGAGAGGAAAAACAGAGAGGGAGAAAGCGAGAGAGACAGGGTGAAAGAGAGAGAGAGACAGAGTGAGAGACAGAGTGAGAGAGAGAGGAAGACAAAGAGACAGAGGGAGCAGGGAGGAAAAGAGGAGAAACAGAAAGAGAGGGAGAAAGCGAGAGGGGCGGGGGGAGGAAGGGAGAGAGAGAAAGAGAGAGGGGGCGAGAAACAGAGAGAGAAACAGAGAGAGAGAGAGAGGGAAAACGAGAGGGTGAGGGAGATGGAGTGAGAGAACCTACGTCAAACTGCCAGCAGTGAGGAAAATGACCTATAATGTAAAATGATTTCCGCGAGCCACGAACAAGCGGTAAAAGCAAGCAGTAAAAGCAGATGGTGGGTAATGTTAGACAAATGTCACATGTCAGCAGTTTAATTTCCATGTGCCTTGACAACAAACACGCCGACTGTGTGCCATGTTTCAACAACCAACAAACAGGCAACAACAGTGTACAGTTTCAGTCTGAAAAAAAATAAATAAATAAAAATAAAAAAGGCTGGCTTTACACAACTTGAAGTATTCTACATGTGAAGGAAGGGTAACAAATAATGTTTCTTTAACCCTTTGACTCCTGCACCCCGATCACCAGCATCCTACATTGTCAACCATGCTTGCAAACCAAAAACTTAACCCTTTGATTCCCTTACCCTATCCACCAGCTTCCTGCGGTTGAGTGGATATGGATGCGGTGGATGGCAAAAGGTTAAAGGTCACTTGAAAACCATGTTCTGCAAAGGATGTTCTACAAAGAGATCAGGCACAACAATAACTGACTATCCCCTGTCTCCTTCATATAAAGATACAAAATGTGGCTCTTCCATTTTAATTGCAAAACATACTGATTATGTGCCCTCAATGTAACTATATTTTTCTTGTTTCGATGTAATTACATTTTGTCTTGTTTGGATTCAATCACATTTTTGTCTTGTTTCACTGTAATCTTATTTTGTACTGTTTCACTGTGTAGTACATTATATCTTATTTCAAACTACACCACACTTTGTCTAGTTTCAAAGTAAACCACACTTTGCCTTGTTTCAAAGGAGACACACATTGTCTTGTTTCAAAGTAAACGACACTTTGTCTTGTTTCAAAGGACACACACCCTGTCTTGTTTCAAAAGAAATGCACTCTGTCTTGTTTCAAAGTAAACCACACTTTGTCTTGTTTCAAAGGACACACACTCTGTCTTGTTTCAAAGGTCACTACACTTTGTCTTGTTTCAAAGGACACACACATTGTCTTGTATCAAAGTAAACCATACTTTGTCTTGTTTCAAAGGACACACTTTGTCTTGTTTCAAAGTAAACCACACTTTGTCTTGTTTCAAAGGACACCACACTTTGTCTTGTTTCAAAGTAAACCACACTTTGTCTTGTTTCAAAGGACACACACTTTGTCTTGTTTCAAAGTAAACCACACTTTGTCTTGTTTCAAAAGATACACACTTTGTCCTGTTTCAAAGTAAACCACACTTTGTCTTGTTTCAAAGGACACTACACTTTGTCCTGTTTCAAAGGACACACACTAGGTTTTGACCCTTCTTCTTTCAAAAGGACACACACTTTTTCTTTCAAAAGGACACACACTTTGTCTTGTTTCAAAAGGGCACACACTTTGTCTTGTTTCAAAATGACACACATTTTGTCTTGTTTCAAAAGGACACACACTTAGTCTTCTTTCAAAAGGACACACACTTTGTCTTCTTTCAAAAGGACACACACTTAGTCTTCTTTCAAAAGGACACACACTTTGTCTTCTTTCAAAATGACACACACTTTGTCTTGTTTCAAAAGGACACACACTTTGTCTTGTTTCAAAAGGACACACACTTTGTCTTGTTTCACTGTAATCACAGTTTGCCTTCTTTCACTGTAATAATAGTTTGCTTGTTTAAATGTAATCATGTTTTGCTGTTTCAATGTACATCACATTGCATCTTGTTTCAGTGGCTTCATAGTTTGTCTTGTTTCAGTATCAACACAGTTTGTCTTGTTTCACTGTAATCACATTATGTCTCGTTTCACTGTAATCACATTTTGTCTTGTTTCACTGTAATCATATTTTTGTCTTGTTTCACTGTAATCATATTTTATACTGTTTCATTGTAATCTTATTTTGTTTTGATTCACAATAATAAATATTTTTGTTTCCATGTAGTCACACTTTGTCTTGATTCACTGTAATCACATTTTTGTCTTGTTTCACTATAATCACATTTTTGTCTTGTTTCACTGTAATAACATATTTGTCTTGTTTCACTATAATCTTATTTTGTCTTGTATCACTGTAATTTATTTTGTTGTGTTTAACTATAATCTTATTTCATCTTGTTTCAAAGTACATTATATTCTGTTCTGGATCAATGCACTTCACATTTTGATCTGTTTCCATGTACATCATATTTTATTTCATTACACTGCACATTACGTCCCATCCTGTATCAAGTTTCAAAACACAACATTAAATGTGCGTCGCACTTTTTCAAACACCACCACCAACTGTCACCTTGTTAATAACATCCAGCAGACTGATGGTGCATCACATTCACAACTGTTCAGTACAGACAACACTGACAGCAGGAGGGAAAAAGAGTAGTTTCCAAACAGCACAATTACTCATAACATTATAAACAAACAAACGAATAAATGAAAAAACAAATAACAACAGTGACTGGCATCTCGCATTTCAATAGCCATCACACTGTCTGTCCATCTAATTCACAGATTCTTCAGTAGCAAGAAACTCTGGGGAGAGCCGGACAACAGAAGGTCCTCAGAGAAGCAGCGCCCCCCACCCCCCTCAAGCAAGTGTTTCAGCTATACATTCTTTACACTCTAAGGGGCCGATCATGACTGCTGGATGTCCTTCTTGCTGTAGAAAAAATATTTTTCTCCACCTGGTTTTGAACCTGAGCTTCCAAGGTGGTCAAGGCCAAGTAACACTTGTGACAGATGCCTTAACTACTTAACTACTGTACACCTGCTGTACATAGGGAAATTTTAAGTTTTATGGTTTTATGAAGTTTACTTTTCCTCCTCCTCCACCAGATTTATTCAACTGCTTCTGCCATTGCCATTAAGAGCTCTGGTCCCCTTCCAAAAATCAAGAGCTGTTTCATAAGGTCAAAGGCAGATCGGCACACCTACCTCCTTGCTCAAAACTCTACGGTGAGGGCTTTGGCTTGAAAGCCTGATTCTTCAAGGTGCTGACTAGAGTAGCATACTTTTCAGCCTGTAGAAATGAGCATTCTTCATTCTACTTTCATACGGCACAGTCAGTTAGATCAGAATTATATGTTTTGATGAACGGGAGTGGAGTACTATAGCCAGTTCCAAGCCACTCTTGCTGACAACTTCTGGGTATTTTTTTCCCCCCATTCTAGATCACCTGTGCACTGCCAGTCATCCGCTCAAACCAGCAGACCCCACTTCCATGCTCACGGTATAACAGCTTTTTCAGGCCACAATTTGCTGCCTCTAGCCATGTACAAGGTTACAGAAGCTTCTGGTGGTTTTTAGTTTGTTTGTTTTTGCTTTTGTTTTTCTTAGCAGTACTGGTCACCTATGCTATCTTCTGGTGGCATGTTTTTTGTTGTTGTTTTTTTACTGGCAGTAGTGATAACATGTGATATCTTTTTAAGCCCTCTACTGTGCCTTCAACTGTACTTCCTTGGGTTAGCGTTACTATGTATGAGCTCTGGGCATGTTCCACTGTTTGTTCTGTCCTGGCAGGACGGAGAGGCTGGGTCATCTGATTTCCCCCATTTCACCAGACTTGCATTCGTGGGCAGGAGGTCGTATGAGGTGATACGAGGATAAAACTGATCCTGAGAAAGGCCATATGCCACACGCCATTCCAGCTTAGACTTCTTTGGAGTGCACTCTCCCACACTGTCCACTTCCCCCATTGGTCTTGCTGGAATGTTTTCTGAATTCTTTTGGCGTCCTCTTTTTTTTTTCTCCCCCCCCCCCCCCCCCCTCAATCTCTCGCATTACCATATCTATCTTTGTTTTTCTCTTGGCCTTTGACAACCAGTCCATGTTTTATTTCAATCCCTGCCTACTGGTTTGTGAGTGTCCTATTATTTCTCTGGCCTTCAGATTTTCCTTCGCTGTGTCCACTACTTCCCAGACTCACAATTTTCTGCCAGTCTTCACCTTGGGTGGACTAATCTCACAATTTTCTGCCAGTCTTCACCTCAGGTGGACTGATCTCACAATTTTCTGCCAGTCTTCACCTCGAGTGGACTCATCTCACTATTTTCTGCCAGTCTTCACCTCGGGTGGACTGATCTCA